>OY821757.1:16328514-16745997 GCA_963682095.1 Potentilla sterilis | reverse complement strand
ACAAATATTTCGTCGGCTATACTTTGGAAAATCACAGCCGTTGGATCTGAGCCATCCAACGGCGGACAATAAGCGGATCGCAAGAGTTTAGCCGACGAAATATTTGAATTCGTCGGCTAAACCTTTGGTCAAACTGCGAAGTCAAACCTCTAAACGCTTTAAAACGGAAATTGGCATGTGTAAATGACGTTTTTTTGCCTGACCTTCAACAGATAATAGTTTCAAATCGATGAGGCGCAACTAATCGTATAAAAATTTTCCTCAAAATATTTACCGACCGTGAGCCTACCCATAGGAAAACGGAAGTAAAAAACAGTTAACCGCAACATTCGGCACGCAGGTTTTGTCGGAATCGTGTCATTTTTCAACCGTAGACGTATTTCATTATTTCGGTCATATCTTATTTCACGACACATTTGCATTTGAAGAGTGTACGTATAGTAACTATTTGAAACTATACATTCACTTAAACACTTGGTAAACAAGTTAAGGAACATTAGTGCATATGTTCCGATTTTGAATCTAAAACTTTGGAAAATCTATTCCAACCGTCAGATATCACCGTTAAGATTAAATACATGTATGAAAAAAAATCCAACTACATCTGACAACGTTAAAGGCTCGATCGGGACGGTCAACCGGGTGAGTCAACCCTTTAAACGCTTAGAAATGGAAATTGGCCTATGTAAATGACGTTTTTTGGCATGACCTTCAACATATAATAGTTTCAAATCGATGAGGCGCAACTAATCGTATAAAAATTTTCCTCAAAATATTTACCGACCGTGAGCCTACCCATAGGAAAACGAAAGTAAAAAACAGTTAACCGCAACATTCGGCACGCAGATTTTGTCGGAATCGTGTCATTTTTCAACCGTAGACGTATTTCATTATTTCGGTCATATCTTATTTCACGACACATTTGCATTTTAAGGATGAAGCAATGGGTTGTCGATAGTGATAGAAAATGGAAGGTAGTCTTTTTTTTTTTTTTTTTTTAAAGAATAGCCGACGAAATCAAACCTTGTACTCGTTGGCTATTCTGTCCAGATCTGAAAATATAAAGACTTATAGCCGACGAAAATTCAAATTTCGTCGGCCAAACTTTCTACAGTTTTCGTTGGCTATACTTTAAGAGAAAGGCCGACGAAAATCCAAATCGTCGGTCATTCTAGGGGTATAGCCGACGAAAAATATTTTTTAGTGACGAAAAAAAAAATCGTCGGCCATTCTTGGGGAATAGCCGACGATTTTTTATTTTTAGCGACGAAATAAAAAATCGTCGGCCATTCTTGGGAATAGCCGACGAAAAAAGAATGTCGTCGGCCGTTTTTTTTTTTCGTCGGTAATGCTCTTTTTTCTGGTAGTGAATACTTCTTCACAGAGATCCTCTTCAACTAAAAAGGGTGCATGAGGAACCTTTCCCGTCCTCTTTTGAGCTTCCGAACACCACTGCCTTTTGCGGATTTTCCTTTTCTCCAACGCTTCGCGGGCCCTTGGACCATCCTTGGTCTTCCCTTCAATTGCAAGAATGGTGGCAAGGATTTTATCACCCACGTTCTTTTCAATGTGCATGATATCTAAACAGTACCTGTATAACAAAGATGACCAATAGGGAAGGATCCAGAAAACGCTCTCGTGGGTGAAACATTGTCTGTTGTTTGGATTATAAGGGACATGAAAATCAGGATGCTGGCTAAGAGTGGCGTAACGGTGTGACCTAATTTCCTCCAAGATTTCATCCCTGTCCATATGAGTTGGTCTTTTTCGCCACTCTGGCTTTCCGTTAAATGCCAAACTGGATTGCATTGGTGAATTCTCGTCAAGCCATTTTCGATGTCCTTCATAAACGATTCTCCCACAAATATGCTCCGCCGTAAGCTCATGTAGACAAATTGGACATGCCTTGTACCCTTTCACTGTTGTGCTTGCAAGCATCCCTAAACCAGGAAAGTCACTTATCGTACACATCAGCGCTACCTTCATCATGAATACATCATTGTCCACTCTGTCAAAAGTAGGGACTCCATTTTCCCACAAATCTTTGAGCTCGTCGATCAATAGACGAATGAGTACACTAAGGCACTTTCCTAGAGATTTAGGGCCAGGAATCAAGACGGCCAGCATATTATATTCCTTCCTCATACACATATTAGGGGGTAGATTAAATAGCATCACAACCACCGGCCATGTACTATGCTGGGTTGTCATTGTTCCAAATGGACTAAAACCATCAGTTGCCACTCCAAGCCGCACATTTCTTCCCTTAATGTCGTCGAAACCGGGAAATGTCCTGTTAAAATGCTGCCATGATTCTCCATCAGATGGGTGCCGGAGGGTACTTTCATCTACTCGCCTCTCCTTATGCCATCGCATATGCTTTTCTGTGTGTGGAGACATAAATAGGCGTTTCAACCTTCGAGTGACAGGGAAATACCAGATTACCTTTTTTGGAATGGCATCCGTATCTGGCTTATATCTTTCAGCACCACATACTGGACAAGTCCTACGGTACTTATTTTCATCCCCCCTGAATAGGTAACAGTTGAATTCACAAACATGAATTTTTTCATATCCAAGGGAAAGATCCTTCAGGATTTTTGTAATTCTCGAATAACTGACAGGGAAATTTTGCTTTTTAAAAAACTTATGCAACCATCTGCACAATTTATCAAGACTCGTATCCGACCATCCGTGTTCAACTTTAATTTCCATTGCATGTAATATGGCACTTAATACAGTTTCTTCACTCCCTTCATATAATGGGGTTTGAGACTCCTTTAGAAGCCTTTCATACTTAGCATAATCATCATCTACCATGTCATTGAACTGAACTTCAGCGTTTTCTTCAATGACATTATGCGGTGCATCTGCATGGTATCCAGGATAGTATGGAAATACATCTTGTATAATCTTCACAGGCGGGATCACTGAAGGACCGGCAACACTGGAAGCCTGGACTCTGTCTTGAAGCCACTGTCTCCGTTTACTGATCATTGCCGGTTGACCAGAAACTTCCCCGTGTAGGTGCCAAACTGTGTAAGTCGGATCCAAACCATGGTGCAAGCAGTGATGATAAATCTCTATCAGTTTCTTATAATAAGGACCATTTCTGCGAACTGCGCACGGACAAGGGAGAAATTCGATTCCAGCAGTGCGAGCGGAAATAAAATTAATGAAGTTAACTAAGCCTGTGCTGTAATCAGGGTGTGTAAAGTGAAGATTCATCCAAGATTTATCGGGGACATCATCCATGTTTCCTGTCATAACATAAACAGACAATATGCATAAGGTTAGCACACAACATTTATGATACAATCAAAACCTGTCCCAACACTTCTTCTCCTTATGCCTCCGGGTTGGGTCCTATCCCCTTCAGGCGAACACGAGTTTGTTGATCGTTTTGTTATTCATGTGGTTTCAGCTACAGTTTTGGGAAATTTCGGCAGCGTCTCCCTACAGTTCCTCAAGTGCACAAAAATCTAAACAACCTAATTTGCACTCGAGGAACATTATAGAGAAACAATGTCGAAACTATATCCCAAAACTTAAACTTAAACCACATGAATAACAAAAGGATCAACAAACTCGTGTTCGCCTAAAGTGTCCAAAATGGGACAATTTGAGAATCAACAACCCATCTCGATCAACTAGATGTGTTGTTGATTCTCAAACGGGAGTTCTAAGCTGATAAACACCACAATTATATATAATACGAAACAATAAATTTACACACGGCACCACACTCCCTCACTAAGCCACTCGCATGTTTCAGAAACCCTAACTACCACAATCCACACACAACACAAACAAATTACATCGTAACATTCTAATTTCACTACATTTCACTCTTTCACAAAATTTCATTTTCACTATATTTGGATTTAACTAAACTTTACGATTTCACTAAATTAAGCTGAAATTCAATTTCATTAAATTTCCCAATTTCACTAAATTTCCCCATTTCACCCAATTTCACTAAAATTCAATTTCACTAAATATAACAACTTCACAAATTAACTAACATAATCTCAATTTCACCAAAATCAACACCAACTCCATCATATATTCAAACACCCAACACTAAAAACAACACAAAACACATTATAAACCAAATCCAACTCAAGATATCAAACACTAAATTAAACCAATCAAAACTAAATATGGTGATTACAATGAAGAGGAGAGATTATAGAAACCTGTAAATCAATTGGAAGAGAAGACCAAAGCTTTTGGACCCCGAAATTGAAGAAATCAGCAGTTTTGGAGATTTTTCGCAGCTGCTACAGTATTTTGAAATAATTTCTTCACCTTCTGTGTTTTGTCTGACCCAAGGCTTTATAACAGATTTCAAAATTTGAAGCGACGAAGATTGATCAAAATCCGTCGGTTCGATTATTATGATGCGACGATGTTTAAAAACTCGTCGCTACATTTTCCAAATCCTGTTTCTCTTACGATCCGAGGCGACCTGAAACCATTATTCGTCGCTCTTTTTTTTTTAAACGACGACTTTTGATCAATCGGCGTCGCTCAGTTTTTTTGAAGCAACCATTTATATATTCGTCGCTTCGAAGTGCTGTGGCGACAAAGTTTGATTTCCCCTTTTCAATATTGGTCGCTTCAGTCCTTGATTATAAAAATTTTAAGAGATTATACTTAAGTGTACAACTTTTCGAAGCACCTATATAAAAGAAGTAAAATTTTGAAAAACACTGTGAAATAACATTTGATCTATATGATGAAATACGGTTATGGTAAAAAAATCACTTAAATCCGACAAAGTTAGAGCCCCGATCGACGCGGTCAACCTTATTTAAACTTATTTCTCTCTATGGGGAACCATAGTATCGGGAGGTAAAAGTTACCAAATTTTTACATGGCTGATTACGTCTCATTTATTTGAGAGTTTAATGTTTAGAAAAGTCGACGAAACAAGGTCATCTAAAGGTACGTAATAGCGTTTTCGTCTGATAAGTTTTATGAAAATATGGTTGACCGTTTCGATCGACCATCGAGATTTCACGAAATGAGTTGATTTTTCTACTCTACTCATATTTAACTATAACGATCACATCAGACGGTCAAAATTTTCATTGTGTGAATTTAGCTATTATAATGACAACATGCTTACTAATACGGTATAACACTACCAGAAAAGGGGTTATAGCCGACGATATGGGAAAAAACGGCCGACGAAATAGTACTTCGTCGGCTATAAGGGGTCATAGCCGACGAATTACTATTTCGTCGGCCACATCGTCGGCTATAATATTATAGCCGACGAGTCGTCGGCTATAACTATAGCCGACGAAAAGTTTTTGGTTATAGCCGACGAGGAGGGTATTCGTCGGCTATAACTCTTATATCAGATCTATTCTGCAGCAGCGAGCTCATTCGTCGAAAATATTTCGAAAACGCTCTGAAATCGTCCAAAACCTCGGCCATAAGCTTGAAAGGTACGTATATTGCTGTGTGTGTTGATTTAGTTGGTTATATGCAGAGGTGTGTTAATTTAGAGTTTAATTAGAATAAATGTGTGATTAATTTGATATATATATATATATATATATATATATGTGTGTGTGTGTGTGTGTGTGTGTGTTGAGATGAGATTATTAATGGGTTGATATGTTGGTTAGATAGAATTGAAGTTTTGTTGAAGATTAGTGATTGATTGTTGATTTATAGGTGATTTTAGATGAATTTGATGAAAAAATGTATATATATATTAATTAATTTAATTGTAATTAAAAATATATTGTTGGTATATATAAAAAATACATTGTGTTTAATTAATTAGGGAGATTGACGATGTTTTAATTAATTTAGGGATGCACGTGTATATATATATATATATATATATATATATATATATATATATGTGTGTGTGTGTGTGTAATGATGAATTTTTTAATTAATTAGTACGTACGTACGTACGTAGTACGTGCATATATACATATCTATATATAGCTATATTTATTTCTTGAATTTACAGGATGGACAAGAGTTGGATTACCCTTGGAAGATGGGATCAGGCGTATCATGATGGAGTTAGGAGTTTCCTGGATTTTGTGATGGCTAACTGTGGAGACACTACACTTCATTATTGTCCGTGTAAAAAGTGCAAGTGTGCCACCCCACGACACCGGTTTTCCATAGAGACAGTGGAGCAACACCTGGCTAGATATGGATTTTGGGTCCTATACAGTAATTGGATTTATCACGGTGAACCAGAGTTTGCGGGTCCTCATGATCATGGACAATTTGCCGAGAGAGGGAGTTCCTCCAATGATCCAACAACGAACTGGATCAACGATATGTTTCCTCGTGAGAGCGGTGTCTTTGATGAAGCACCAGATGTGCAACTCCCTCCTCCGGAGATGGAGTGTTTCCCTGATATTGAGCCACTCGAGCCATTACCCCGATCTCCGATCAACACAAGTGGTATGGAAAAGTACAACAACCTGATCGCATTGCAACAGACTCCGTTGTACCCCGGATGCAGTAAGACTGTCCTTGAATCTGTCATGGGAGTGATGAAGATCAAAACGGAGAACAAAGGCACTGTCAAATCGGTTGATGATTGGCTGAAGATATGGGGTGGGGCGATGCCCCCCGGACATCGGCTTCCTACCAGTCATCATAAGGTGCGACATATCCTTAAAGATCTCGGCCTTTCCTACATCAAGATTCATGCATGCAGATACGATTGCGTTCTGTTTTACGGGGAAGGACTTGCAGATCTTGAATACTGCCCATTATGCAATACAGAGCGGTATAAGTTCACTCCTAAAGGGAACAAGAAAGCTGTGAAGATACTTCGGTACTTCCCGCTGATTGATAGGCTTGAGCGGTTGTTCATGTGTGCTTTCACGGCCGAAGCTATGAGATGGTGGGCTGAGAGGAATGTGCCTGACGATGACACCCTTAGACATCCCGCCGACGGAGAGGCTTGGAAGAAGAACGTGTTGGAGTTTCCCGAATTTGCATCAGAGGTTCGAAATGTTTGGCTAGGGCTATCATCCGACGGTTTCAACCCTTTTGGCAAGAAAGAGCTTCAGTACAGTGTGTGGCCAGTTATTTTGATTCCGTACAACTTTCCACCGTGGATGTGCATGAAGAAGGAATATAACATGCTCACATTGTTGATTCCAGGCCCAGGTTATCCGGGAAAGTGTCTCGATGTGTATTTGAGACCCGTAATTGAGGAGCTTCGGTACTTGAGTCTGAACGGCCACCTGGTCTACGACCGGTTCAAAAATGAGATGTTCCGGATGCATGCCATGCTTGTTGGCACGATCAGTGACTTTCCTGGGAGGGGTATGTTGTCGGGCAGCGTCACCAGGGGTTACAGGGCTTGTTCAGAGTGCATGACTGTTGATTGCTCCAGTCCTCATTGCAGCAAGATTGTCCAGATGCGTCACCGTCGTTGGCTTCCGCATGACCATCCATTTAGGGACGATGCACAGGCTTTTGATGGGACTGAAGAAAGGGGCTGGGCACCGGAGCAATGGACAGGGGAGGAAATATTGGCAGTGTTGAATGAGTATGACTTTGGTCCGCTTAGCAATCATCCCGATGTGTTGCGCACGATTCCAGAGAGGCCGGATCGGTATAGGTTCTGGTCACACAAGAGCATCTTATGGGAACTTCCTTATTGGGCCAGGTTGGCTACCAGATACTACCTGGATGTCATGCATATAGAGAAGAACGTGGGTGAAGCCGTGGTTGGCACAGTTTTGAATTGGGAGAAGAAAACAAAAGACACCCCCAAGGCACGCGTTGATCTGAGAAATATGGGACTGCGGGACCATTTGTGGTTGAGAGAGGGCAGGAGCAAAATGCCCCAAGCTCCTTACACCGTCACCAGGGACCAGAAACATGAAATCTTTGGATGGCTGAGTAATGTCAGGTAACTTTTTATTAATTAGGCATGTATTCCCTAAAGAATCCATCTGTTGTTGGACGACTATATATGCATGAAATCTAATTGTTGTTAATGGCTATGCAGGTATCCTTATGGCTATGCGGGTAACATAAGCAAGTGTGTTAACTACCGAGACAACAAGATGTACGGATTGAAGAGTCACGACTGCCATGTACTGCTTCAACGCCTCTTCCCTATTTTCATTCGAGCGTACTTGGAGGATGAAGTGGTTGAGCCGTTGGTGGCGTTGTCAAGATTCTTCCAGAAGTTATGCGCTAGAGAAGTTAGAAAATCAGACCTCATGAGAATGCATGAGGAAATCGTTTTTATCTTGTGCAAGTTCGAGAGGATATTTCCCCCAAACTTCTTTGACATCATGCCTCACCTGATGATCCATCTTCCCCAACAATTGTTGCTTACCGGTCCCGTACACTACACTTGGATGTATCCCATCGAAAGGTACATGTTATTCATAAATTTGATTTATACATGTTTTTAAATAAAAGTTGCATGCTCTTAACACGCACTTGTTAACCTTGCAGACAACTTGGAGACTACAAGAAATATGTGCACAATAAATCTGCGCCTGAGGGGTGTATTGCTGAAGCTTACATTGCGCATGAGTGTGTAACGTACGCCAAGTTGTACTTGGGAGCGATGGAGGACCCCCCACAACATCCAAGTCGAGATGACCCCGAGTTCAACCTATCTATCGTCGCCAACTCTGTTGTACCATACGGAAGCTTCAAGAAAAAGGGTGTGGACAAGTTGCCTGACCATGAGGTAGGGATTGCCCACTGGTGGGTTCTAATAAACTGTCCGGAGGTACAATATTGGAAACGTCACCATCTTCACAGCAAGGAAGTTCGCGGTGATGTCGAGTACCACAACACGACGTTTGCAGACTATTTTCCACAATGGGTAAGTGTATAAATATATATATTAGATGGCTTTCTTTTACAGTTCCCTATTCTTTAATCATAAACACACCGAGTGATTTGAGTTATATTTTTCAGCTGATGCAAGTGGCTGCGAGGGGTGGTCATACAAATTACTCAGAGGAATTGAGGCTGTTGTCGATGAAGCCGATATCTTCCACAGTCCGCCCAATGTGTGATGTCAACGGCGTTAAGTATATATGTGAAGCTAGAGACGGGGAACGCAAAACACAGAATTGTGGGGTGATGGTCGATGGTGCAGAGGGGGGCGTGGATTTTTACGGTGTCCTACAGTCAGTTGTTGAACTCATTTATGGGAACCGCATGAAAGTCCACTTGTTCAAGTGTCGATGGTTTGATACTAGGCCGCACCGCATACGGATCGATCAGTACGGCATACTTTCGGTGAATACCGCCACTAGTGTGTATGAAGACGACCCCTTTGTTTTCGCCACAGCGGCCAAAAAGGTCTTTTATCTTGACGATCCTTTGAACAAAGGCACGTGGAAGGTAGTTAACCATGTGTCTCAGCGAGACATATACAGTGCTACCACACTTGGTGTGAGCACAGAGTGTCAAGAAGCGACCGCATACCAAGAGCCGGACGCCGGCGACATTCCGGAATCCTCCACCATCCGCGATAATAATGTGACGCCGGGCAGAGTGGTTCGACTTCCTAGGGGTCAGGTGCCCATGTATGATGTTAATCCGAATCGTCTATATCAGGCAGACGATGACTCAGACGACGAGTACGAGCACCGGTTGCCAGATATTAACTACTATACTACGTCTGACTCAAGTGATGAGGATGATTCTGATTATCATCCTTAGTATACTGTTTATGTATGTATTTGTGTACGATGGTGCATGCATGTATGAATACATTTTTCGTCCTTAATTACCGTTTTCCGAGTTTATGGGAAATTGTATTGAATTGTTTGTGCGATGTTCAAGAATTTATCAGGTGAAATAGGCAATTTTCAGGCCCTAAATGACAAATTTTCGGAAAGATAAGCATTATAGCCGACGAAATGGACCATACTTCGTCGGCTATAATGCCCATTCTGGGTAATTTAATATGCAAGTCGTCGGCTAACGACAAAATGTTGAAGGTCGTCGGCTAAAGTATAGCCGACGACCTGTAATTCGTCGGATATAACCCCTGGCCCGGATGTTGACCGAAACCATTGCTTGATCCTTCAAATGCAAAAGTGTCGTGAAATAAGATACGACCGAAATATTGAAATACGTCTACGGTTGAAAAATGGGAAGATTCCGACAAAATCTATGTGCCGAATGTTGCGGTTAGCTGTTTTTTACTTCCGTTTTCCTATGGGTAGCCTGACGGTCGGTAAATATTTTGAGGAAAATTTTTATACGATTAGTTGCGTCTCATCGATCTGAAAATATTCTCTGTTGAAGGTCAGGCCAAAAAACGTCATTTAGACGGGCCAATTTTCGTTTTAAAGCGTTTTGAGGTTTGACTTTGCAGTTTGACCGTACCGATCGAGCCTTTAACGTTGTCAGATGTAGTTGGAATTTTTTTCATACATGTATTTAATCCTAACGGTGATATCTGACGGTTGGAATAGATTTTCCAAACTTTTAGATTCGAAATCGGAACATATGCACTAATGTTCCTTAACTTGTTTACTAAGTGTTTAAGTGAATGTATAGTTTCAAATAGTTACTATACGTAGACCCTTCAAATGCAAATGTGTCGTGAAATAAAATACGACCGAAATATTGAAATACGTCTACGGTTGAAAAATGGGAAGATTCCGACAAAATCTGTGTGCCGAATGTTGCGGTTAGCTGTTTTTTACTTCCGTTTTCCTATGGGTAGCCTAACGGTCGGTAAATATTTTGAGGAAAATTTTTATACGATTAGTTGCGTCTCATCGATCTGAAACTATTCTCTGTTGAAGGTCAGGCCAAAAAACGTCATTTAGACGGGCCAATTTCCGTTTTAAAGCTTTTAGAGGTTTGACTTTGCAGTTTGACCGTACCGATCGAGCCTTTAACGTTGTCAGATGTAGTTGGAATTTTTTTCATACATGTATTTAATCTTAACGGTGATATCTGACGGTTGGAATAGATTTTCCAAACTTTTAGATTCGAAATCGGAACATATGCACTAATGTTCCTTAACTTGTTTACTAAGTGTTTAAGTGAATGTATAGTTTCAAATAGTTACTATACGTAGACCCTTCAAATGCAAATGTGTCGTGAAATAAAATACGACCGAAATATTGAAATACGTCTACGGTTGAAAAATGGGAAGATTCCGACAAAATCTGTGTGCCGAATGTTGCGGTTAACTGTTTTTTACTTCCGTTTTCCTATGGGTAGCCTGACGGTTGGTAAATATTTTGAGGAAAATTTTTATACGATTAGTTGCGTCTCATCGATTTGAAACTATTCTCTGTTGAAGGTCAGGCCAAAAAACGTCATTTAGACGGGCCAATTGCCGTTTTAAATCGTTTAGAGGTTTGACTTTGTAGTTTGACCAAAGAATAGCCGACGACATACTTAACTTCGTCGGCTAAACTCTTGCGATCCGCGCCGTTTCATTGTCCCCCGTTGGATGGGCGAGATCTGACGGCTGCTGAGAGCGTAAAGTATAGCCGACGAGATTCATATTATAGGCGACGAAATCCATACTTCGTCGGCTATAACCGGCCCGCAAAGCCCAACTTCGGCCTGGCCCGGATTTCGGGTCAGAGTATAGCCGACGAATTTCGTCGGCTATACTATAGCCGACGAATTAAAATTAAATCGTCGGCTATAGTCCTTCGATTTTCACACTATAGGAGACGAAATTCATACTTCGTCGGCTATAACAGGCCCCCAAAGCCCAACTGAAGCCCGGCCCGGATTTCGGGTCAGAGTATAGCCGACGAAATTCGTCGTCTATGACTATAGCCGACGAATTAAAATTAAATCGTCGGCTATAGTCCTTCGATTTAAACCGCAACAGAGGCGCCTCTCCCTCATTTTCTGCTTAATTAGAACCCTAATTTCCCAGCCCACCCGATCGACCGATCGACCCAGCCCCACCCGACGCCGATCGACCCTCCCCCACGCCGATCGACCCCTCCCCGCCCCGGCCCCCTCCTTCCCGAGCCCTCCCCGACCCGAAATCTCTCCGAACGGCAACGCCACCAGCCGCCGCCCCTAGCCGCCGTCGCCGCCGCACCGCACCACCTCCCCTAGCCGCACCACCATGTCAGGTAGTCCCGCTCTCCCTCATTTATGGTTTTTGGAAAATTTGTGGAATTTTGTGGTTTTGTGGAATTTAGGGATTTTGTGAAATTTTATGGTTTTTGTGAAATTATGTGGAATTTAGGGTTGTTGTGCAATTTATGGAATGTTGTGGAATTTTTGTTAATTTTGTGGAGGATATATATATATATATATATATATATATATATATTTCGGAATATATATATATATATATATATATATATATAATTAGGTATAAATATATTTATGTATATATATAATTAGGTATATATATATTTAATGAAGTTTTTTATTTTTTTGTGAAATTTATGGAATTTTGTGGAAATTTTTTTAATGTTGTGGAATTTTTGTTAATTTTGTGTAATTTTTAGGAGGATATATATATATATATATATATATATATATATATATATATATTTCGGAATATATATATATATATATAATTAGGTATAAATATATTTATGTATATATATAATTAGGTATATATATATTTAATGAATTTTTTTATTTTTTTGTGAAATTTATGGAATTTTGTGGATTTTTTTTTAATTTTGTGGAATTAACAACGATTTATAGGAGGATATATATATATATATATATATATATATATATATATATATCTATATATATATATTTCGGAATATATATATATATATATATATATATATATAATTAGGTATAAATATATTTAGGTATATATATAATTAGGTATATATACATTTAATGAAGTTTTTAATTTTTTTGTGGAATTTTTGTGAAATTTATGGAATTTATATACTAATTGTGCAGGAAACCGCCGCGCTGTAGACCGATGGCTTGCCAGACCGACCGAGAGCGACCCCGACGCTCAGGCAGGACCCAGCCGTGGGGGGAGCGGATCCAGCGGTCGTCGGGGCCTACACCGGCCTATGAGTCGACGAGAGGAGACCTTGATGGGATTGACCCCGAGCGATCCACGTGGGGGCTCCTCGTATGAGTCGACCCTACCTCGAATGTCGGAGGAGGACGCAGAGCCGCATCCTCCAGACCCCAGTGCACTTCAGCACTGTTCCAGGATCGGCAGCCGACCCCACCGCGCGCCGATCTGGACCCTCCAGAGATGCTCCCTGTCCCCCCACAGCGACAGCGTCCACAGCTATGGGGCCCACCGTCAGGGGGATCAGGCCCTTCAGGGTCCACGCGCCGTATGTCTCCGCCATCGGGGATGTACATGGTCCAGTTCCTCCCTGCCATCCCCGAGTACGACGCCAGGGGGAGGCAGATTTGGAGGCACGACCGGCCCCACGAGATTCCCTGGGAGGAGGCCTACGTCCACAGGCCTTTCGACTCAGAGGACTGCCGCGGCCTGTGGTGTGTTCGTGAGAAGGACAAGCAGTACAACGACGCAGGTAATTGGTTAGTTTAATTAATTATTTAGATTGTTTAATTAATTATTTAATTAGTTAGTTTAAATAATTATTTAACTATGTATTCATTTTAATTATGAAACAGGCGTCCTCGTAAATAAACCCGCGGGGACGAGACGGACCAGAGGGCCAGCAAACATGTCGACCCTGGAGAGGGAGCTCGCCGGTGGGATCAGGGAGATCCTGCCCGGTCCCGGTGAGGATGGACGCCCGATCGAGAGGAGAGACACCACCACCACCAAGTATATCAACGCGACGGGCATGCTCGTGCGGGACAGGGTCCCACTGTTGTGGCCCGACTGGGGCTCTGTGCCCGATGACATCAAGGCGCGAGTGTACAATGCACTGTCGGTGAGTTAAATCGTATTTTTATTATAGAAAATAAACATTTATGAATTCAGTCCTTATAACTATATAAAAATATTTTCTAATTAATTTATAATATTGCAGCAATGGTTTAGAGTCCATCCTACCTTGGACTGGTGGAGAGACGAGCAGCTGAAGAACAGGTTATGTGTTTCGCGTTATTTTACTATCATACTATTTATTGGCAGTGTACGAATATATCTAACAGTTGTGTTTTGTTAATATAGGTACTCCGAGTGGAAGAACGAGCTGTCGACGCACTATAGGACGTACCATGTGGAGCAGGGCTTGGGGCGAGGTGCAACCCCCCACGAGTTCCGGTACAGGGAGTATGAGTGGCTATGGCTGGTAGCCTACTTCGGGAGCGACAAGGTCTCGGTAAGAAAATTTAGCCTGCTAGTATATAACTTTTTACTGTTATTTAATAATTAAATTATGTAGTTACTTAATTAAATTAATTAGTTAGTTAGTTATTAGTTATTAAATTCAGTTAGTTAGTTAGTTACATAGTTAGTTAGTTCGTTACTAAATTAAATTAAATTAAATTAAATTAGGTAGTTAGTAAGTTAGTTAGTTACTAAATTAAATTAGTTAGTTAAGTAGTTACTAATTAAATTAAATTAGTTAGTAACTAAATTAGTTAATAATTTTATTTTGGTTAGTTCCTAATATTTTAATTTAGTTACTAATTTATATTTGCGTTTATATGTTCGTTCTTATAATACAGAAAATCTCGAAGACGAACAGCGACAACCGCAAGAGGAACGAGCACCCCCACCACGGCGGCGCCCGCTCCTGGAGGCAGTGGGCAGAGATTGCGAGGAGGGACCGACCGCTGAGGCCGTTGTCGTGGATTCATGCGCAGATGTATCCGGGGCGTCCCGACCAAGTGGTAAGTATTCGCCCATCTTCAATAAAAGTGTTTCATTAAATTAATTTATATATTTTTTTTATTAATTCGTTTATTATATTTTCTTGTCAATTAGGCGGAAATAGATGCGGAGACCGACGCGATCACCTTCGGGATCGCGCGAGACACCCTGGGGGAAGGGGCGTCCGACGAGGCGATCGCGGAGTTTGCCTCCACGATTGACACCCTTGAGCCGCGCTTGGCCTCTCAGATCATGCACGCGGCGGTAGGGACGGGCAACAACTACTTCTACCAGAGAGGCCTAGGCGCGGCGGGAGATGGGGTTCTCAAGTACACGCCGGCCAATCCCAGCACGCAGCGTGCGGCTTCGACGAGAGGAGACTTGCAGACACAGCTGCAGAGGACGCAGGCGGAGTTGGCGAGGGCGGTGGAGGCGCTCCAGCAGGCGGAGTTGGCGAGGGCGGCGGAGGCTTCGGCGCAGCAGGCCAGAGACGCATCTATGGCGCAGATGTACCGATGGATGCAGCAATCTTGGGAGGCCCAGCAGGCTGGACTCCAGCCCCTGTCTCCGCCACAGATGCCCGAGTTCGTCGTCCCCACTCCCCCCCCGGCATCGGAGTACGCCAGGCGATCAGGCTAGCCATAGCCAGCGGAACTCGAACGATCCCGTCGACGACGCTACGCGTTTAGGGGGTGATGATGAGTAGATGACTAGTTAGGGGATTAATTTAATTTGTACAGTAGGTAGGATATTAGGAATGGATTGATGTGGATATTTGTTGGATATTTGTTTGTGGATTTTCTGCAGCCAAACCGAAACGAAGTGAAATTGGGCCCGAGTAAAATTTTTATTTTTTTTTAAATATTTAGGGGTTATAGCCGACGAAATAGACCATATTTCGTCGGCTATACCCTCCCGGCTTCCGGCAAAAAAAGCCGTTCCCGGCACCGGAGAATGTTATGGCCGACGATTAATTCGTCGGCTATGACTGATGTATAGCCAACGATAGTGTCGTCGGCTATACTTCCGGGTTAGGGGCAATTACGTAATTGTTGTAGCCGACGATTCTGTCGTCGGCAATGTTCGAAGTATAGCCGACGACGCTTTATTCGTCGGCTATACTGCGTGGTGTATAAGTCGACGACTTACCCTTAGTGTCGTCGGCTATACTATAGCCGACGGAGCATTCCCGACGAGAGTATAGCCGACGAAGTATCGTCGGCTATGACTATAGCCGACGATTTAATGAAAACGGCCGACGAGATGGTAACATTTGATCGTTATGATGAAATACCCATTTTCTGGTAGTGTAACTTAATTATAAGATTATACTCAAGTGTACAACTTTTCAAAGCAACTATATAAAAGAAGTCAAATTTTGAAAAACACTGTGAAATAACATTTGATCGTTATGATGAAATACGGTTATGGTAAAAAAATCACTTAATTCCGACAAAGTTAGAGCCCCGATCGATGCGGTCAACCTTATTTAAACTTATTTCTCTCTATAGGGACCATAGTATCGGGAGGTAAAAGTTACCAAATTTTTACATGGCTGATTACGTCTCATTTATTTAAGAGTTTAATGTTTAGAAGAGTCGACGAAACAAGGCCATCTAAAGGTACGTAATTGCGTTTTCGTCTGATAAATTTTATGAAAATATGGTTGACCAGATTTTAAAACATGAAGCGACGACTATTGATGAAAACGCGTCGCTTAGTTTCATATCTCAGCGACGAATATTGACGAAGGTTATCAACGTCGTCGCTTGAATTTTGAGTCGGCGACGAAGATTGAATTTTCGTCACTACAGTTTACAAAACACTGTTCGTAGGCGACAACATATCAATATTCGTCGCTTCAATAATTTGTGAGCAACGACTATTGATGAAAATTCGTCGCTCACGATTTCTGAAGCGATAAGTTCAATATCGGTCGCTTCAATGTGTTGAGGCGACAAAGTTTGATGTTCCCGTTTCAATGTTCGTCGCTTCATACCTGTTTTCCAGTAGTGTACGTGGTGGTTTTCTCATGCACAACGGGAATATCAATAACCTCGATCGTCCAAATCAGGAAGGGTAGGATGATATAGTTTTGAAGTTGAAATCAAGTAATAGAATCTTTAATACATCTTTAGAGGGAAAGATTGATCATCGATCCCGGCCAGCTGCCTGATTTGGACGAAGGTATTGATTTTCCCGTTGTGCATCAAAACATGCACACAATGGTAAATTAGCTCCATAAAGGATCAAATTAAATTCTCGCCACGTATCAAATTACATTCTGGATGCTGAAACCCTAGCTAGCACATATATATAACTACTGATGATCGAAGAGATTATTGGTTCCAATCAAGAAGAGGTTTATGGCCTGCTCGGTGATGTCTTCTGTACGAATACAAGGAGGCAGTGCCGGGAAGAACTTATCTTACCTATTTCAGGAAGAATATATGTGGAATAATAGCCTCTAATAGGATATTAAACTAATTAAAAAAGACTACATGAAATATTACTTGTATGAGAAATGCTACCGTATCATATATAGCGTTACCCATTCATAAAATCATGCAGCATGGTCATGGCCAACATACTGTTCTCGGCCTACCTGATGTTCATATATACTTCTATGTTCATAGCTTGGTCTGACCATTCTTCTCGCATTCCTGATTTGAAGCGAGGTCCGACCAGCTGTAACATATTTCACCGAATAATCATGAGCAAGAACAATGTGCAGACCAAGCTAGTCCTGTACAATAAACTCTGGCAAGTCGCCAATGAGCTGCACAGCCCCTGTGAACGCACAAATTGGAATGATCGATCACATACTCGTCTGATTCAAATCATAAATATCATTTGATTTACTTGCTTGATTTCAATTTGCTTTATCAATTCTCTGGTCCCCAAGTTCATTCTTTTCAGTTTCAAGGAAATTCAAGTGTGTATATACACTGTTTCATACATATAGCGGGTTTGACAAACCCACAACAGTTCTGTTTCTACGTGAATCAAAGATAAATGCATCTCTAACTCTCACTTCTTTGAAAAACATATTCCGAGATAGACTCCCAAATATACCTTAAAAGCCCAAGAAATGAGCAACCATGGCATGGAATACATTTAAAGGGCATGTATCTTTTGTTATACAGATTGGGATGAATCCAACATATGATCTCCTATCATTACTGTTAACTTAGTCCCTACTTCCTGAGTCACCTAGGCCAACCCGAAAGGGCTAGCTGAACTATTGGGATGTCTTCTGGTCTTCTAACCGAAAAATAACTGCTCCATGACAACTTGACATGATTAAGATGCATCCTTCATTTTGGTCTTCCACACCAAGTACTTCTTATTTTCTTTCTTGTATCTTCTCCATTCTCTTAGAGCCGCCAATATAACATGCATCGAAACTGGCAGAAAGAAAGGCTGTGCATATAGCAAAATAGTTGACATATGAGAACAAAACAAAACACTAAAATAACCCCTTAAATTTTTGTCTATATAAATAGGTGTTGGTTACAAACCGAATACACGGCGAAACAATGCTCGAACGAATAGTAGCTGACCGACATAATCGATGGATGAAAAAAGGCGTCCTCTGCTAGAGACCTTGCTTGCCTGGAAGACACTGAATGAAAGAACTGCATGTTTCAGTTTTGTTGCAATATGATAATAAAGTAAAAAAAATAATTCATTTTTAAAGAAGCCACTATTAAACCAGGTGGAGAATTAGAGCATACCAGCAGAAGCATCATAAACACCGAGAGAGGCATTAGTTTGAGCCAATTTTGCTGCCTCCAGAGAATACTTCACCTGTTCAGGAGACAACCACAAATTTTAGCTACTTATCTTCTTATCATGCAAGACTAAAATATTTTTATAAAAGAAACATATCATATTGATCTATAGAATGAATCAATGAAGTGACAAGACCTCCACAAGCAACAAAAAACAAAGGGCTGGTAGAAACTCCAAAGTAAACACCACAAACTCTTTTTTTTTTTTTTTGGTTTGAGAGGGGGAAAGTGGAAACACAGGAACACTTAATTGATGAATCACCCAAAAAAGCTAAGCCTAGACTACAGCTGCCCTTCACTCAAGCATAATTAGGAATATGCTTTATCTAAATTCGGCCGATACAGAATCCCATAAAGCTTCTCCAAACCTGCACCTCTAAAATCTTCAAAATTCTTCTACTTCTTTCCGTCCACAGCACTCAAATGACAGCTAGCACACTGCAAACCCAGTAAACTAAACACACGTATTCTAAAACTTTCCTCATTAACATAATCCAAAATGGAGGTGTTGTTTCTTTGATGAAACTGAACACTGCCCTAAGAGGGTCAAGACCTAAGTTTTGTGTTCACCAGCATTAAGAAATCTTCAGTATTGAAGTGAAGACCAAAATCTAACCTCTACACATATAATGTGTTTCGGATGTAAAATTTTAGATAAAATTTCAAGAAGCATGCTTGCATTGAGAATTCATTTTCAGGAATCTTTTCCAAGGAAACGTATAAAACTCCCCTCTACAATGTGAAGGATGGCTTGTCTACAAAGTTCTTTTCCAAACTCTCTTATTTTACAAGTTAAAATAATTTCATCGATCTTTTATCTCATTTGTGCTCTCCTTTTGCATATCAACAAGGGCATGAACACATAAAACCCGATGTAATCATGCAATGGAGAAAAAAGTATCCATCACCAATTAGTAAATTCCATTAATAAACATGTAATACTCACCTGCTTTCCAATCTCATCCTTTATAATCATCCTCGGCAATGATTGAACCTGCATGGAGAAACTTGTCACCCTTGGCCGAATAAAGAAATAAGATGTTTACTGTTGAACAGAAGCAGTTGAAGCGAGACCAACTTAAGCATACCAATCTGGAGAGAGACCCAAGGGTTGTGGCACATGAATGAAGATTGAAGCATGTATGCATACGTGACAGAACATCCAATTCCCTGTGGAAGACTGATAGTAAGTATACTCTGATATTGCACAAGTAGTATTGCTTGTCAAGAACATAAATTTTGGCTCTCAAAAAAAGTACTTTATTGGTAGGTAGCTGGGATGTACAAGCAGAATTGATAGCACATCAGGGTAAATGTCGTATACCACATAAGCATAATTATGAATGCGGAAAATTCATACAGGAGCACCTTTCTTTTTCTTTTTATTTATAAGAGAGAACTAAAACAATATTGTACTTAGTAACAGTGACAAAAACCATGGTTTTAGCTTCATAATTTTTTTTGACAAATGAATGAACTATTTCTTCTTCTTTTTTATTAAAAGAAGATTGAACTATTTCATTAAGCAAGAACGCGGAAAAATTAGCAAAATGACTAATCAGACTGTTCATCCCACACTGTGAAGCCTTGTAAATAAACAGGTGGCCCAAAGAAAAAACATGTTTTTAGCTTCAGACCCGTCTGATCTTTCATATAGCAAATTCATATTTTATTTTTATAATCACGCATGCAGCAAAATTAGTTAGCCAACAAGTCCTAGCTCGACTTTAGTTGGACTTTCTTCTTACCATACTGAAAAGCCTCTTTCGCTAGGTAATAGGTTGTACGTCCCAGAAGCCCCAACATACAGGTTATCAGATTTAAAACTAAAAAGTTGGCGGAATTGCCCCATGAAAACTTCAAAAACCTTCTGCAAATCCTGTATCATAAAATGCATGCACCAATGTCATTAATAAGTAGAACATGTCTTCGACAATAGAATATACACTCCTAGTACTTTGAACTAAAAAAGAACAGATAGTACGAAAATAGTTTTTCTTACTTGAACAGGATTAAAAAAAAAAACAAGAAACTAGAAATAATCAGCAAATGGTCAGCTGTGCAGTCAAGCCCAACTATGATGGGCTCAAACAAAAGCTAAAAAGAAAATCCTGAAAAGAAACAACACATACCGAACCCAAAGTACTTCATAAACAAAGCCGTATGCAATTTCTATTTGGAATATAATTATTTTCCATGATTGATATATTATTTTGTCTTAATAATACCCAAAGTATTAATAATAATAAAGTTCTTCTACAAATAAAAGAAAGTAACAGAAATAAACTTCTAATTATACACTCAATCTACACACCTATTTTCGCTATAAACACGTACTAAAATCATACCCAGCATGATGACAGGTTTTGACTAACAAGTTTGTAGGAGTTTGTGAATTTCACTGTGTCTATTTAATTCTTTGAGAGCCGCCAAAATAGGAGAAATGACATGCAATGGAAAGAATTGAACCTAGGGCTAAACATAAGCAATTACGTAGGATTAATACACTGAACCTAGACCAAGTTGACTGTGGTGAGATAGTGTCAGTTGATAAGAAATAAGGAAATGATTCAGGTGGTTTAACAAAGTTGAAGGGGTTTTCATCGGCTCTCTGACCACATAAATTTACATGTAACTTTCTATGAAGTTCTATATGCATAAAGTGTGCCAGTGTTTATTGCTTTATAGACACAAACATTCCTTTTACTCAAAATCTTGATGCCACAGATATAATTTTCAAAATAAATAAATAAATAAAAAATTGCCTATCTTCTGTGAGCTTTATTTTCTTTTGAAATGCCTCATGGTAATTAGGAAACTTTAATATGACCAATTAAGTTATAAGTAATAACAGGTCCTCCAGTTGAATACTACAGAATTCTAAGTAACAATTAGCTAAAATTGGCTTCCAATACTACTTGGGAGGAAGTGAAGCTGAAATAAACACTAATTCAAAGAGGTAGATAAGCTTTATGCACTTCCTCATTGGAAAAAATTGAAGTTGTGTCAAAACTGTAATAAAAAGCATCTAACCTCGTGCAAGATTGTATCCCTAGAAGGATGCTTACTTTCTGAATCCTTTCTGCATGTTTGGGGGTTCAACACAATAACACCTCCCCACATCTGTAGTATGCCAATTAAAAAAACAACAGCATTATAAAATTTCACTACAAGAATTGAATATAATAATATGCAAACAGGGTGATGGCAAGATAACTAACTGGAGATATAAAGCTATTTGTCTTGGAAATCTGCCCGTCGGGAAGTTGTAGAAGAAGAGGGCACTCCTCTGCAGATGGTATATATCTGAGAACAAATTGCGAGCACAAAGTTAAGAAAAGAGGAAAAACTGACTTTGTGAGTTAGGAATAGAGCATATTTCTCTGATGGAACCATATGCAGCATATCATTAACCTGTGGACTGATATGAGTAGAAGAGATTAGAAGAATGCATGCATGTGTTCCGTAGTTTCTCATCAAATAGGAAAATGCTAAAAGAAAATTTCAATCAATCCAGTTTCATTTCCTACAAATCTAAAAGACAATTCTTATTGTATTGTAGTAATTGCATACACACACAATATTTGGCACCCTAACAATCATTTAATTGACATTCCCATGCCCCTTAACTACAATTGATGCAAGCACATTTGAAATGTGCACAAGTGAGATTAAGAGTGAGATGGAGGTCAACTTTATATTTGTAACCATATTTCATTCAACTCATGACTTATACTTTATTACTGAACTAATGAGCCCTGCACTCCGCTCGACAGAACCTTAAAAAAAAGTACTTGAAAATCAGAACACTTATGGAAAGAATTGAGTGAGAAACATACACCACAAAGTGCAACATCTTTGACCTCCCACCAGCTGCAATGGATGTATCCAAGTGCCATTCGTTCGAATTTACCTACATCAATTATACAATAATAACTCATATAAATAGGTTTGAACATGGATGAATGTAGAAAACAACTAAAACATATTGGCTGATTGAAGCTTACAAAGAAAGGAAGATCCTTGGTACTAAATATGTAGCTGTTCAACTTATCATCCCAGTAAGACAATGAGGACTTTGGCACATGGTATAAAACCTGCACAGGGAGACCAACAACAAAAGCAAATCAAAACCTATAATAATGACAAGCCAGATGGGCGATAACACCAAAAGATTTAGTAGTATAAAACATTTTCAAAGGAAACAACAGATCTGTTACCTGACTTTCCACGCTTATGTTTGCTACAGGTTTCATAGCCTCAATTATTGGAGCCAACAGAGCCGCATCTACGGTCTGAAAGTCCCTGCAGTATAAGCAACTCAGCATACTGGAATAAAACTTTGTGGGCTCAACATCAACAAGCGTTGAAGCATATACAAAACGGGAATAACTTATTAATCTGGTTTCATTGAACATAGCTTTAAACACAATGTAGGCCAAGAAACATAGTCACAAGATTCATAACATAAAGCATATAACTGCTGAAACTAATCAAACTAATCGAGTCATCATTTACGGACAAACATGCAATAAATAACACAATGCTGCTAACATAACACCATGAATATACAAACTACTCATAGAAAATGTGCTCAAATGTATGCATAAGAAGCTCCATACCAATCATAAATCCAATCTCGAGGGTCTGCATTTAACAAATTGAACGAAAGAACAACAGTTCCATCAGCACCAACAGGCATAAACTCGCTGTGAATCATTCCTTCCTCCTTGCCACCATTCACAAACACTCTAACAAACACCTCCGCCGCCTTCACCACCGCCTCTTCCTCCGAAACCCTCCCAACAATCCAAGCACTCCTATACTTCCCCACCACGGCTCTAACCTCCTCCCCTCCCCTATTAACCACCACAACAGTATACACCTCACCGCCGGAGCTGGGGCCCTTAACGCCCCCAACCAAAGCCTCCAGAGCCTCGTCCACAGCCTCATCGTCGCCGTCGAAATCAACGGCAGAGATTAGAGGGCGGGAATCGGAGTCCAGAAGGACTGAGACGCTGTGGTTGGGGCTACAGGTGCCGCATTGAGGTGTCTGGCGGGTCAATTCGGTCATTTGGTGACGAATGGAAGATTCCAGAGAGGTTTTGGAGGATTTGGAGCCGAAGCCGACGAGGATAGCTTGGAATCGACATGGGAATAGAAGCGGAGTGGAATCGATTTCGGCGGAGAGTGAATCGATTTCGAGGAAAGGTAACGGCGCGCGGTAAATTTCAACGGATTTGTATATCAGCGGGACGCCTGCATTGAAAATTCCAAGTTAAAAACGAAGCAGTAAATAAATTAGGAGAGAGAGAGAGAGAGAGAGAGATGACCTATGATGAAGGAGAAGAGGACTGAGACGGTTATGATGAGGCGCTTGAGGCCTGGCTTGGTTTTACGCATGGTTTCGGGATCCAAGTCTGGAGGCGGTTCGTCTGGTTGAGGCGGTTGACTTGCAGGGATCAGAGGCTCGGTGATTTCCGCCATGGCTGTGGAGGCAGTGGAGCTCTCCTCACTCAAATTGAGCAATTGACGAGAGTGCTTCTAAAGTAGTCAAGCAGTCAAATTTCAAGTATACAGCTAATATAAACAATTATTAATAAAATTTTCATTAGTAGCCGTCTTAGCTCAGCCGGTAGAGCGCACGGCTTTTAACCGTGTGGTCGTGGGTTCGATTCCCACAGACGGCGCTTATTTTTTTTAAATATAAACAACGGCTATAAACTGAAGCCTCTACTCCCCATGAAGGCATGGGTTTACTTCCATGGCCAAACCGCCTCAGACCTCTCCTTTTATCCTGCAAACACAAACCCACCATAGCTAAAATCCACGCCCTGATGATAGTCACTGGTACTATAACCCATGCAAACTCCAACTCCCCACTTATAGCTTCCTACTCAAACATTGGCGACACCAAAACTGCCCGGAAGCTGTTCGACGAAACGCATCAGAGAACCCTGCGTGCGTGGAATGCCATGATCATTGCGTATTCTCGTCAGCATTGCCCGTCTGAAGCTTTGCGTTTGTACTCTCGGATGATAACCGAGGGAGTTAAGCCGGACAGCTCTACATTTACTGTTGCCCTCAAGGCGTGTGCGGGCATGATGGACTTTGAAATGGGTGAAGAGGTTTGGTCTACAGCGGTGCGTTGCGGCTACGAGGGTGATGTGTTTGTGGGGAGTTCTGTTTTGAATTTGTATGCGAAGTGTGGGAAGATGGATGAAGCTGTGGCGGTTTTCGACAAGATGCCTAGGAGGGATGTTGTTTGTTGCACGACGATGATTACGGGGTTTTTGCAGAGTGGGAGGCCGGTGGAGGCAGTTGAGGTGTATAGGAGGATGCAAGATGAGGGGATGGAGTTTGATGGGGTTGTGATGATGGGGTTGGTGCAGGCTTGTGCTAGTCTAGGGGACTTGAGGTTGGGTCTTGCGGTCCATGGGTATATGATTCGGAGAGGTGTTCCTATGGATGTTATGGTTCTGACGAGCCTTGTGGATATGTATGCTAAGAGTGGACATTTGGAGCTGGCTTCTGGTGTGTTCAATAAGATGTCTTATAAGAATGCAGTTTCTTGGGGTGCTTTGATTTCTGGCTTTGCTCAAAATGGTTTTGCAGCGCAGGCACTTGAAATGGTGGTAGAGATGCATAGTTGTGGTTTCGAGCCAGATTCAGCGTCTCTTGTGAGCTCACTTCTGGCATGTTCACAAGTTGGAAATTTGAAATTGGGTAAATCCATTCATGGGTATATTTTGAAAAGGGCCGAGATTGGTCAAGTTTGTGGTACTGCAGTCATTGACATGTATTCTAAATGTGGTTCCCTTTCGTATGCTCGTGCGCTCTTTGATCAAATGGTCAGCAGAGACTTGATCTCGTGGAATGTTATGATTGCCTGCTATGGGATACATGGGTGTGGAGAGGAAGCTCTAGCACTCTTCCTCCAGATGACAGAGACAAACTTAAAGCCTGATCATGCTACATTTGCTTCTCTTCTATCGGCTTTCAGTCACTCTGGTCTCGTAGAAGAAGGCCTGCATTGGTTCGATGTCATGGTTACCAAGTACAAGATCCCTCCAGGGGAGAAACATTATGCTTGTATGGTTGATATGTTGGCTCGTTCTGGACGAGTTGAAGAGGCTAGTGAGCTTATAGCTTCAATGAACACCGAACCAGGCCTTGCTGTCTGGGTTGCCCTCCTGGCAGGTTGCCACAATCATCGGAAATTATCCGTGGGAGAAATTGCAGCGAAGAAGGTCCTCGAGTTCAATCCAGATGACATGGGAGTTTATACTTTGGTCTCAAACTTTTACGCCATGGCAAGGAGATGGGAAGGTGTAGCAAGTACGAAAAAGATCATGAAACAGACCGGAGTGAAAAAAGTACCAGGCTACAGTGTAGTCGAAGTGGATGGCGAACTCCATGTTTTTCTTATGGAAGATAAAAGCCACCAGCACCATCAAGATATTATGCTACTTTTAAAAAAGTTGTATTATGATATGAGAGCTATGGGATATGTCCCAAATTCTGAACCTCTGTTGTCCAATTTTGGAAAGGCAAATTCCTCAGAGCAAAGAAAATTAATCAAACTTTAACAAATTTAAGTGAAACTTATACCCTACACCCACAAAAGAGGTTTAAAAACTGAAATAATTGAATGAGTTCAGTCAATCATACTCTACCAATTTCAACTTCATTTTGGACAATAATTTTCACGCATTAGTTATATCGAGTTGGGACATTTCTATATATATTACACTAACCATAGAACAAAGCAGAGATGGCCAAATTGCATCTAGGCCTTGAACAAAGCGTGAGTTCGTTTTTTTTTCCCCCTTAAATTTTTATATTGTTTGTGGCTTTGCTGGGTTTATGAGAATTTTGAGGTTTGCTTTTCACTGCTGGTTGATCTAGGCCTTGAAAAGATTCATAATTTCTGTTTACTAGTTGGTTTTGGGGATATGTAGGATCCTAGCTTGTACTCAGCTTGACCTTTTTCTGATACAAGAGGGACTTCAACCTCACAACTGATACAAGAGTAACTCGATCGCCCTGAATCCAAATCATTTTGGTATTAAAACTTCCTATCTTCTAAGGAACAGTACCATGTGCTTTTCCTATCCTAACCCGTTTAGTAGAGACTGTTACGCTACATATACCTCCTTCACCCTCACAACTACTGCAAGTTAGTCTCGGGACTCCTTCACCCTCACAATATGTGCAAGGAAACTCGCCTTTGGTATGATGGTCCACGAGACTATCAATTGGATGGTCCACGAGGCTATCAATTGGATGGTCCGCGAACCACAGTGGTTGCACGAGTACTTCTGGTGCGTCGTGAAATAGTAAGACAAGCTGTGGCCGGCCAACTTTTGATCATGTCTGTCCCAGAAGAAGAAGTGTCAGCTATTATTGAGAAGCTTGTTTGGAAGCTTTCTGTGGTGTCTGACGTTCCCAGTCACATGCCTCTTCTTGTGCTTATATCAGACATCACCGTGTTCTTTTTGGGTAGTGCCGACTATCATCATGTCAGTAATTGGATTGCAAGACAAACCTGCTGGTATTATGGCCATCGGATTAGGGACGACTATCCTCAGACTCAGATGGCTATAGAGGAATCCCCTTGCATCATATAAGCCAAATTTTACTCCTGCAACTAGAACATTCATTCATGGTTTGAAGAAACTAAGACTTGATAGTTTGGAAGAAGCTGTTATTAGGGAGACTCCTACTTGTGCCGTCTGTCTTCAGGATTTTGCAGAATCTGTTGAAGAACTGATCACTTGTTTGCCCTGCAAACACCATTTTCATGTCACTTGCATTGTCCTGTGCCTGGAGATCAATCACATCTGCCCCATGTGTCGATACCCGATGCCAACTGTGGAAGCCCGTGAGCCAGAGGCTACTGCAAATTAATCGTCAACTTGCTCAACTAAGTTATGACTCAAAAAACTATTGGATGAGTTGATCTTTCCGATTGTATTTTATTTTCACTTATTGCATCTCTTGCTGAAATCCTTTGTTTCATTGTAGCTTTTGAAAGAATTTTGTTTCTTGTGATACACATTCGGCTATGATTTAGAACGCTATGAATATCAATTACCAACTATCTAGCTATCTGAATGTTTTCATAACAAGGACGAGTGACGAACGAATATCAACAGAGGAAAGCTTTACTTTGGGAGAAAGTAAATGTTGATGGTTCTTGGAAGCAGGAAAGTTTCTCAACTGGAGTTGGAGTGATTATTAGGAATCACGTAGGCTACTCGCTGGGAGGAGCTAGTTGTCATGGTTGTCACAAGTCACAACTCAGCATTGAGGCGGAGGCGAAGCTGTGGTTATACTCGCGTTATATATAATGTGGCGCTTGTTTTGTGCTTCTGTTCGGGGTATAAGGGCAATATACCAATGTGGTGTTTGCTAGGACTATTTCAGTTCCAAATGTCAAATTGGAAATATTTAGACTTATTGTTCAAAAATCAATACACAACAATGGTATTATGTCCCAAATTCTGAGCCTCTGTTCCTCATAACAAAGAAAACTTATCAAATTACATTAATAAACATCAGAGTATCTTCAGTACACGGCGTGTACCCTACACATACAATTTGAATGGTCAAAATTATATGATTTCATATAGATACATGGTGGGACCATGTGTATAAAGTATTTTAAATGGCTAAAATTACGGTGCATACAAGAATTTCCGAATAAACATTGCTACACTACACCCAGGAAAGACGTTTAAAAACTTGACTATTTTAACAACAGTCAATCTTCATCTATTAGTATCAAGTTCGTTTGGACAAAAAATTTCATGCATTAGTTTTATCGAATTGGGAAACCTCTGAAACATGGTATTCATTAGAAAGATATATTCAACTAAAACTGCAAACCATAGAACAAAGCAGAGATGGTCAAATTGCAAATTCTACTTTCTTGAGCATCACAAAATTTTTAACATCCCCCATTTCCAGCCGAACAATGATCATTTCTGGTTCGAGACCAGAAGGCAAAATGGTTCCCAAAATTAGAACCGTCAGGTTTCAGTTTTCCCTCATCTTTTGTGTCCTGCAAACTGAGCCTGAAGTTTTTGGTTGTCTTCTAACAAATGGTCATACTCAAGAAGTAGATCTGCAGCTTGTTTCTGGAGAGAAGTGACATGGGATTCAGCAGTTTCAACAGCTTTATCTTTCTCCGCACACTCCATCTTCAGCTTCTTCAAATCCCCTGATAGAGTTGCAATTTTTTCTTGCAGCTGCTTGATTTCCTTGGAAGACTTCTCTTCCTTTTCTGTTAGCTGTACCTTTTCTTTCTGAAGCCTCTCAACTTCTTCTTTAGTACTCGTCAATCCATCAAGCTTTGTAAGATAATCATGTGTTCTATCAATTATAAATCCAAGAAATACAGCAAAAGCTGCATGCAACCATTCAAAATTGAGACATCAGTGATTAGACATAATAGCATAGCACAATACAGACACCATATACACGAATAACTTCAGTTTTAACAACTTAAGCTTTCCATTTCGACAGTAATAGAAAGATAAACCCCCCCCCCCCCCCCCCCCCCCCCCTCCCAAAAAAAATATAGAAAGCAAACAATTAAACATCGCTGTAATTGTTAACTGTTCAAACTATAGAGGGTGGAAGCATAGGCATAAACACAGGTATTGCAGAAGGGGGTTGTAGACGACTGTACTATTGCCTAAACTTACATGGAAAAAGAATGCTCATGCATTTTACTAAATGAAATGAATTAAAGTGATCCAACAATATGAAAGAAATCTGAACCAAACATATAAGACGGATAAGGATGAGGTTTCAATTAATGCAGATATTATAGCCTCAGTTTCAGAATTGTCTAACCCCCCAAGCCTGATATTAACTGATGGGCTGAGAATGTGTGGATTTTGGGGAGCAGAACTTATCTCAGAATTCATGAAACAAACATTCACTTTCCTTCTAATCTTCTATATTCAATAACTCTTTGAGTGATAAAAATTGAGATAAACACGCAATTGTGATCATTGACATGATTACAGAGAAATAAGGGGAAACTCGCATCGGAACAACAAAATGCAGAGGATAGGCAATCGAAGGCGAAGTCTTTATATGTTAATGAGATTATTCAAACTTGCATATACAGTTTGCCTTACCCATTTCATTATGCAAATATTTAAGTCCTTGTCTGGAATTGATAGTTCTCCACACCAGTCTTCTAACACATACTCTAACCACCAACCCACATGCTAAATGCACAGTCAAATTGTACAACCACTGCAATTATGAATTGTAAAGCTTAACTGGAATCCCTCAAAACTACAAACTCATCCTGTTCTCAACAGAATCTAGTAATGAAGGTCTAACCAAAAAACCAAAACTAATTGTGTTGGACAAATTCTAATGTCTTATTAACCTAATACACAAATTCCACAAAATTGAATAAAACTCTAAACAAGCAACCAATTGTGAAACTTAGAGAGTAAGGAGAGCAGAAGCATACACATTAATGAAGCTTCCAAGATGTGGGTTCTGTACAGAACCTGATCCATGGGTGACATAGTGCCAAGCTTTTCACCTTTGTTCTGCATCTTGATAATGCTAATGAATCTTGATAGGAGAATCACACCCATGGTGCCAGCAATGCCAATCAGAGTGACTGGGCCTCTCCCCACTTTGAGCTGATCCAGAATCTTCAACACTAGCTCTCTCAATGGCCCAATCTTGAGCAACATAAGAGATGCCATAACAGCCTCAGCAATCACAACTGGGATCAGCAACTCATACATCTCTGCTTCTGCTTCTGGATTTTGCTAACAAAATTTGAACTGGGCCTCAGAAAAAGATGAGAACTTAGTGAAGAGACTGATAGATATAAAGCTTCTTCTGGACAGCACAGACTTGTGTTCCTTTCCTACTGGAGAAGCAATAGGCTTATACTGACTTCAACAACAACTTGCTGGCCAAAAATTCAAGGTTTTGATAATGGGTAGTGATTTTTCAGGCAAATTGGCAAACCCAGGTGGGTTTATAGGCCAAACAATGCAGGGTTTGAAGACCACAGATCTATGCAGGTAGGCATATGATGAAAGCAAGAACCTTTTTCTGCACAGAACCCATTTCTAATGTTAGTGACTTTTCATTATAACAAGTGCGGTGGAATTTAGGTGTTAAAAAACTTAAATACAAATTACTATAGTCGTATTTCTACATGGGGTTTGCTTTCTCCAGCTCATGAGGGATTTGGGTGGGGAAAGAGTGAAGTTAATAATGACACTCAAAGTGAAATTAACTCGAGAAAAACCAAAAACAAAAATCAAAAACGGAAAGAACAAATCTTTTTCACGTCCGATAGAAGATTTGCTCTTTTACTAGAAGCTTTGTATGTTTCCGACCAGAGAAGAAACGACCAACCTTTGTCTTCTTTGGTGTTGAGAGGGTCTTGGGTTGAAATTGTACACACTTGTACTTGCAAGTTCTGATTCACGTCCAACCCTTTGAACCAACTCAACCAAGATATCAACTTTATGTTGATCTCGACTCTCCGAGCTTGATTATGTCGTATTTACTAAGAACAAGAGCTTAAGTTAGTGTTTTTGTACATGACACTAACGAGAGTCGTGTTTTAATTAGAAAACTGAAATTATTTTATGTTTTTTAATGAAAGAAATGCAAAAATGTTAAAAGAAAAACCTCTAAAACAACATACCTACGAAAATTAAAATAAAACAAATAAGAGATAAAAAGTAGTAGACTTCGATTCCAACTTGTAATGCGTACGTGTCGAGTGACCATGGTTAAGATTTAAGAAACCGACAGTTGATTGATGAATTAACTAATCATTAACCTCAACAAATTAGTCCGTATCAAAAATTAAAAAAAAAATAGACCTAAAATTTTCACACCTCTTTAGGAGTAATTTAGAATTGAAGACCCTTTTGCTTGAATTTTCTTCATAACAATTGATTTCGTTCTTGTAATGCGTCTGCATTGCTGACTAATACTCTCTACCTACTTCCACGTTCGACCAGCCCTCTATTTTGTCACATATGCATGATATTGAGTTCTTTCACATGTGTTTGTCTTAGATCAATATGAACTTGTCACATATTTACTATACTTAAGTAATATGATAATTATACTTAATGTCAATATTTAGTTTTACATGCATGGAAACAAATACATAACCATATCTAGTTGGTAATAATTTCGTGTATTAAGTCATTATAATAAAAAATCATATTCATAGTCTAGAAGAAAGACAACAAATCAGTATTGTATCAGGAATCTAATTAGAAGACTTAACTCGCAAGGAATATCCTTAATGTTAGGACTCTTTAGGGTTAAAGATTCTGTATAAACATATGGTATTAATCTCTCTTATCACCACGAGATATAGCGTAAGTTATGTCCATTGAGAAACTTATTGTAGTGACTAACATAATGCATTGTCTAGTACTTTTGTACTTCAGGATTGCATCAATGGAAGGAGCTATGGTTCATAATGATGGTGAGTTAACTCAAAGTTTAAGTCTTATGATTTTAGTTATGCATATGATCTAATGTATTGTGAGCATATGAATTTTGGTTTACAGTTTGGACTAGAAAGTTGAGACCTTGGAGCATTCCCATGATATTGAGCTAGGTTGAACTCCTTTCTCTCCTCTTCTGTTTTCCTCGACATCGTTGAAAATTCGAGCCAATTAACTGAATATAGGATATTATGTAATATAATGTGCAAACTTTATTAAACTGAGAGGTGGAGAAGGCTAGGATTTGTGGGCTGCCGAAGAGAAATTGTTCATTTTAAGTACATATTAACAAATACATCACGTTATATAGCATTACATCACTCATATAATGGTAGACTAATTTTCATTTTGGTTTAGCACTACAAAATACAAAATACGATGTCTAGCCTATCATTCATGATTTCATGTATCAATACATGTATTATTTCTTCTAAAGATTGGACAGGGATGTGGTTTCCAAATATCTTTTATGCCAAAAAGAATAGCTCTTAAGCGCATGTAGGGTTGTTATTAACCTAAATTTCAAACATATTTCATGTGATAGAATATAGACGGTCCTAAATTCCTAATCAACGGTCATGTGTTCTTGGTCAAAATATTTCTCTAAGAATTCTACGTCAACCAAGTCTCCTCCCCATAGGAAGGGTTCCTTTCTCAGCAACTTGTACATTTGTTTTTGACAAGTTGAATCAGCCAAACGTACTCTCCCTATTTTCCTCTTTTATTTTCTCCCTAAAACAACTCACTAGTTCATTAAACTAAAATCCAGTTGACAAATTGCCAAATGAAGTTTTCTGGTAAGACAAAGGAGTATCTTGTTCATCAATGGAATACTAAAACCAACACAATGATGTAAGAACAAGCAAAAAAAGCCAGAAATACTAAGGCCATTTTTGAAAGTGATTGAAAGGCCAAGAAACCGATGCAATATATATTAAGGGGTAAATCATAAGCCGCTTCCACACTAAACATTCCAATTCTATGGACAGGTACAAGTCGCTGTCATTTAAAAAAAAATAGGAATAGAAGATGGTAGCTAATTCCAGCATACATATATATATAGTGCACATCACGTTTAATGTGTTATAAAACTTGTCAAACCAATTAGCCGGGTCTTGTTCTTTTTCTTAGTTCGGATTCTCCTTATGTGAAAGAGATAAAGAATGCAACCATTTTTCCAAATCCATGCGCATGGGGCAATGCACTAGCAGGTTTATGGACTAATTTTGTTCCATATCGATCATATGGTATTCATTTCTTTAACAAATAGAAGAAGAAAAAACACAATTTTCCAAACTAGTTATGTGAAAAAGCAACTCCACGAGCAACTTGGTAGACAATTTGATAGGTGGGAGGGATTGGGTAAGTATTTAAATTCATTTATGATCTTGAAAGGTATGTGGTTTCTTCCATTTATATATGATGACTAGTTGTTATTGTCAACTATGATTATATACATTTCACATGACATTTGTTTTTCTAGTTCTCATGCAACTAGTGATTTTGATTGTTTCTTAGAACTGAAAAAAGTTGATCCTCACTCGCTTAACTATTAATTGAGTTTAATTTTCGACATAATCAAATCAGGAGATGTTGTACCCAAATTAAACTAAACGCGATATGTAATAGTCTCACTAACGCGTACCTTGTTATTACCGGATTTAAACACGCATTTAAATATTTCTTGTTCAAGAAAGGTTAATTTTGTAACTTCCTTAGTGTGTCTTGACCTAATTAGACTAGATTAGTAAAATGTTCAGTAGATAGAGAATCCATGATTGTTCGGAATACTTGATGTAATGCCTATATAAATGTCTCCTTATCAATGAATAAAATATCGATTTGCATCTATCTTTTTCTCCTAGAACACGTTATAATGCACGTGGCTCTAACATTTGTCTAATAGCCCTGACCCTAAATCCCTAAACCCACTGCCGACATCCCTCCTTTTGGCCACCGGCAACCCCTAGCTCTCCTGCAAAAAAAAAAAGCTAGGAACCCTAGGTTTCGACCTGAAAAAAAAAAAAAAACCAAAAACCGTACAAAAATTCTTTTGTCGACAACTACTTTGTCGGAAAAGAAAGCCCCTCTCGGTTTTGTTCAGGGCACCCAGAAATCTACTATGGGCACCCATCGTCTTCAACCAAGTCAACGCCGTCGTCGCCATAGCCCAGCATCGCCCACCGTCCAACACAAAAAGCTAACTTTAGCCTCTTCGACTTCTGCTCGACGACGCCCGCCCAGCCAAAGCTTTGAGCCGCTAGCCCGATGCCGCTCCATATCCGGCGGCCCTCCTAGCCGTTCCGACCACTAGCCCGCGAAGGTGAAACCAAGAACCAGCGCCACCTTGCTACACTCTTCCCAGCCCAAGCCCTAGCGTCGACGACCGTAGCAGCACCGTGCGCTCGGCACAGAGTCCACGCCAACCCGACCCGTTTGCAATTGATGTAGACCCGGTTTCAACCCGGATCTTTTGATCCGACCCAAGCAAAATGGTAAAACGTTTTGCCCCCAGATAAAAGGTTTTCACCCTACGGGTTAAAACAGTTACTGTAATGATTCTTTTATTAGTTTTACTAATATATATATGGTTGTTGACAGTAGCCATAGAGAGGCTACCCAGGCCCCCAGACCCGCAGCCAGGACTTCTGGACCCGGCTCAGGGCCCGGGGCCAAAGCATGAAGACCTGCCCGGGTGCAGGTCTTACCTGTGACCTCGGCCCGGGAACCGGGGATGACAGCTCCCCAAACAGGGGCCGAAACAGTACAGTACTATGGGCAGAAATGGGTCAGTCCCACATCGAAGGGTGAGGCCAGTCCTCACACCCGGCAGCCTATATATGAGTCCCAACTACCCTCATTAATGGGTAATCAATACTCCAACTACTCATTCCCGATTAAGTTATCAATTTATTCCAACTATATTGACTTAGGCATCTGAGCGGAATAGACCGGCCCCGCCCGGTATTCCCTTAGTTAGCAGGGTTTGCAGGCAGGAATCACATCAAGATCCACCAGTATCTGTGAGTCTACGGATTCAGGCAGAAACAATTGGCGCCGTCTGTGGGAAGAGTTCAAAAAGATTTTGTTGTTGCACGAGCGGGAACGGAATTTTTCAGCTTACGGGTCACCAAAAAAAAAAAACACATGTCTGGGAGCAGAGGAGAAAAGAGGGAAGGAAATCCAGAGGACTAGTGGGTTCTGGAGCCGGTGCTAGTCCAAATCCCAGGGGAGGGATAGGGGCTACCCGCTGGAGGTTGCAGTCAGACCGCTCCCGCTAGCCGAGACCAGGACGGAACCGTGGGCGCATACGACAAGGCTGCACGCAGGAAGGACCCGGAAGAAGCCCACCAAGTCTTGAGCCTGGAACCGCACCAGCGCCCAACGAGGCCCCAAACAGAGGGAAAGAGCGGCTGCCTAGCAGCGACAGCCCGGCCGATGTCTCTAGTCCAGGCCAGTATGACATGGCGGGAGAAATGGAAGAAATGCAAGCGAAAGTAAACCGCTTGGGGGCAGAGAGCGATCGGGACAGGGCAGAGGCCACCACTAGGTATCAAGACATGGAAGCGGTCAATGCCGCACTGGTGGCTGCCTTGGAAAGAGGCCAGCAGCGCAATGCCGCTCTGGCAAAGTCATTCGCACTGCTCACAAAAGAGCTCCCCCACCAGGAGGTCGGTCAGTCATCGGGAGGAGAGAGGGACACAGGCGTGGCAGGAGACGTGTTCCCGGCGGAAGCGATACCACCAAAGATCGTCCCAGCTCCTCGAAGGAATAGCGGCTCGTTCGAAGAAGATACCATCACTTCGACCGCACGGGCACTACAGATACTATCTGACTCGGTGTCAGAGATGAAGGCCCAGATGGAGGCCAACGAGAGAAAAGTTGCGAGACCGTCGGAGAGCGCACGATTCAACGAGCAGGCCGGACCCTTCTCACTCCGAGTTCTGGAATCCGGAAGAGCGGGCACCCAAAAGTCGCTAAAGCTGACATACTCCGGGGCCGGCTGCCCATACCAACACCTGGACAGCTTCCGGTCCAAAACGTGTGCTAAAGGCTACTCCGACGCTGTTTGCTGCAACATATTCCAGGAGACCCTGTCCGGGGAGGCACTTAGCTGGTTCTACGAATTACCGGCGAATTCTACAGAGGCATTCGAACAACTGGCTGACAGGTTCGTGGGCCGGTTCATATTACGGGTCGAGGGGGCCCGGACCTCGATGGTTCTCTTCAACTACAGGCAGGCGGACGGCGAAGAGCTGCGAGCTTTCGTTAACAGTTAGCAAACTGCCACGGCCGGGGTCAGAGACTTGGACAAGGGGATTGCCGAGTCTACCTTCAAGCAAGGTCTCCGGCCTGGAAAATTCTCGTACGCTGTGCGGGTGGAGATCCCGCAGGGTTACGATGAACTAATGACAATGGCCATTAGGCACGCCCAGGCGGACCACGAAACTTATGGGTCTCGTCAGCACAAGAGAAGGCAGGAGGAACCTGACTCCACCTGGCAAGAGGCAAGAAACTGGCAGCAGGGCCATGATCGAGGAGCCGCATCCTACAGGAAGCCAAGGAGCTGGCCGAACCAACAGCGCCGGAGGGACACTTTTGACACCCCCCAGCGAGGTGGAAAGTCCCCGCCCTACCAACAAACCCGCCCCTAGCGGTCATGCCAGCAGTACGACAAGAGGTATTCTCTACTTTGACTTCCTCCTACAAGGACATCCTGTATGAGAACGGGAACAACATCCCCCCTCCGCCAGAAAGAAAGCACCCAAAAAGAGAACCTGACCAGGGCACAGATCGGTAAATACTGCTCCTACCACGATGAAGCCATACACCACACGAATGATTGTCTTGCCTTGAAAACAACGATTGAGGGCCTAGTCCGCCGCGGCGACTTGCAGCGGTATCAAGGGTAACCTGGACAGTGGGGACCGCGCGGAATCGAGGACGTCTCCCGCGACACCAACGCTCATATGACCGATCGAAATCTTAAACCCGTATAGAGGCTCAGCGGTCTAACAACTTGTTAGCCTGAGTAAGATGCTAGTTTTTTTTTCTCTCCTAAGCACAACTAGCTAGACATTTCAACCATTTCAGCATGTGTAATTTCAGCAGTTGTCTATTCCAACTTTGTGTTCAACTAAGTACAAAGGGCAATCCATGGGTAGTCAAGTCAGGCAAATTGAAAAAGGCACAACACAAGCGCAGGCAAAATGTCCATTCATTGTAACTCAGGGCAGCGTGTACAAAAAAAAAAAGGGAAAAAAGTAATAATAAAGCTTAAAGCAAAAAGGGAGGGCGGGAGTGTACAGAGTCTGGAGCCTGCTAGGGCACTTCCGCCTGCTCCCCCTCTTCAGTAGCAGCTCCTTCAGCTGCGGCTTCACTAGCGGCGTCTTCACCGGCCGGCTCGGTGTCACCCTCCAGAACCTCTTCCACATCCGCCTGCGGCGGCGGCAGCTTTGAGACGTCAAGGTAGCCCTTACTCTTCCAGTCGTCGTAAGCATCGGCTATCCCCGCCTCCCGGGTCCGTTCTAGCAGATCAAGAAGCTCATCGCTTTCCTGATACTTCTTCACTACCCGCTGGTACAGCTCCGAGTCATTCTCATCGACCGCCCCGCTGGCAGATGCAGATACCGTTGCCACTTCCCGCTGGAGCTCCTCGACCTTGGTCTCCAGCTCGGCCCTCTCCTCCTCCAGGCCCTTCCTCTCCTCTTCAAGAGCCTCGACCTGGGCCTCCAGCTTAGCCACCTGCTTCCTGACCCTCTCCTCCAAGCGGGTCTTCTCCCGTTGGAGCTTGGATTTCTCCAACTCCAAGAGGTCCCGGGCGCTTGTCAACGCCGCCACCTGCTTCTTCAGCTCTGGCAGAACGAATACCAGTGGCAAATTATCCTTACCTGGAAGGCCACCTCCTTGGTTTTCAGTCGGCCTCCTCCGGTCGCCCTCTCGGAGCCACAATCTTCCCCAGCTCCATCCCTTGCACATATATGAGCAACCTCCAGGCGAATGAGTTGTCCGGGCAGCTGTGCTGCGGGCCCGGCCCCGCCGCAGGATCCTTCTCCACCCCCGATGCTTCTGTGCTGGCAGCAGTAGAGCTAGAGGCCGCAGGAACATCGCTTTGGCCGATAGTGGGGCCACCACGCGTCAGCTTCAGCCGCTTGGCTAGGTTCTCACCAACTGACCAGCCGGTATAGGTAACAACCGCGGAGGCCGGCAAATCCCTGAACCTCGTCCTCCTCTCACCCAGGTCAACCTGTAAAGGAGAAGATTGGACGGCAGATAGTGGGGACCTGGTGACAATTGGCACCGGCCCCAATCGCTGAGGAATCCTTGAAGCACCACCCGGGGGCTTCGACGGCCCACCAACAGTCTTCCCTGGTCTAGAAGCCGCTTGAGGTTCAGAAGCGTGAGCCTTTACGCGCATTAAGACGTAATCCTCGTCTGCAACATCCAGCGAAACCGGTTTATCATGTACGGTCAACCCCTCGGTTCGCCGGTCGACTGTGGACCGCGCGGAAGCATCTCTCTTCTCCCTCAGCTTCGAGACAAGCTCATGATTGTTCATCGACAGCGTGTCGTGGGCTTTAATGGCCGTCCGGGAAGATACACATGCAAAACACATTAAGCCTCATCATAACAGGTTTATTCTAACGCCCGGCCAAGCCCAATCTTAAACGCGGACTTCGGGGGCTAGGGTACTGGTGGGTAAGTGTCACAGCGGGTCTGCGGGCCTGTAAAACAAGACATATTTAAGTCCCCATTCAAGATGGCACTTGACTGGGAACTTGGGGGACTTGTTGACAGTAGCAATAGAGAGGCCACCCAGGCCCCCAGACCCGCAGCCAGGACTTCTGGACCCGGCCCAGGGCCCGAGGCCAAAGCATGAACACCTGCACTCGCGCCCGGGCAGGTCTTATCTGTGACCTCGGCCCAGGAACCGGGGATGGCAGCTCCCCAAACAGGGGCCGAAACAGTACAGTACTATAGGCAGAAGGGGGTCAGTCCCACATCGAAGGGTGAGGCCAGTCCTCACACCCGGCAGCCTATATATGAGTCCCAACTACCCTCATTAATGGGTAATCAATACTCCAACTACTCATTCCCGCTTAAGTTATTAGTTTATTCCAACTATACTGACTTAGGCATCATAGCAGAATAGACCGGCCCCGCGTTAGCAGGGTTTGCAGGCAGAAATCACATCAAGATCCACCAGTATCTGTGAGTCTACGGATTCAGACAGAAACAATGGTGAATATGACTAACCATATGTTTTTCTTTTCCATGAAATTTATTGCACGATGCTTCACGATGGAATTGCGATAATTATTTCGTTGCAGGTATATAGAGGAGCATCTCAAATTGTACAAGGATCATAACCGAATCCTCTAGAGCAATTTTTCTTAAACGCAGTTCATTTAGTGAACTAGCAAGTAAGTTTTTATAAAAGTTCATGTTTTCTGCAATTTCAATTGTTGTGACTTCTGTTTTCTCTGGGGCTTTCTAACTCCCTCCTACATCATCCCAATTCTTATGCTTCTTGGGACGATACAAAGGGACCCCACCCACCCCGGCGTATCACTATAGGGCAACTGTGATGTTACCGTCCAAAGTTGTGTTTGTGACTCTAATGTCACTGTGAACCATAACTCCTTATGACTATTTTGTCATTCTTCCGACAGAATATTGTCGATACTTGTGACGGTCCTACGGGAGTCACATTATATAAAAAGGGACGAACTTAGGATGTGCGACGGAAATTGTGGCTGTAACATCCATGGGACGGAAATTGTCACAGTAAATATTGAATTAAGTTACCATAATCTTGGTCTCAACCTAAATTAAGTACCTTCCCTCTTGTTCTTTTGAGAAAAAAAAATTGACCGAAAAATGGGCCCTAAAATGACATTGAAAAAAAAATAGAGGGGGAGGCAATGCCTCGAAACCCCCACGTCATAAAAAAAACAGAGAGAAAAGGGCCATTGAAAAAAAAACGAATCATGTCATTGATATGGTTCTATATCAGTTCACTAATTGTAAATAATGCAATTATATGGTCAATATACAAGAGACAGACGGAAGAAGATGAGAGTATTATCCTCATGATTACGGATTTTTAAAGCAACAGATAATTTGCATTAATGTGAAGCAGATGACTTCAATCTCATAGTCCAAGTGACTACAAATTCGTTTATTTTTTAAGTTTTGTGAAGGCATAGACCTCGCACGTGTGACTAATGCTACTTAGTCATTCCACTTTTCATGGTCAAAACCTCGATGTAACCGTTGGCATTTATCTTGATTCTCTCATATTGTTCATGTAAGAACGGACGAGAACTTTATGATGCATACATGGTTCGATTCCCTAACTAGATATATGTGAATGCAATGTAACGCATTACACATTTACATGGCCTGTTGATATGTGTTTACCATTCTAAGTGGTGATGTGAACTCGAAATCACAGAGATTACCGAGCCTATGCTCGTAAGAAAAAATATAGAATAGAGGCACGCTTGCGCACATGCGCGCTGCCTCGGCATGTTAGTAGCACCCGGCCTGCACGCCTCCTGCCTGTAAGCTATCGGTGCTGCACTTGGCATAGCTTCGGCATGCCCGCAGCAGCCTTAGCATGGCTACCGCTTGCCTCGGCAAGCTTACAACACATGCGCGGATGCATACGCTTTGTCCGGCCTCGGTCTCGACACACTTGCGTACGCTATAGCTTGCCCTGCTCGGCCTCGGTTTCGGCCTTGGCTTGGCTTGCGCGCAGCTCGGCCAACAGCTCTGCCCTGCCACTGCAGCATCCTCAACCTCTAAACCTTGGCTTGCACACGTCTCCCTTAGCCTTGCCAGCCTCGGCCCCAGCAGTGGCTTGCACATGGCTCGGCCCGCAACCCCCTCTCGGCCCTATAAGCCCCTACACCCGCCCCGGCACATCTTGGCTTTGGCCTCGGCATGCCTTTGACCCTTTTGCACAGCCTCGATCCTGTCAGGTCCTTGCATCCTACCTCGGAAAGCTTTGGCTGGCCCTCGGCAACCGGCATGACCTCGACTCTAGCATACAAGCCTCGACCTCATAGGCCATTGCCTTTGTCTCGACATGCCTCGGCATGCCTTGGCAATTGCTCGGCCTCGGCCTGCCCGTCCACTGCCTTGGCCTCGGCCTCGACAGCCTTGCATCCGCCAATGCTTGACCCCGAACCCTCCCTTGTCTTGCTTCGGCTCGGCTTCCATTCTAGCTTAGCCTTGGGTTTGCCTTGGTTTCGGCAACAGCTAGCTAGCTCATGGCCTCGGTCTTTGATACTCGGTTTTTTTTCATTTATGTCTATGTTATACCTATGCTAGCCCATTAATTGGTTGTTTTCCGACTCTAGTTTTGAGCGTTAATGGATGTATTTGCTACGTTTTTAAGGATGTCTGCTTTATCTCATGATGTTACACGCCATGTAACGCACTCTATAGGAATTGAGTACATATTCCAGTTTATATGACTTGGCATAAAACTTGTCTCTACACTCTCGTATATGACTGTGTCATAGAGACATTGAGTGCATAGCTACTCTTCATGGATTTTGTGTTTATAAATCCATTGTGACTATGATGACTAGATCATCACATATAATCATAGAGCATGATCTTGCTCAAAGTTTCCATGTCTTATGGTATTATGATTCTAAGTCACATATGCTTTCTATGCTTAAAGAAGCAATCGAACCTTGCTCACTACTTAAAGATATTCGTGCCAACGTTTATCACCTTAAAACTCATTGTGAAATTGAAAAGATTTCTTATGTATCGCTCCTCATGAATGCGCACAACTTATGAGTCAATATTGTGAATATATTTCAAGTATGATATGATTCGGATTCTTTGAATCGGCGATTCATATAGACTTTAACATACATCGTCCAGAATTTTGGACATGTTTTGATGATCCATATATGAAAGAAATTTACATAGACATCGTTTCTTATGAGCAAATAAGCTATTGGGATCAAAGATGACCAAAAGAATATTTGGTAACGTCAAGAGCAATGCTTAAATCTTAAAGATGACATTAACGTCAACCAAGTCTTCCTCTAAGTCAATAGAAGCACTATTATGCATTTAAAAGTGCATATGATCCCCTTTAAGATCCTTCATTAGCTATGCTCATTATTTGGAAGCATAATCTTTAGCAAAGTTTTGGAATAACGCCCTCCTACGCTAAAGACAATGATACATAAGATGATGGCATTGATGCCTTATCATGGTTCAATTTGAAACACAATGATACTATGATGATATATATCTCATGGTTAAACTCAAAACATAACACTTAGATATTATGAAGCACCTTCACAATGATTGAAAAGTTCAAAAACCTAGAATTTTTGGTTTTTCAACTCGCGGACTCATCATTGTGAAGACCGGTTCACCAACTTTTAGGCTGGTTCTTGAGATGCAACTTTGGGAACTTTTTCCTAGAATCCAGGGCTACCTACTCATAAAATTTGAGAGCCATTAGACACTTGAAAGATGGTGAACCTCTCGACACAAATGTTCACTGACCTCCGGCGATCTTTCCTGCTGGTGCGGTACGTTTCCGGCCGGATCCGGAAATGTGACTAGCGGTTTTAGAATCCTAACACACATGTCTACCTACTGTTAAAATTTGGTAGTATTTGGTGTCCCGGAACTTAGTGAAACGTATCAGGAAGCGTCTACGCATGTTATATTGTGTAAAGAATAAGTGTTCACGATCAATACCATTTATCGTCCACATGTTTTATGTACCAAATTACGCCACTACAAGCGCTTAATGACAGGTTATTTGATGATGAATAAAGTCTTTGAATAAGACATGAGCTTCCACCTATAGTCCGCTATATGAAACTTTAATAGGAAATCTCGTTTATGTCACTTTTGATGAGCCAGTCTTCTCGTCGTTAGGGGGAGAGAAGAACAAGTATATTCAAGTAGAACGACTTGACATTTCCGTGGTTTGTCCCCCACTGTGCCTCATCATGTTCTCCCAAAGTCCCATAAATCAAAGTGACGAGATCAGATACACATGCTGCAAAGAGCAAAGTAGTGGTCTTTCAAGTGAAAGATCGGAAAAGCGCTCTTGTATCAATCATGCCTGTAAGGATTGATGTCCGGATAAATGTATATGTCGTCACCCATAGATGGTGGCATCGTGACATAATGACTCCACAAAAGTGGTAAATGGTATCACTAGGCCGTGGCTCTCACAAAAGTATAGAGAGACCATTTGGTTCGATATACACTCGCATAATGCGAGTTTGGCACAACTTGATCCTTTGATCAATGACACTCATTTGTCTCATGGATTTTCTGGATTATGGTCACCATTGGGGGACGCCTCAATGTAAAGCCAACCCATATAGAGATTTTTACAAATGTAAATTACACTAGTGTACATGAGAACGTGGTTAATGAGTTTGATATCAAACACACACACTTCGTTGAAGAAAACACCAACGTTGTGTATTGGCCTACATGGAAAGATATGCGATCCAATTTGAATAAAGAGATAGGTTATTGGTCAGGTGTTGCCAACACCGCAAGTGTAAACCCTATTGATAAATCTTTATTGGAAAGCGTAGTGAGAAAAATGGGCGTCCAATAAAGATTTATCAATAAAGTCTCTCACAAACGCCCTGAAATCGACTACGATGACATATGCTCTCGTAATGGAGTCATATTACACTCCACTACCTTGTCAGTTAGGTAGTTCTGAAAAACTGAACATGCAGCTTATAGTCATAAATCATCTTTATCGGGGCTAAGTAAAGAGATGTACATAAACATCCTGAACGGATTAGTTTTCACCCAAGTCAAGTGAGCAGAAACCATGAAGTGCTTATGCTATCAGATTGATACGTTCTCCTTATGCGTTCCAACAGTCTGGTAGGACAGTACACACAGTTGAGTAACTACTTGATTGGAGATGGGATATGAAGAATCATGTCTATTTGCGTGTGAACTCCGGATGAATTGTGATTGAGATATCACTAATCCAACGTTAAGAATGAAAGTGTTGACAGTAGCCACAGAGGGGCTACACAGGCCCACAGACCCGCAGCCAGCATGCCCGGGGCCGGACTGAGACCCAGAGCAGGATCACCAGCACCAGGACCCGAGGTCCAGCAGTCTACCTTGTGACCAGGGGCACGGGAACCGGGGACGCCAGCCGGCAGAACAGACCACCAGAGCTGCCCTTTTATGTACAAACAAAAGGAAACCAGTCCCACATCGAAGAGTAAGACCAGACCTCATGCTCAACCACCTATATAAGGGCCTCAGCTACCCTCTTTAATAGGTAACTGATCTCTCCAACTGCTTATCATTCTGGCTTAAGTTATCTATTCATCCCAACTGTACTAATTTAGGCATCGGAGAGAAGAAGACCGGCCCACCCGGTATTCCCCTTAGTTAGCAGGTTTACAGGAGAAGATCACATCTAGATTCACCCGTTTCTACTAGGCCTACGAGTTTGTGCAGAAACAATTGGCGCCGTCTGTGGGAAGGGATAAAAGTCACGTAGGCACTATTCAAAAAAAAAAATGGCAGAAAGCTCAGAAGCGGGGCGGGAGAGAAATACAACAGAGGACCAGTGGGTCATACAGGAGCAGGTGCTCATCACTACCCTGGTCGCTGTACGAGAGCATCACCCCGGCCAAGACAACCAGGACGACGGCAGCTATGGGGGGTCAAACGGCACGCCGGGGGCATGCGACGGTAGCACGCGCGGGAAAGGCCCGGCGAAAGCCGACCAACCAACACACCAGGCTTTCTCACTGACATTCTCGGACGACCCGAGCGACAAAGAAGAGAGTCTGCTCGGCGACAGCGACCGAGATACCGCATACAGCCCCGACCGGCACGATATGGCGGGGGAGATAGAGGCGATGAGAGCAGAAGTTGATCGCCTGCGTGTGGAGAGCGACCGGGATAGAGCAAAATCCAATGCCCGGTATAAGGAGATGAAGACAGTAAACGCCGCCCTGGTGGCTGCCCTGGAGAGAGGACAACAGTGCAGCGCCGCTATGGCAAGGGCACATGTACCCACACTAGGCCAACCTCGGCGCCTCGAGGCAGGACAATCATCGGGCGAAAGGCCCAGCGACCCCAGGAGGGCGGAGTCCCCGGGCGGCACGACCTTACCAAAGAGCACGCTGGTACCCCCGCAATCACACGCTTCATTTGAGGATGAAGTCATGACTCCGACCGCACGGGCAGTACAGATACTCACCGACTCTGTGTCGGATCTAAAAGCCCAGATGGAGGCCAAAGAGAGAAGGGCAGCGCGGCCGATGGAAGGCGCACGATTCAACGAACGCAGGGGCCCCTTCTCGCACCGGGTTCTGGAATCAGGGAGGTCTGGTAACCAAAAATCCCTAAAACTCACATACTCGGGATCCGGCTGCCCGTATCAACATTTGGATAGTTTCCGGTCCCAAACATGCGCCAAGGGCTACTCCGATGCTGTGTGCTGCAACATCTTCCAGGAAACCCTGTCTGGAGAGGCGCTCAGCTGGTTCTATGAGCTTCCGGCAAACTCCATCGAGGCGTTTGAGCAGCTGGCCGATCGATTTGTAGGCCGCTTCATCCTCCGGGTCGAAGGAGCCCGGACATCGACGATCCTCTTCAATTGCAGGCAGGCACCTGGCGAGGAGCTAAGGACGTTTGTTAACCGCTGGCAAACGACAACGGCCGGGGTCCTGAACCTAGACAAGGGCATCGCCGAGATGGCGTTCAAACAGGGGCTTCGGCCAGGAAAATTTTCCTATGCCGTACGAGTGGAACTCCCGCAGGGGTACGATGAGCTAATGGCGATGGTCATCAGGCATGCTCAGGCAGATCATGAAACGTATAGGCATCACCTGCTGAAGAGGAAGCGGGAGGAGCCCCTTCCGGCCCCCCGAGAAAACAAGACCAGCTACCGGAGCGAGAACCGAGGCGCCCAACCAGGCAGACTCGGCAGAAATTGGGGGCACCAACCGCAGTAGAAACCTCAGGGCGAGCACCGACCGGCACAGTACCGGCAAGAACGGCCCCTGGCGATCATGCCAGCAGAGCGCCAAGAAGTCTTCACCGCTCTAACCACCTCATATGAGGACATCTTGCACGAGAACGGGAATATCATCCCCCCACCGCCAAGGAGAAAGTACCCAAAGGGGAAACTCACCCCTGCGAGAACAGGCAAGTACTGCTCCTACCACGATGAAGCTACCCATCAGACGAACAATTGTTTCGCCCACAAGACAGCGGTGGAGAATTTGGTTAGCAGCGGTCGGCTCCAACGGTATATAGGGGAAAGAAGGGCAGACCCCGACCGGGACCAGAACCAGGACCAGGGCTGGTAAGCACGCCCGGACCCAGTGAAGGGTTGGATGATAGAAATTTCAAACACAATCAGTTTGGCATACCAACGGTTCAGCCAATGTAACATTATAAGATATGTATGCCAAATATTTTGAGAGAAATCCAAGGCAAACCACCGGTACTAAAACAAGGATATATAGTGGTTCACCGTGCCATCGGAGGGCACGTCTACTACATCTCCAACGTGGGATACAAACATACTATTACATATTTCCCTATTCTGGAGGCTACTTCAGGTGCCCGGTGGCACGCCTTCCGAGTGCGGTTCCGGTGATGTGGAACAATGGAGATGTAGCTGGGGTGTTGATCTACCCGATACATGCTGGAGTTGGGTCCTGTTATGCTGGTTGCACAGTCCACGAGGTCGCCGAACATGCCTGGTGGTGCACCATATATACAAAAATGAGGAAGAGCAAACAAAAAGCCTAAGGAGCCACGTCTTCCTCCCCAGCGGGCCTAGCCTGTCCACCGGCCTCCTCAGATGGAACCGGCGCATCCTCCCTGATGGGCTCAGATGGCTTAGGTCTGCTTCTCCTTTCCGGCTGCTCCTCCTCTGTCTCTGGCTGCCCATCAGCATCATCATCGGCCTGCGCCTTCGGCATTAGCGAGGTATTCAGGTACCCCTTCTCTTCCCACTCCAAGTAAGCGTCAGAGATACCCGACTCCCTAGCCTTCTCCAGGAGCTCCAGAAACTGATCACTATCGTGATATTTCTGGACAACCCGCTGAAAAAGCTCCGGGTCCTCTTCTCCAACCGCAGCGGCAGTGGCAGCACGCACAGTGGCAACTTCCACTTGGAGCTCATCCACTTTTGCCTCTAGCTCAGCCCTCTCCTCCTCATCTCGCTTATTCTCCTCCTCGAGATTCTGGACCTGGCCCTCCAGTTTGGCCACCTGCTTCTTGGCCCTCTCCTCCAGTCTGACCTTCTCCCGCTCAAGCCTGGACTTCTCAGCTTCCAGGCGCTCACGGGCTCCGATCAGAGCGGCCACCTGCCTCTCCAACTCCGGCAGCTCCTCACTCGGGTCCGGCTGATACAGATTGTACAACAACTACAGAACGACAGGGAGCCAGTTAAACAAAAAAAAAAAAAAAAAAAAGAAGAGAACAACCCTGCAGAAGTTTTATGAGCGGTGTCGTAAACCCAAACAATTCTTACCCGGAGGACCGACTCCTTACTCTTCTGGCGGTTCTTCCCTGACAGGGCTCCAGCGGCCCCATGCCTGTCCAGACCAAGGCCAGCCACATCTTCCACCAGCTTCCGGACGAAGGGACTCTCCGGACCTCCCCTCCTCTGTTCCTCAATGGGAGCGGGGCTACTCTGCCGATCGGCAGAACTTGAAGCAGCAGCGGCTCTGTCCCTAGCAGGACTCGTCCCACCGATGGTCAACTTGAGCCGTTGCACCAAGTTCTCACCAGACGACCGGCCAGTCAACGTCACCAGCGCGGAGGGCGGGACGTCCGTGATCCTCCGCCTCTTCTCACCCAGGTCGGTCGGTGAAGAAGATTGTGCGCCTGTCAAGGAGACTCTGGTGACAAGCGGGACCGATCCCGGTCGATACGGAATCATATCCGTCCCGCCAGGAACCTTTGGCGGCCCTCCGGTGGTCTTGCCCTTCCCGGGTACCTCAGAGGGTGCTGCGGGATGAGTCTTCACTCGCCTAAGGATGTAGGCGTCATCCGTAAGATCCAATGCCACCGGTTCGGCATGAACGGTAAGCCGGCCAGACTCTCGATCCACCGAGGTCCGTGAAACGGCCTCTCCTTTCTCCTTCAACCTCGAGACAAGGTTTTCACCATCCATGGATAGTGTATTGTCGGGTTTGACGACCGTCCGGGAAGATGCACCTACAGAACAAACAAAGGGTTAGTATAAACTCAATCAGCGGGAACGTCACTTCTAAAACCCTGCTACGCACCGGGATCCCGCTCGAGACAGCAGTACTCCAACACTTCCCGCCGTATGAAGTTGTAGGAGCTTCGCTCAAGACCGTCCCAGCACCCGAATATCGTGGCAATCCTATCCCGCTCCAACTCGGACAGCACGTACGATTGGTCACTAAGGGGCTGGAAGGCACCAGGGACCCGGTACATCCTCCTCCTTTTCTGCCACCTTCCCCCTGCCATCACCACCTTCTTCCTCCAGTTATTGTCCATCCAGGAAGGCAGGTGGGTGGCGATAGGCCGAAAGTGTCGGGCGCTGAACGTAAGACAACCCCGACATCCTTTCTTTTTCGAGAAGGACAACCTGTACAGCGCCCGAAATTCGTTCACCGTCGGCATGCTCATCCCGGACAGTTCGTACAGACAACCAAGGCTCAGCAACTGCCTCCACTGGTTTTCGGGAAGCTGCGCAGGAGACACATTCAGAGCACTGAGCATGTACTGCACAAAGTCTGGCAGCGGTAGGGAGAACCCATGACGGAATTGGTCTCCATGAACAGCAACCCAACCCTCCTCCGGGTTACAGGCCGATTCTCCGGGATTCAATGGCCGTAATTTCACCTCATCCGGGATGCTCCATGTCTCCCGAAAGGCGGCAATCTCTGTAGGGCTCATAGTACCCTCCGGTTCATCACACACTACAGCCCCTTCCCCACTCCCCATAGTGTAACTCATGGGCGAAGTACCAGGAAAGCGTACCCCGTGCGGGATGCTCTCATACCCCAGGGACCCGGACGAGGAGATCTCACCCCGCGAGCGGGCAGCGGCTTCGGACTCCGGGAACTCCGAACCAAGCCAATCCTCCAACCTCTCCTCTTCGTCCACCGCAGGACGTCTGGCGACCGATTCGAAAGTCCCATCAGAGCTCCCAGAAGCCATTTAACCTAGGGGGAGGAAAACAAAACCCCACCGCTGGTCAGCAACAAGCTAAAACAGCGCTTTTTGCGGCTGCTCCCCAAATCTGCCGCAGATACCACGCTCAAAACAACTCACCCTTTGGCGACAGAGCCCCCACCTCCCCGGCAAAACACCAACCCCAGAAAAAAAAAAAACACAAAGCAAAGAAGGCGAAACTCACCGATTACTATGCACAACCGAGGAAAGTCAGTCCTGGGAAAACACTGAGCAATTGTAGACAAGAACCAAAACGCCTGAAGCACGGATAGCGCGAGGGCACTTTCACAGAATTTTCGCAGGACTCTTCTCCAACCTTCTCTTCTTCTCTCTGAGCCAAGAGCAAAAACAGCAAAAAGTGAAGACAAATGAGGCTTTTTTATAGACGGGTCTATAAAAAGGGCCAACCTCAAATCAAGGAAAGACACTCCACCGGTTATGTAGTATTCAACCGGCTCTAAGGCACTCCACCGGTTATGTAGTATTCAACCGGCTCCAAGGCACTCCACCGGTTATGTAGTATCCAACCGGCTCCAAGGCATTCCACCGGTTGTCACTTTCCTTCGCCCCTGCGGGCAAGGACAAGCCAGCAACAACTCAAGGCTTCAAACGCATGGGCTTTATAAATCCGGGAGAGTTTACATCTAACACATGCAAACTCTTCCAGAAGGCTAAAAACCCTGCATCACACTGAACTGTGATAAATATGGGGATCCATGGGAGACTTGTTATCTCTACGCCACCCCACCGGGCAGATTGTTTCTCTAACACAGAACAAATCTCTCCGCAGGCACATTACCCCATGCTTATTCCAACACAAGCTGGGACGAGCCACCGGGCTACTCCCCGGCCTGCCCCACCGTTGGTAGCAATTTTACTGGGGGACTCGTTCCGATATGTCAGTCCACCGGTCGAGTCCTCACATTGTCATCCCATGCACTCGTCCGGGTTTCACCCCGCTCCATATTCATTGCATGGCGGATTTCAACGCCACATTGTCATCCCATGCACTCGTCCGGGTTTCACCACACTCCATATTCATTGCATGGCGGATTTCAACGCCACATTGTCATCCCATGCACTCGTCCGGGTTTCACCCCGCTCCATATTCATTGCATGGCGGATTTCAACGCCACATCATCATCCCATGCACTCGTCCGGGTTTCACCCCTTTCCATAATCATGGCATGGTGACACTTGAGCACAACACCATTGTTATTGCAAACATACTCATAACTGTCACACGTCATCACTAATAGGTACTCATATCACCACGCCTTTTCTGCCCGAACGCCCGGCCAAGCCCAATCTTCAATACGGACTTGGGGGACTGGGCACCGTTGGGTCGGTAACCCTGCGGGTCTGCGGGACAGAAGCGAGACATATTAAGTCCCCATTCAAGATTGCACTTGACCGGGAACTTGGGGGACTTGTTGACAGTAGCCGCAGAGGGGCTACACAGGCCCACAGACCGCAGCCAGCATGCCCGGGGCCGGACTGAGACCCGGAGTAGGATCACCAGCACCCGGACCCGAGGCCCAGCAATCTACCTTGTGACCAGGGGCACGGGAACCGGGGATGCCAGCCGGCAGAACAGACCACCAGAACTGCCCTTTTATGTACAAACAGAAGGAAACCAGTCTCACATCGAAGAGTAAGACCAGACCTCACGCTCAACCACCTATATAAGGGTCTCAGCTACCCTCTTTAATAGGTAACTGATCTCTCCAACTGCTTATCATTATGGCTTAAGTTATCTATTCATCCCAACTGTACTAACTTAGGCATCAGAGAGGAGAAGACCGGCCCGCCCGGTATTCCCCTTAGTTAGCAGGTTTACAGGAGAAGATCACATCTAGATTCACCCGTTTCTACTAGGCTTACGAGTTTGTACAGAAACAGAAAGGATCTTGGGAATACTCGGTCTCGAAAGTGAGAACCGTTAGTGATGATACTTATTCATCTATTGACTTAAGGTAATCTAATGGATGTTAAATCAATGCCTATATGTATCCCATGATTAGTCGAAATCTTGAGAAGTCTCGTTTCGTCTATAGGATTGACAAAAAGTCTCAAGAGATAAAACTCTTCATCCAAGTACGATGTGCACAATCATGTACTTGTGATAATATGCTCGACTCGACATGGTATATGGTGGTACGTTCTTTCAAGCATGAGAGGTTTAGGCTCATTCGATCACATCATGATAGACACATCAAAGGCACTTTCAGAATCTGCCTGATTTCGTAGGTCAACTTGCACGAGACCTACATGACAGCCCACTAGTTGGAAAATGGTGAATTTGGTACCTTCGGAAAGGCCTATGTGTCTACTTTTCAGAGACACCAACCATTTGATCATAGCTATCGTATTGAGTGATTTATGGCTGTTTTAGCAAAGTAGAACAAATATGTTCTGTAATTTGCAGATCAGTCACCTTCGACAGAGCTTTGTGATCAGCTCCGAACGAATCACATTGTGTACTTTAAATCACTGGAAATCTATGGGTGTCTAGTATCCAGAACATTTTATGGTTTGTTCATACCTATTGTATCGAAGGAGTTATGACTGTTTAAGTACACGAAGGTTATGCTGCGCAAGAATCTGATTTTCGACGCGAACTCTAGTTTTGAGTTGTTAAGCAACCTTCTTACTTGAGACCAAGCAAAACTAATTATAGCTGGTCTAATATGGCCGTATTCAATGACTAGACCATTGGCCACGCCTACTTTTGAAGCTTGTGAGGAGCGTTTGTAAACGCCATTAATCCAAACTCCGAGATTGAGTTACCAATCAGGGAGAGTTGTCTAGTAGACATCAGGGGGAGTCTACCTCACATGTAATCTTCAATTGTAGTTAGTGCGTTGTGCTTTTTTCCCTTCTACTAAGGTTTTTATTTTACCGAATAGGTTTTGTTTTACTTGGCAAGGTTTTAGCGAGACAACATGTTATGCACCGTGTCACATTAGGTACGTGACACAAGGGGGAGTGTTCAAGGAAAGTTAATTCTGTAACTTCCGTGGTGTGTCTTGACCTAATTAGACTAGACTAGTAGAATCTTTAGTAGATAGGGAATCCCTGATTGTTCGGGATACTTGATGTAATGCCTATATAAAGGCCTCCATATCAATGAATGAAATATCGATTTGCATCTATCTTTTTCTCCTAGATCATTTCTTTATTTGTGTTACAAGACACTGTTTGCTCTCTGATTTTCTTCTATCGATTGTTGCCTATCAAACTCCATCAATCTTGGCACTACCTTATAAACCCTAATGGTTTCTCTGCATTGTGCCTTCGTCCTCTGAACCCAATAATTTCATAGATTTCAACGCCAATCAAAATGGAATATGCCTATTTAATTAAACTTTTAGTGAATTAAGGTCTTAGTTCATAAATCTATTAGCAATTCACATGATATGATTCAAAAGTGAAGACTCGAACGAATACAATTATAGGTAACCCAAATATCTTCTCGAATTATCCATTCACATGAACACAAAAACTCTCATTTCCAATGTTTTAAAATATTAAGGCGTACACCAAGGCGTTTTTCCGAAAGCCTTGAGCCTTAAGGCTTGAGGCGTATAAGGCGTAAGCCTTCCGACATAAAAATATTTAACAAGACTATTGAAATGAAATTACTAGTCTTATAAATACCACACTAAGAGTAAGCAAATAAACATATTAATAGTGTGATGTAGTCTAAACTATCACCACCATTACCATCACCACCAACATCAGTATGGTGCTGAAATAGGCTATGAGGCACGGGTATGGATACAAGATGCAAGAAATTGTCCCGTATTTTGAAAAATACTAGGATATAGGGTGAGTTTTAAGAATTATTATAATACATAATAAATAACTTTTAATAAATTTATCTGACAAAAACTGCGTATAAAATTAGGTAAATTATGGATGCATAAATATAAAGTCCACCAAGCCTACGACTTCAGCCTTCAAGCAAACTACTAGCCTGCAATATTCGACCTTCTCGTCTTCAACCCGATTGGAGTGTCCGAGCGTCCTCTAATAATCAAACCAACCAAGCCTTCAAGCTTCGACCCGAAATTAACCTTCTAGGCTTCAACCTGAGTATCTCAAATTCTCAAACCATGGTCGCGAAGAGAGGAAAAGAATCAAAGAAGAGTTGAATATGGGTTTTTTTTTTTGCTGCGCAACACTTTTAACGGCTTCGGCTGTGTTTTATGTACCTTTTGCGCCTCACGTTAATTTTTCGCACCTCGGCGCCTTTCCGACAAAGGCGATTCATATTTTACTACGCCTTAAACCTTTTAAGCCTCATGCAAGCCTTTGAGGCGAGTTTTTAAAAACATTGCATTAAACTAAAAACATCTACATCAATATTGTCACAGTTGGTACCAATATGAAGTTATGAATAGCTGTTTTTTTAGTTGATCAAAAGAAAATTCACATATAGAAAATAAAAAAGAAACTGAAAAAGACACTACAAAACGACAAGAAAAAGTGTCAGCAGCAAAATGTTTCCACAGAAGCCGACAAGCTAGCACAGCCTCTCCCAAACGCAATTAACAGTCATCTATTTAAACTCAGCCGCCACCAAAATTTAGGACTAGGAGAAGCCGGATCCCAAAATTTAACCCCCAAGAAAAAAACGAAAGCTTCATTCTTTCCCAAATGAGTGCAAAAAAGATTTAAACTTTAGCACCAAAAATGTGGAATATTCATGGTTAAACCAGGAAAAAACATTACCTGCCAAAAGAATTTAACGTTGGCATTAAAGAAATGGTCTCCGAGATGAGTCGACCCAACTCGACTCGGTTGGGTGAGAGAGGTGTTTGAACAGAGAAGAAACAGAGACTTTTTAACATTTTTGAGGAAAGGTCAAACATGACGGGTAGCGTCCGTCAATGGTTGATAAACCCCTCTTCAATTCCCTATTTCTCTCTCTAAAGCTCTCTCTGCTTTCATTTTCCTCTTCTCTCCCACTAGAATTGAATTTGGGTTCTTCTCTGGTGGGTCGTTGAAAGGTTTGCAGGAGGAGCTTTGTGTTGTGATATTTTGAGGTGGGTTTGCTGACATTTTTTGGGGGCTGTTCTGAATCTGTGGAGAGATGGCAGTAAGTTCAGTAATTTGCTTCTTTTTTTTTTGGTTTTTATGTTTGATTTTGATGTTTCTTAGTTTGGTGGAGCTGTGAGGATTGAAAATTGTTATGGATAGGTTGAGCAAGGGTTTGGTTTTCTTTTCTTGATTGCCCAAAATAGTAGTTTGTATTATTCTGTCTTCTATTTTAGGATGGTGTCTGCCATGAGAATTTGGGAATCTGTTTATCTTTTTTTACTCTCTGACAAGAAAGACTTGGGTTTTGTATGAACTTGCTGATATGTGTGAGGTCTGTAGCAGACTTGGTATTGTTGTTGGTCTGGATTCTTTTAGGTCTCATGGTACTTGGGATGTAGAGATTAAGAGGACTATAGATCAGAGTGCCTAATCATTCGCTTGGATCTGCATTTGTAGACTGTGCAATGTATGATTAAGAATTTTCTTTAGAAAGTGCTCTTGTATTCTTTTCGTGTGGTTAGATAAGCATGGAAAATGTGTGCCAGAAACTTGGAGCATTAGCAGTTCTGTTAAGTTTGTGGGGGCAAGAGTGGTATTCCTGATTTAAACTTTCAAGGATCAGAAAAAGGAAGATTCTAAGGTGTTGATCAGTCCAGTTGTTGTGGTATATATATATATATATATATATATGGGATACTGTAGAATGTAGTTTGATTTTCTTGTTTGTGCATTCACATTTGAAATTTTTTGGCTTCTGAGTGGGAGTGAACATATAGGCTTGTCATCATGTGGATGGAGTGATAATTGTTCATATTGTATGTATGTATTTTGTCTCTCAATTGATGTTATTGAGGCAATTGGTGAGAATTTGGATAAGATAACCTCTTACTTTTTGCATGTCCATAGATATGAAATATAGGTTGATGGGTTGACAATTTGACATTGGTTTTATTCTGTGAGAAGATAGAGATTCTTTTTAATTCTCAGAAATGCAGTTAAGAACTTGAAAGAAGATGTTGCATCAGGTCACTTGGCTTTTGCTAAGAAATTAAATAGGTGTCTAAGCCAAACCCTTCAATGGACATGGCATTCTCGCTGATTTTTGCGTCTGTATTCATTCCATAGTCAGTTCATGATCCAGTTGTTTACTACTCCCTCATTTTGGAGTGACCAGAGTAAACAGGGAAAGTTCTAAGGAAAGAATTCTTCCATTTTCTCCTTTGTCGCTGAATTATGTTATAAAATTTCTGCTCTGGTGATTGCAGCCAGAACTTCCTTGTATTTTTCTCTGTTGTTGAGTTTTAATTTCAAGGATCATGTGCTAGTAGATTGTTATATCAGTGTAGTTGACATGGCACTTTGTTTTACTACTCATACGCTTGGCCATTATAATTAGACTCCGAAGGCAAACTTTTGGCGTGGGTAAACCTGTTGATGGGGCAATATGAGCTTTTGTATGGGTTATATTTTAGTACTTTGAATAGTGCTAATTATTGGAAAGCTTGGTCTTAGAAATCAGATACTTTCTCTTTATTATGTTATATCCTCTCTCTCTCTCTCTCTCTCTCTCTCTCTCTCTCTATATATATATATATATATATATATATCCTCTCTCTGTGTGAATTGTCTGGCTTCTTTGTGGAAATGAATATTGATTTTTGATCATGTGGATGGAGAAATATTCATTAGTTTGCACTGCACCTGGCTCCAAATTTGGACGGAAAATTACCTTTTATCATCTGTTAGCATATCTGAAATTTCATTGGTTTTACAATGTGCAAAAGAGTCCTTCAATCTTACCAAGTTTAAAGGATTTGTGATTTGTTCCTAGAAACTTTTATAAAGATCTGGATATTGCATTAGTTGTCTGTCCTTTGCTTATACGATGCATAAATATGAACTTTAAACCAAACCAATTCCATTGGTATTCATGGACTGAATATGACTTTTATGTGTCATCTATTAAATCTCTTGGCACTCCATATCCAAATTTTTTTTTCATTTTCAGTCATTTTAGGGGGAGCAAAAGTAACACTGAAAATTTTCAGGCAATATTTCTGAAGTATGTCTTTGAGCAAATCCATAAATACTTTGATTGACAAGAAACAGGTACCAGTTGTTATCTCATTCTTTGAATGCAGCGAAGCTTGTTGATTAACTATATATTCATGTTACTTTAATAACAAGATTTATGGAGTTTTTAATAGATTGTGACTGTCTTTTTCTTCTTGGGTCTGGTCCAACTATGCTAAGTATAGTGAAGTGAAATCAAGTTGTAGTCACGCAGACCTACTTGTATAACATCTTTCAAATATTTAGACTTTCTTGTTCATGGTGCCATCATCCTGCCCATAAACTTCATATCTTGATGCTACTTTACTGTACTGGAAATTTATTCTCTCATGAATAATGGATAAGTTTAACATGTACTTCATAACAATATTTATTTGTTTGGCAGCAACGCTCTCATGTACCAAAGTTTGGCAATTGGGAAGGTGAAGAAAATGTTCCCTACACAGCCTATTTTGATAAGGCGCGAAAGGGTCGAACTGGGCCTGGGGGAAAGATGATTAATCCTAATGACCCCCAAGAGAACCCCGACCTCCTTAACGATTTGTCATCAGTCTCATCATCTCCTCCCAGAGTTAGAGCTGAACCAGTAAGACAAAACCTGCATGAACGGGGAAGAAGCAGGGAGGATATTGACCAAAGGCAATATGCCAACTCTCCAGCACATCGGGAGAACCTGAGTCGCAGATCTTCTGGTGAATCAACAAATCAACCTAATAGAGGACGTGGAACAAACTCTGGTGAAACTCATCGAAGAACTGCACGTCAAAGTGCTGGCTCTGAACAAAGCATTGAACGTTCACCACTCCATCGCCAGGCAAGGGCCTCGGGGAGAGATTCTCCCTCCTGGGAGGGAAAGCCTTCATATGATAGTAGCCATGGTACTCCCGGAAGATCCCGTCTTAAGCCTCGCGATGAAAGTGTAAATTTTCTTTCTTATTCCCTCATGCTATTGTCATAATAAAATAGCTAGTCGTATGTCTATGATGACTGTCACTAAATTAATATGGTCTCCACTTGTTTGGACTGTTGGTGGAGCATTATTTGGAGGCATACATATAAGAACCACTATTTTCAAAATGATTGGTAGTGTAGTTAATCAGAAGACTGAATTGACTAGTTGCATTCATGGTTCTGTTACCTATGATATACTTCCTGAGCATGTTTCTGTTTAATGTGTCAGCCTGACAATGGTGCTGCAGTCCCGAAATTTGGTGAGTGGGATGAGAACAACCCGGCATCAGCTGATGGTTTCACTCACATTTTCAACAAAGTGAGGGAGGAGAAGGCAGGAAAAGTTCCCGGCACACCACCTGAGCCGTCTTACTACACTACGCGGAAGCCTGCTGGCAGTGACAGTGCAAAGGTTTGTCATTATGATCCTCTGCTGAATTCCTTATTTTCCCCAACTTAATCGATTCTCTTATCTCACTTTGGTTTTCATTATCTTTGTACAGAGTTGCTGCTTTCCATGGAGCAGAAAATGAAATGTTGGTCTGAGTTTGTGAGTAATTATAAGGTGTTTGGACCTGTAAATATCTTTGAAAGGCTATCTCTCAGCATGAGGAGTACCTTCTATAAAGTGCTGCATTCATTCAATCTCGGCATGTGTGTGCTATACTGTATTAATAAAGATTTCATTCCACTCATTGGAAAATATTTTATTTTTTACTTTTTTATCTTTCTCTTTTTCACTTGTCATTCCATCTTTAGCTGTGTTTACTGTGTTGTGCCATAGAAACCTAATTTATCCACTCTCTGTGGCTGTGAGGAATATACAGATTCTTTGATTCTACTCCAATTTTTTTTTCCTAGTCCAATTTATATCACGAAACAATTGTCTCGGTTCTTGTACTCTTCTCTTCTGGAATTACATGCTACATTGTTTTTGTATATTCTATCTTGACTTCTACATATCACTGGCTTCTAGGGAAATGACATGCTTAATTAGTTCATTTCCCTATTCTGAAAAATAAATAAAACGCATGTCATTTCCCCTGTTCAGCCTTCAATCTATTTTCGTTTGTATGATTCACTCTCTGCATGATAAAGTATCGACCTTTCAAAAAATATAATGACTAGCTTGACTAGTAAAAATCAATGTTTGAAATGGTGGAAGCCAAAGGCGAGGTGTCTTTCTCTTTCAAAACACTAGCTTTGTCTACATTTGCGATACATATGTAAAATAAATTTACATATTTGATTTCATAATTTTGTAAAATAATTTTAATCTTATCTTTTTTTTTTTTTTTTTTGAGAAAATCTTATCTTAGTAATTATAAAAGTGGGAGAAGTGGGGAAGTTAATAGCATGCTTAGGGATAGTGTAGATTGGAAAATTTGGCTCGAGAGAAATTATCAATTTTCTTTTCTTTTTTTTAAATTTGGTTTATTAGTATTTATTTATTTACCATAATATCCTTTTAATATTAAAAATTATATTAACATAACCAAATTTTAGAAAAAAAAGGCTATGTACCTTTGAAAATTAGAAAAAAAGCTCATTCTTTTTTACTTTATAAATTGTTTCTGCACAAACCCGTAGGCCTGGTAGAATCACAATAATAAAAATAGAACATGAACACAAGCAAGTATAGTGGTTCACCGTGCCATCGGAGGGTACGGCTACGTCCACTTGGAATACTCTATAGCCGGCTAATAAGCCATCAGTGGTACAAGGGTGGAATGCCTTGGAACCAAGATTCCCAACTCTAAGGGGGAGGCCTTCTATTTATAGGGAAGGAAGACTCCCTCCTTTACAATGTTTCCAATGTGGGATGCTTATTACACTATTACACAATTCCTTACTCACGAAGCTACTTCAGAGGCCCGGTGGCACGGCTTCCGAGTGCAGTACCGGTGATGTGGAACAATGGAGATGTAGCCGGGGTGCTGGTCTACTCGATGGATGCCGGAAGTATGACCCATGACGCCGGTTGCACGGCCCACGAGGTCGCCGAATATGCTTGGCGGTGCACCATATATACTGTCAACAAGTCCCCCAAGTTCCCGAGTAAGAGTGCAATCTTACTTGGGGAGTTAATCATTATGTGCCGCCAAGCATAGGTGGTGACCGAGTCACCCCTACTACCACCAGTCCCCCAAGTCCCTAAGTGAGATTGGGCTCTCACCGGGCGTTCGAATGTCGAGTCCCACCCTTCCGCTCGAGTGCTACTGATGTGCTCCCCGTAGCAGTCCCCCAAGTCCGTGCTGGAGATGTGACTTGGGCGGGAGTGATGAGGTGCCGGGCGTGATGAGATGGCGGGCGCTGATCCTCACCGCCTGTGTCGGGGTCTGGAGCGGTGGTGGGTGCCCAAGGAGGATTCGGGTTTGACCGGTCCTGACTCGTTGAGGCTTGATCGGGGCAGAGTTGGCGGAGCCGCTGCTTAACAGGACCGGGCCTGCTGAATCCGGGGAGACCCGCTGGCTGGGGTGACCCGCTGGATAGGACCGGACCTGCTGAATACGGGGTAACCCGCTGGCTGGGGTGACCCGCTCGGATAGGACCGGGCCGGCTGAATCCGGGGTGACCCGCTGGCTGGGGTGACCCGCTCGGATAGGACCGGGCCGTGAGCGGCCGAGGCTCTGGCGCAGCGGTGCTGAATCGGGGTAGCCGATAACCGGAGAGATGCCAGGCAATAAATGTGGAGCGGGTTGAAGCCCGGATGAATGCATGAGATGATGATGTGAGGACTCGACCGGGCATTCTGCCATATCGGTACGAGTCGGAGAGCATGGGACCTCGACCGGGCGTTCTGCCATATCAGTATGAGTCGGAGAGTATGCGACCTCGACCGGGCGTTCTGCCATATCGAGACGAGTCCGGAGAGTATGCGACTTCGATCGGGCGTTCTGCCATATCGGTACGAGTCGGAGAGTATGCGACCTCGACCGGGCGTTCTGCCATATCGGTACGAGTCGGAGTATGGGACCTCGACCGGGCGTTCTGCCATATCGAGACGAGTCCGGAGAGTATGCGACCTCGACGGGGCGTTCTGCCATATCGATACGAGTCCGGAGAGTATGCGACCTCGACCGGGCGTTCTGCCATATCGGTACGAGTCAGAGTATGGGACCTCGACCGGGCGTTCTGCCATATAGGTATGAGTCTGGAGAGTATGCGACCTCGACCGGGCGTTCTGCCATATCGGTACGAGTCGGAGTATGGGACCTCGACCGGGCGTTCTGCCATATCGAGACGAGTCCGGAGAGTATGCGACCTCGATCGGGCGTTCTGCCATATCGGTACGAGTCGGAGAGTATGCGACCTCGACCGGGCGTTCTGCCATATCGAGACGAGTCCATATTGCTAGGCTGCGGGGAGGTGGCCCCGGTATTGCGGTCTGCGGAGGCACCGGTCAACACTTGCTAGTTCTTCTCAGCTTGTGTTGGAATAAGCGTTGAGGAAATGGGGTGGCGTTGAGGTGACAAGGCTCGCCGTAGAGCCCCATATTGACCGCAGTTCAGTGCGATGCAGAGTTTTTATCCTGCTGGACAAGAGTACATGTGTTAGATGTAAACTCACCCGGGTGTATAAAGCCCATGTCGGTCGAATGTTCTCATAACCGGGGTCATGCCATGGAACCGGGTGGATCTCGACCGGGCGTTCTGCCATATCGAGACGAGTCCCCCAGTGAGATGCCATGGGGCCGGGTGGATCTCATACCCGGAAAAATGCTCTCGAGCCGGTTGGATGATCATAACCGGTGAGATGGTCTCGAGTCGGTTGAATATTACCTAACCGGTGAGATGTTGTGGAGCCGGTGGAGATGGCGTTACCGTAACGCGATGCATACTGATGCGCGCATTGAGATGCGATGCATTCCGATGCATTGTAATGCGATGCATTCCGATGCATAATGATGGCGATGCATACTGATGCGATGCACTCATGCATAATGATGGCGATGCATACCGATGCACTCTGATATGATCGTGCAATGCTGAAATGATCAACCGATGCATAATGATATGCGCAGTACTGATAAGCGCATAATGATTTGCGTGCAATGATGCATACTGATATGCGATGCATTGCAATGCTGAGATGATCAATCGATGCATAATGATATGCGCAGCACTGATAAGCGCATAAGGACATGCGTGCAATGATGCATACTGATATGCGATGCATTGCAATGCTGAGATGATCAATCGATGCATAATGATATGCGCAGCACTGATAAGCGCATAATGATATGCGTGCAATGATGCATACTGATATGCGATGCATTGCAATGCTGAAATGATCAACCGATGCATAATGATATGCACAGCACTGATAAGCGCATAATGATATGCGTGCAATGATGCATACTGATATGTGATGCATTTCAGTGCTGAAATGATCAACCGATGCATAATGATATGCGCAGCATTGATAAGCGCATAATGATATGATGCTCGTGCTTTTATCACATGTCTAATTATCAATATTCCCCAACAGATTATGCACAGGTGAAGCATGCGTTGAGTAATAATAAATAAGTTAGAATACTTAGCTTTGGAGAAAGCTGCCGGGTGTTGAAATAGCATGCGGGAATGATTCCCGGGTTGCCCGGTGAATGTCTACGGGTGTAGAGAGCAGCTTGATTTTCCTGTTTGGAGCAGTGGGTGCCCCAAGGAGATGTTTGGGTGTCCAGAGGAGATTGCCTACTGAATCTGTACCTGGCCCAATTGCCTGCTGAATCTTTACCCGGCCCAATTGCCTGTTGAATCTGTACCCGGCCCAATTGCCTGCTGAATCTGTACCCGGCCCAATCCAAACGTTGACCGGGCGTTCAGTTTTTGAATCTGCTTTTTCCCGCCTTTTTTTCTTTTCTCTTCTGCCTCTGCACGCCTTCTTCCTCTCCCTTCCGCTCAGCTCGGCCCAATCCCGGAGACCAACCAGACTGGAGAGAGACCACCGGCAGCTGGAGAACAGTCATCGGTTCTGGAGAGGTGAGCCAGGGCCGACCCGAACCGGAGGAGAATACCGCCCGGACCGGAGAGGAGGCACACCCACTGGTCGGGGAAGAGAGGGTAGGGGCGCTGGAGGACTAGGCTACCGGGGCTCGGGGAAGGAAGATCGGCGGAACCCGGAGAGGAGGTCGACTCACCGGGACCTGGAGGGTAACCACCGGCTAACCCGGAGAGGAGCCACGGTTCCGGAGCGGGGACGGGCGTGAGCCCAGAGAGGATGACTACTGACCGAAGAGAAGCTCGTCGTGGTCCCGGAGAAGAAGACCTATCCAGGAGGAGTGGACGAACCGCACCGGAGAGAGACGTCGGCACCTGCTGACCGGGCTGACCTGGCCGCTGACCAGATGCTCCTGGTTGGTCGCCGGGCTGGGCCTTGGAGTGGCCTGCTGGCTGGAGCGGGAGGCGACCGGAGAGGGAGGAGCACGGCCTCGCGGGTGCTCGGCGATCCTGCCGACCGGCTGAACCGTGCGGCTGACCCGCTGACCTGGGCTGCCAAGTTTGACTGCTGGGACCCGGATGCTGGACCGGTTTGATCGGGCGGGGTTTGACTGGGCTGGGCTGCCTGCTGGCCTGGGGCTTTGCCGACCAAACTTCTCCTGCTGACCCGGAGAACTAGGCAGGTGTCCTGGGCTACTTGCTGGCCAGGATGAAAATTGCTGACCCAGGTGGAATAAAGGGTGGCCAGTTAATTACCTTGAACTGCTGCCTGGATAACACGACCAGTAGAGCACAATGAACTCTTCGTATAGGTTCCCACAGACGGCGCCAATTGTTTCTGCACAAACCCGTAGGCCTGGCAGAAGCACAATAATAAAGATAGAACATGAATACAAGCAAGTATAATGGTTCACCGTGCCATCGGAGGGCACGGCTACGTCCACTTGGAATACTCTATAGCCGGCTAATAAGTCATCAGTGGTACAAGGGTGGAATGCCTTGGAACCAAGATCCCCAACTCTAAGGGGGAAGCCTTCTATTTATAGGGAAGGAAGGCTCCCTCCTTTACAATGTTTCCAATGTGGGATGCTTATTACACTATTACACAATTCCTTACTCACGAAGCTACTTCAGAGGCCCGGTGGCACGGCTTCCGAGTGCGGTATCGGTGATGTGGAACAATGGAGATGTAGCCGAGGTGCTGGTCTACTCGATGGATGCCGGAAGTATGACCCATGACGCCGGTTGCACGGCCCACGAGGTCGCCGAATATGCTTGGCGGTGTACCATATATACTGTCAACATAAATAAAGACATGGTTTTAATATGTTGATCATAAAAAACTCCATTCAATTTCACTAAACAACAAAAAAGGGTTGTTTTTCACTTTCAAAGTGACGATTTTACCCTTCCCTAAAAACTTTCATTTTTCCCGTTCTGTTACTATCCCTCATTTCTCTGTTAATTGCGATCTTCGTTTTCTTTTTATTCGTTTCAGTGTCGTCGCGCTCTCTCTCTCTCTCACTGCCGCCGATGTGTAATTCGTCGCTGCCTATCTGCAATTCCAATTTGCCTCTTTAGCTGCCGATTTGCAATTCCGATTTACCTATGAAGCTTTGCATCTGCGATTCCTCAGTTTTGATTCATTGAAATAAGGTATGTTAAGTTTTTGCAGTTGTTCATATGTCATTTTTAGCTTTTGAATCAATTTGTGTTGATTTTGATGTTATAGGTCTTCAGTTTTTTTTTGAACTCTGAATTGTTAAAACTTGTGATTGCCTATTCAACCTCCCGATTTTCATTTTATCATCAGTTTCTTTCGATTTTTTTTTGAAATCTGAATTGTTAAAAATTGTTAGGCAATTTTCCGCTGTACGAACTGACAGTCAAATTTGACTTATAATTCTCCTTAATCCACCTTATAGATTGAACTTCATCTTCAGTAAGATCCTCTTCTACCATCTGCAATTCGGTGCTGGTGCTCTTGTTGCAGTTTATTTTATACCTGCATCCTTGCTCCAGCATGTCATCCGATTGATCAAGCACAGCTTTCATCCACAAATTAATCATTGTAACCTATTAATAGCATAGTTAGTCAGATAGTTACAAAAAATGATAGTTATTCAGATAGTTACTTTCATAGTTAATCAGATAGCTCGCAAAAATTGATAGTTACTAAGATAGTTACTAACATAGTTACACAGATAGGTTTCAAAATTGATAGTTACTAGGATAGTTACTAACATAGTTACACAGATAGTTTTCAAAATTGATAGTTACTAAGATAGTTACTAACATAGTTACACAGATAAGTTTCATAACTGATAGTTACTAAGATAGTTACTAATGCATAGTTACATAGATAGTTTTCAAAAAAGTTCACTCTTGTTTTTTCGTCCTGCATTTGTTTGATTTTTCATAGTTACTTTGCAATTGCTAGTTACTTGAGCTACTTCTTTGTAGCTGATTGTTTTGTTTTTTGTTGTTGTCAAATTTCATAGTTAAAATCATAGTTACTTGATAGATTGTGTACAGTTACAGTCACATGGATTTGCTAATTGATGTTTATGATGATTTTCTCTTGTAGGTGCAATGGATAGTTGTTATATTGCAAAGCTTGTCTATTCTTGTGAAGGAGGAGCACTTTCCTTTGGTCATAATTGTACTTTTTCTGATTTTTGTCATCGGATACGTGATCGTTTTCCAGAGTTGGAAAGATTTGTTTTCAATCTCATACACTCTAGCGACGACTTTTGAAGCAAACTTCATCCCCTCAAATTGGAAGCGACCACCCAAAATTCGTCGCCTCGAATGTGAGGAGACGACCCAACTTCGTCGCCTCGAATGTGAGGAGACGACCTAAACTTCGTCGCTCATTATTTGGCGACAAACTTTGAAGTCGTCGCTTGAAATATCCAAGCGACGACTTTTGTAGCAAAAGTGGTCGCCTCGAAATCGAAACGACGAAAATCAAGCGACGACCTCTTTGTCTCTTCGGTGTCGAAGCGACGACTTTTTTGCTGAAGCGACGACTTTTTTGTCGTCGCTTCGAACCTGTTCTGGAGTGGTGTATGAACCAGGACTTACTTCTTTAAAGAACTAATTAATCTGCTTCGGGCGGCCCACGTTACACTAAATTTCTGCTTGCTTTTCAATATCGCCTCTATGCGCGATGGCTTGCCTTTATTTTTGAATTTATGCGGGACTTCTGTCCAGGTCTTTGGCCACAGGTTCCAAATTTTCTTTAACGTCTTGCTCGACATCTGTGTAGTTTGCAGTGTCACGTTGGGTGGTATGGGTTTCTTTCCAAATCCTCCCATTCCAGAGAATGGAGCACCAACTGAATGCTTGATCTTCGATTTGGTTCCGAATAAGCCAGCCGAATTTGAAGAACTAAACAATGAATTCGAGGGTTTCGACTCTTCATTCTCATCTCCTCGGCTCCAATCGCCGCCTCGGCTAGTACCGTTCCCTCCAATGACGCCAGAAAACAAAATATCGGGATATGGAAAAGAGACTGAATAACTAGGGTTGTTAGTGGGGATGGGGCGGTTGTCAGAGAGAGTGGACTGGGCTTTGGCAAGAATAGAGCAGCTCAGCTTAAAGGTGGGGATGCGGCGGTTGTCGGAGAGAGTGAAGTGGGCTTTGGCAAGAATAGAGAAGCTCAGTGTTAGTATACGCCCACGATATCTGTTATGTTGGGCTAGGTTTTCCTTTTGGGTTTAGTATACAAACATCCTAAACCTAATTGTATTTAGCATTCTGTTTTCCTCAAGATAAATAAACTGCTCTCCTTTGCCCGTGGACGTAGCCAACACATCGTTGGTGAACCACGTAATTCTGTATTTTTCTTACATTCGTTATAACACTCAGCTTAAAGGTGGGGATGCGGCGGTTGTCGGAGAGAGTGGAGTGGGCTTTGGCAAGAATAGAGCAGCTCAGCTTAAAGGTGGCAGCCATCGTTAAAGTAAGAATTTAAGTGATGGGTTCTTGGATCGGAGGAATGTTAGGAATTCGCCCTAGAATTCCTCATGCGGAAGCATCAAGTGCGAAACAATATAGATAAACCATCGAGAAACAAACACACAAAGTTTACGAGGTTCAGTAAAGAACTTTGCTTACGTCCTCGGGCTGCTAGAGTTTCACTGTAGAAGAAGAAGAAGAAGACGAACAAGAATACAAGATCTCTCACAAGAAATTCTCACCGACTCTCAAGACCTCACTTGTTCTCTCTGTTAACCTTGACTCATCTAACTACTGCTACCTATGCCCCTATTTATAGATATCTAAACCTAAATCTATAAGTCATTGGAAACCTATTCCCAATAGGCACAGAAACCATTACCAAGTAGGATACAACCAAATCTTCTTTCTCTGATCAGGATTAGTGTATCCTTATTCTAGGTGGAATCGGATCCACAAACCCAACAAGGAAAACCCTAGAGATGAAAATTGGAGATGAAGGAGTGAATTTCTGTGAAGGAGGAAGTCTGAAACTGAACGAGGAATTTGAGTTAAATAATAACAATACATGAAACATGACCTCTATCGTGAACCTCGATATACGAGCGCTATCAGTATCATAGAAGGATTCAGCTTATCGATCTGCTTAGGAAGCACGCTCGGATCTGTTTGGATTGTTATGAGAGTGTGCCGCGTCAGCTGAGGTTACAATATACAAAAAAGTAATTAAAGACCGCTCAGGCAATCACTCTCTATAATCTCTCCAAGACTGCAGGCTCCATCACTCATTCATCTTCTTCCATAGTTACTACTGTTGTTGATAGCTCAGTAGCTGTTCAATTTTCTTGTCGTGGAAGCCTAATGATTAATGGAAAACTACTACCTTTCCAATCGAACAAGCACATGCAAAATTTACAAATGGGTGTTTTGGCTAATTTACAAAGAGGTCACCAGCGATTGTCGATATCATTACAATTTGCTTGCTAGCGTTATTGTTGTGACTGATAATTGTTGAATTGGTGTGTGGAATTCGAGTTCGGGTTTTGTTGGTAGTCAAGCTCAGATCTTGGCAATCTAATAAAACTATAAAAGGAGACCACACTACAAAAAATTTGGGTAAAGCCTTGTGGAAAGGAACTAGTGCAGTTTAAGCAAGGTCTCGGGTTCGAAAGACCAATACTTAGTTGCAGTAGTGAAAAGGAACTAATGCAGCTTAAGCAAGGTCTCGGGTTAGAAACCTTGTGGATGCAACACTGGGTGTTGGGAGAGCTTCCCCGCCACGGCGGTCCGACCTGGCTCGAGGGGGGGTGTAGCTGCGTCTTTGGTGCAGCACTGCTGAGACTTTGGCACAAAAGGATCAGGTTAACACCTGAGAGCTTGCTTGTGGTCTCTTCCCGATACCCTCCTTTTATAGAAAAAAAAAGAAAAAAAATTTGGGTAAAGCCGACATTTTTTTCGTGGATTTCCCTCTTTCGTGGGTCTGTGTGAATGAACAGCTTCAGAATTTGAATAAATTGTGCTAATTATAAAATATGAATGATGTCCAGGGAGCAATCGTGAGATCTCAATTGTATAATACTAAATCCATGTAAATCTAAACCAAGAGCCCATTTTCTTATTTCTTTGCCCTTTCTCTCATCCTCTGCAACTCCGCATACTCTTCTTCGACCTATACCCAAATTTCAATTAACTAACAGATCGATCCGACAATTCACACATTTTGCAATCCTGATTAGGAAACCATCTCGATCGTAATAATAGACATCCTGCTGATAATAATGAAAGATTTCCTCATAATAATGATAGCCTTGCTGCGACTACTGCTGGTGGTTGGATTAAGGGTGCTGGTGGTTATTGCTAGGGTTCATGAGGTTTTCATAAGCCTCAGTGGCCTGTTTAAATCTCTGGGTGGCATCGTCTTTTACGGTTTTGGGAAAGTTGGTATTGTTGACAGTAGCCGCAGAGAGGCTACAGCAGGCCCACAGACCCGCAGCAAGTGCACCAGGGCCCGGCCCCGAGGCCCAGGACCGAGCCACCAGCACCCGGCCTCGGGGTCCAGCCGTCTATCCGGCTGCCAGGGACCCTGGGACCGGGGATGCCAGCCTGCCAAAGAGGTCACCAGAACTGCCCTTTGAAGGGAACCAGTCCCACATCGAAGGGTGAGGCCAGCCCTCACCCCCCAGCCACCTATATAAGGGCCCCAACTACCCTAATTAAGGGGTAACTTATCTCTCTCACTGTTTACATACGTGCTCAAGTTATATATATTCCAACTATACTAACTTAGGCATCGGAGAGGAGAAGACCGGCTCGCCCGGTATTCCCCTTAGTAAGCAGGTTTGCAGGATATCAAGTTGGATTCATCTGTATCTACCAGGCCCCCAGGTTTAGGCAGAAACAATTGGCGCCGTCTGTGGGAAACTTTGAACAAAAAACCGTGTAAGCATCATCCATGGCCGAGAGTTCGGAAGCAAGGCAAGAGAGAGGTACCACTGAGGAGGGACGTGTTGCATTAGTGCAAACGCTCACCTCCACCCCGGCCGTCATGCGGGAGCCGCGTGGCGCCCAGGGCAACGGTCAGGGAGGAGGAGGCTGTGGTAGGCCGTCCGGCATACCGGGACTGGGACACCACGACAGCCCGCGCGGGAAAGGCTCGGCAGAGGATGAAGACAGTTCAGCGCTCCGGGGCCCCTCCTTGGCATTCTCGGATGATATGAGCGACCGATCTGAAAGCCCGCTCTGTGATAGTGACCGGGACACTACATATAGCCCCGACCAGAGCGGTATGGCAGGAAAGATATGGGCAATGGCCGCGGAGGTCAATCGTCTAAGAGAAGAGGGCGACAGGGACAGAGCCAAGTCCAACGCCCGGTACGAAGAGATGGAATCAGTGAACGCTGCCCTGGTAGCCGCCTTAGAGAGAGGACAGCAGCGCAGCGACGCTATGGACAGGGCGCAAGCGGCACCCCCGCCAGTCCAACCTCAGCAGTACGGGGCAGGGCAGTCATCGGGCGGCCGGCCCCATGATGCCGAGCGAGTGAGGTCACCGGGCGGTGCATGTCCGCCGAAGAGCGTGCCAATCTCCCGCCAGCTCCACACTTCATCTGTGGATGAAGTTGAGACCCCGACTGCACGGGCATTGCAGATATTAGCCGACACTGTGTCAGACTTGAAGGCCCAAATGGAGGCCAGCGAGAGAAGAGCCGCGCGGCCGGTGGAGGGCGCCCGGTTTAATGAGCGTATGGGCCCTTTCTCGCACCGAGTCATAGAGTCGGGACGGTCTGGCAACCAGAAGTCCCTCAAGCTCACCTATTCAGGGTCCGGCTGCCCGTACCAGCATCTGGACAGTTTCCGGTCCCAGACCTGCGCCAAGGGTTATTCTGACGCAGTATGCTGCAACATCTTCCAGGAAACTCTGTCTGGAGAGGCGCTCAGCTGGTTCTACGAGCTTCCGGCGAACTCGATCGAGGCTTTCGAACAGTTAGCCGACCGGTTTGTTGGCCGCTTCATCCTCCGGGTCGAGGGAGCTCGGACGTCGACCATCCTCTTCAATTGCATGCAGGCACCCGGAGAGGAACTGAGGACCTTTGTCAACCGATGGCAGACAACAACTGCCGGGGTCGGAACCTGGACAAGGGTATCGCCGAAATGGCGTTCACGCAAGGGCTCCGGCCGGGGAAGTTTTCCTATGCCGTCCAAGTAGAACTCCTGCAGGGGTATGATGAGTTGATGGCAATGGCCATCCGGCATGCTCAGGCCGATCACGAGACATATGGGCACCACCTGCTGAAGAGGAAGCGGGATGAGCCGCGGGAAGACCATTCCCGGGAAGAGAACCCCCCGCCCAGCCGAGAGGACAAGCCCAGTCAGCGGACCGAGAACCACGCCGCCCGGCCGAGCCGGCCCAATAGAAACTGGCCACAAAGGCAGCAGAGGCCTTATCCTGACAAGCCCCAGAAAGAGCACAAGCCGGCGCCTTACCGCCAGGAACGTCCTCTGGCGATCATGCCAGCACCACCGGCCGGTCAAGAAGTCTTCACCGCTCTCACCACTTCCTACGAGGACATTTTACTTGAGAACGGGAGCGTCATCCCCCCACCGCCCAAGAGAAGGTACCCGAAGGGAAAGCTTACAAAGGCACAAACGGGCAAGTACTGCTCCTATCATGATGAGGCGACTCATCGGACGAGCCAGTGCTGTGCTCTCAAGACAGCGGTGCAGGGTTTGATCAATAGCGGCCAGCTCCAGCGGTACGTAGGGGAAATGAGAGCAGATCCCGACCGGGAGCAAGACCAGGCCTGGTAGGCTCGGCCAAGGCTCGCCCAAGCCTCCGGTTAGTTTGGCGTACATCCGGTTCAACCGTTGTAACGCCACAAGAAATGTATGCAAACTACTTTTGAGCAAATTTCACCGGTTCCACCAGTTCAAATATATTCATAATCAAGCAAGTATACAAGCAGTAACCGTTCCGGAAAGATTACAAGGAGAAGAGCAAGGAAAATCCTAAGGAGCCACGACTCCGCCCTCAGCAGGCAATCCGCCAGCCTCTCCTGCGGTACCCTCGTCGTTGGCCTCAGTTCCGGCGTCGACTCTGGCTCGGGGAGACTTGGCACAGTTGGTAAAAGAATCCAAGTCCGAGCGAATTACTTCTTCCGGCTGCCCCTCCACCGCCTCCTGATGGATGTCCGACTACTCATGGATATCTCATTCAGCAGCAAACGGCATCAGGGAAGTGTCTAACCATCCCTTCCCCGCCCATTCCGTGTACGCATCCGAGATGCCCTCTTCCCTGGCCTTCTCCAGAAACTCCAGGAACTGATCGCTCTCGCGGTATTTGAGAACAACCCGCTCGTAGAGTTCCGGGTCGTCTTCCCCGGTCGCAGCAGCAGTGGCGGCACGCAAAGCGGCAGCTCCCACTTGGAGCTCGTCCACCTTGGCTTCCAGCTCGGCCCTCTCCTTCTCCAGGCTCCGGTTCTGCTCCTCTAGCTTCTTGGCCCTCTCCTCCGATCTGGCTTTCTCCCGATCCGAGCGGGACTTCTCCACCTCCAGGCGCTGTCGGGCCTCCGATAAAGCAGCTATCTGTCTCTTCAGCTCCGACAGTTCCTCGCTCGTGTCCGGTTGGTACAGGCTGTACAGCAGCTGCACAACAACAGAAACAGTTAATCGGGCAGTAAAACACACAACCTACAGGCAGTGTAGTGGAACCAGTTAGTGCTTACCCGGAGGACGGATTCCTTGCATTTTGGGCGGTTCCCGCCCGCCAGGGCCCCAGCAACCCCAGGTCTGTCCAGACCAAGGCCGGCCAAGTCCGCCGCCACTTGCCGGACGAGTGCACTATCCGAGCTTCCCCTCGGTGCCTCCGCAGGCGCGGGACTACTCTGCCGGGCAGCAGCAGCCTTCTCCCCGGCGGAGTTAGGTTGTGCACCGCTGGTTGCCCTAAACCGTTTGGCCAGGTTCTCCCGTGACGACCCGCCGGTAAGCGTCACCAGCGCGGAGGAAGGAATGTCCCCGCCTTTCCGTTTCTCTCCCTGGCCTTCCGGAGAAGAAGATCGTGCGCCTACCCGGGCGACACGAGCCACGTGCGGCACAGACACCGGTCGGCTGGGGATCCTGCTCACACCACCGGGAACCCTCATTGGCCCATCGGTAGTCTTGCCCTTTCCAGGCACCGCATGGGGCGCAGCAGGATGGGTCTTCACCCGCCTCAGGATGTAGGCGCCGTCATCAACATCCATGGCCCTCGGTTCCGGATGAGTCGTGAGCCGGCCGGACTCCTCGTCCATCGACGTCCGCGAGACGGTCTCGCCTTTCTCCTTCAGCTTGTTAAGGAGGTGTTCCCCGTCCATTGAGAGAGTGGTTTCGGGCTTGATAACCGCCCGGGAAGATGCACCTGCAAGGAAAGCGAACGGTTAGCATTTTACCAGAACTAGCACAAGTATCACCGCTAAAGGGCCTGCTACGCACCGGGACCCCGCCAGAGTTGGCAGTATTCCAGCACTTCTCGCCGGATAAAGTTGAAGGAACTCCGTTCCAGATTGTCCCAACATCCGAATATGGTCGAGATCCTCTCATGCTCCAGATCGGATAGCTCGAACGGCTGGTCACCAATGGGTTGGAAGGCGCCAGGAACCCGGTACATTTTACTCCTCTTCTTTCTCCAGCTGTTGTCTACCATCACCACCTTCTTTCTCCAGTTGTTGTCTTCCCATGTAGGCATATTGGTAATGATTGGTTGATGGTTCCGGGCGTTGAAGGGCAGGCAACCCCGGGACCCTTGCTTCCTTGAGTACGACAACCTATACAGGGACCGGAACTCGTTTACCGTTGGCATACTCATCCCGGAGAACTCGTATAGGCAGCTGAGGCTCAGTAGTCGCCTCCACTGGAGCCCAGGAAGCTGCGCGGGCGACACTTGCAGCGCACTGAGCATATACTGCACGAAATTTGGCAGCGGGAGCGAGAAACCATGCCGGAACTGGTCCTGATGCACGGCAACCCAACCTGCCTCCGGGTTGCAGGCTGACTCTCCAGGATTCAGGGGCCGCAGTAGAACCTCATCCGGGATACCCCACGTTTTCCGGAACGCTGCAATCTCTCCAGGGGTCATGCTACCCTCCGGTTCATCACACGCCACAGCATCCTTCCCTCTGCCAATGGTGTAGCTCACGGCCGGAGCACCCGCAAGGCGCACCCCATGCGATATTTGAGTCTCCGAGGATTCAGCCCCAGAAGACGAAGACAAAGACAAAGACGGAGACGAAGCCCTGCTCCCGGAGCAGTCAGCGACTTCGGTCTCCGGGGATTCCGAACCGAGCCAGTCCTCCAGCCTCTCTGCATCATCCATGATGGGACCCCTGGCAGCCGATTCGGAAGCCCGGTCAGAACTTGAAGAAGACATCTTAACCTAGGGGAAGAAAACAAAACCCTAGCGCTCATCAGCAACAGGCTACAACAACGCCTTCTACGGCCTCTCCCCAAGTTTGCCGCAGAGCAGTTCAGTCAGCGACAAAGATCCCACCCCCCCCCCCCCCCGCCGCAAAACAACAAAACCAAAACAAGAACAACACCGGGGCAAAGAAATCAACAAACTTACCGATTAATATGCTCAACCGAAGACAGTCCGTCCTGCGAAAGCAGCGAGCAATGGTAGGAAGAGAGTAGGGAGCGCTCAAGAAAACGGATCTCGTAGGGCAAGGGGCTCAGAGTTTTCGCTGGATTTCTCACTTTCTCTTAGTTTCTCCAAAGCAAGAAGCAACAGCAGAAAGAAGAGCAGAAGATGCCTTTTTATAGAGGGGATCGGTGCCCTAGGCAATCGAAATCCCTCCAAAAACACGCAGTCAGAGCAACTCAAACACCTGCGAATCCAGGCCCTCCATCTCAAGACCGCCCCCTGCTGGCACGTGTCCCAACATTGGTAAACTGGCCATGCCATCATAACTGACGGGACTGATGGACTTCCTCCTTAAATGCATGTCAGCCACTTGTCCCACACGCTGGCGACAGGAAGGTAGGAGCGGGAACCGAGGCGTCAGGCCCTCCCACACTTCCCCAGGCTCCACGGTCACACGCCATTTCACTTGGGGGACTCGTCTCGTTATGGCAGAACGCCCGGTCGAGGTCCGCCCGACACCATGGCAGTTCGCGGTTATGATCATTCAACAGGCTGCATGGCTTCTTCGCTGCATCTCTTGAAGACCTCTTATCGTCCCGGGTATGAGTCATCCACCCGGCACCATGGCAGTTCGCGGTTATGATCATTCAACCGGCTGCATGGCTTCTTTACTGCATCTCTTGAAGACCTCTTATCGGTTATGGTTTCCCAAACCGCTTCGAGAGCATCGTCCCGGGTATTGTCCCGGCACCATGGCAGTTCGCGGTTATGATCATCCAACCGGCTACACGCCATTTCACTGGGGGACTCGTCTCGATATGGCAGGACGCCCGGTCGAGGTCCACCCAGCTACATCTCTCTTGGGGAACTCGTCTCGATATGGCAGGACACCCGGTCGAGGTCCACCCAGCTACATCTCTCTTGGGGGACTCGTCTCGATATGGCAGAACGCCCGGTCGAGCTCCACCCACCGGTTACGTAACATTCAACCGGCTCGAGAGCATTTCCCAGGAACGCGATCCACCCGGCCCCATGGCATTTCACTGGGGGACTCGTCTCGATATGGCAGGACGCCCGGTCGAGTCTCGCCCGGCTCCATGGCATGACCCCGGCCATGAGAACATTCGACCGGCATGGGCTTTATACACCCGGGTGAGTTTACATCTAACCCATGTACTCTTGTCCAGCAGGATAAAAACCCTGCATCACATTGAACCGCGATCAACGTGGGGCTGCACGGTGAGCCTTGTCACCTCAACGCCACCCCCCGTTACCTCAACGCTTATTCAAACAAGCTGAAAAGAACTAGCAAGTGTTCACCGGCGCTTCAAACAGCCCGCAACACCGGGGTAATCTCCCCGCAGCCTAGCAATATGGACTCGTCTCGATATGGCAGAACGCCCGGTCGAGGTCCTCTACTCCACCTCGTCTCGATATGGCAGAACGCCCGGTGGAGGTCCAGTACTTAAGTTCACCTGGGACCCGTACCGATATGGCAGAACGCCCGGTAGTGGCCCAGTGAACTCCGCTCCGTACCGATATGGCAGAACGCCCAGTAGTGGCCCAGTGAACTCCGCTCCGTACTGATACGGCAGAGTGCCCGGTCGAGCTCTCATGCACACATCTATTGCATGGCGGATTTCAACGCTCCATTATCATTCTATGCACCATCTATTGCATGGCGGATTTCAACGCTCCATTATCATTCTATGCACCATCTATTGCATGGCGGATCTCAACGCTCCATTATCATTCCATGCACACATCTTTTGCATGGCATCATCATCTCATACACTCAGGGTTTCACCCCACTCCATGCTCATAGCACCACAACACTTGAGCACAGTACTACTCATATTACAAACATACTTATAAACTGTTGCTTGCCATCGGTAAACAGGTACTCACCTCGGTCACACCCAATCTTCAACGCGGACTTGGGGGATTGGGCACCGTTGGGTTGGTAACCCTGCGGGTCTGCGGGACAAGAGCAAGACAGACTTTAAGTCCCCATTCAAGATTGCACTTGACCGGGAACTTGGGAGACTTGTTGACAGTAGCCGCAGAGAGGCTACAGCAGGCCCACAGACCCGCAGCAAGTGCACCAGGGCCCGGCCCGAGGCCCGAGGCCCAGGACCGAGCCACCAGCACCCGGCCTCGGGGTCCAGCCGTCTATCCGGCTGCAAGGGACCCTGGGACCGGGGACGCCAGCCCGCCAAAGAGGTCACCAGAACTGCCCTTTGAAGGGAACCAGTCCCACATCGAAGGGTGAGGCCAGCCCTCACCCCCAGCCACCTATATAAGGGCCCCAACTACCCTAATTAAGGGGTAACTTATCTCTCTCACTGTTTACATACGTGCTTAAGTTATATATATTCCAACTATACTAACTTAGGCATCGGAGAGGAGAAGACCGGCCCGCCCGGTATTCCCCTTAGTAAGCAGGTTTGCAGGAGATCAAGTTGGATTCATCTGTATCTACCAGGCCCCCGGGTTTAGGCAGAAACAGGTATGCTTGTCAGGATGGTACTTCAATGGAGTGGCGGAGGCAGGAAAATTTTCTAGTGGGGGCGAGAAATATTTCTCATGTGTATTAAAAAGAAAATTGAACTTTGTTCGATCATTGTTTCTTGAGCAAAAAGCAACCATACATATCAAAGGTTACATGAAATGATTGAACTTTGTTCGATCATTGTTTCTTCAGCAAAAAGTAACCTTACATATCAAATATTACATGAAATGATTAACCAAGTAACCTATAATTGTCCCCGACGAGGCGCCATGTTTTGGAAACGTTGGATGATAGACTCATTTTCAATATCATTGAAAACATCTTTCTCAAGATACACAGTTAAGCTATCATTCAACCATCGATCTCCCATTCGGTTGCGCAGTCGATTCTTTATAATGCTCATAGCTGAAAATGCTCTCTCGACAGAGGCTGTAGCAACTGGAAGTACTAATGCCAACCTTATCAGCAAGTAAACATAAGGATATGTCTTATGTTTTCCTGTCTCAACAAGTTTTATTGCAAGATTAGTGATTCCTTGCAACTCCTGAAATTTTGTATTAGATTGCATATCATTGATATAAATCTCAAGTTGAGTTTCAAGTACCAACTACTCCACCGTAGAAAAATCATTCGGATAAAACCAAGCAAGTTGCATCAAAGTTTTCTTGTCAAAAGAAGCAAAGCCTTCATTCGGACTTAAAGATGCTAAACAAATGAGGAGTTCTGTATTACCTTCATTGAAACGATTGTTTAGTTCTTGAAGTTGAAAGTCTATCACAACAGAAAAGAAATCGAAGCGGTAGAAATGCATGTTGGTCATCTCCTGCCTATTGCGTTTTGATTTTCATTGAGGAGGTAGATATTGATCACTCATTGTGGGAACAGCTATCTTCTCTTTGTCACAAAGCATATCAACTTGCTCTAGTAAACAATCCCATCCATTCTCCCTCATATCCTGTAACTTTCTCTTACAAATTTTCACCAAGTCCATAGCATTTACTATATCCTGATCATCTCTTTGCAATGCTTGTGATAATTCATGAGTAATGCCAAGTATAATCCTCATCAAGTGAAGACTAAACATGAAGTCAAATGATTGCAATAACCCCAATAAAATGAAGGCCTCATGTTTCTGATCACAACCAATACTATCGAATGCAATTTCACTCAACACATCAATTATGGAAGAGAACATAGCAGAAAAGTTTAAAAGCGTACCATAATGTGAGCTCCAACGCGTGTCACATGAGCGCTTGATTTCAATATCTTGATTCAAACCTCTTCCAGTAGAGAGTTCTCCACAACTCAATGCTTGAACAACTGTTAGAGCTTGCTTTTCACGAAGAATATCACGACGTTTAGAAGACGCCCCAACAATGTTAACCACTCTAGCAACAGTATTGAAGAAAGCACCTACAATGTCGTGCTTGTTTGCTACAGCCACTAAAGATAATTGAAGTTGATGTGCAAAACAATGGACATAGAAAGCACTTGAGTTCTCCTTCAAAATAAGAGTTTTCAAACCATTGAGTACTCCACTCATATTGCTTGCTCCGTCATAACCCTGACCACGTAAACTTGACATGCTTAAACCAAGTTTACTAAGTAATGCATCTATAGCCTGCTTTAGTGATATGGCGGTGGTATTGGCTACATGCTCAATGCCAACAAAGCTTTCAATCACACAACCACTCTTATTCACATAACGAAAAATCACAGCCATTTGCTCCTTAACAGATGCATCCCTAGCTTCATCAACTAGAATAGAGAAGAACGAATCACCCATGTCTTTAATTATAGCATTTATTGTTTCAACTGCTGCAGCATTTACAATGTCTTTTTGAATCATAGGTGATGTTAGCTTTAGGTTTTCTGGAGCATTCTTTAACGCAACTGCTCTAACTTTTTCATCATGATCAGCAAGAAACTGCAAAAGTTCAAGAAAGTTACCTTGATTGCGTGAACAATCTGACTCATCATGACCTCGAAATGCAAGGCCCTGCCTTAGGAGAAATCGAATGCAATCGACCGATGCACTGAGACGAATTCGATAGTCTATTCTAGACTGATCTACATTCTTGTGCATAATGTTTCGAATGTGTTGACTTTCATTCATCAAGGTTTCACACATTTTCAAAGCTTGGTTGTGGGCACTGTTGTGTTCTCCAACATGAGTTTCAAACCTTTCTTTCTTCTTCCAATTTTCAAACCCCTTCCCAGTAAATGCATCACCACCAGCTTGTTCTCCGGAATTTGTCTTGAAAAGATAACAACATAAGCAAAATGCACAATTAACATCTATGCTATACTCCAGCCAGTTGGGATATTGATCAAACCAATCTTTAATAAACATTCTTCTAGTCGCAACTCCACATTCAATGAAAGGAAATTCATGGTTCTTAGGCTGACAAGGACCTCTCTGTAAATACTCTCTTCTAACTTGATCTCGAACATTCGGATGATAATCTAGAATTCTTGTTCGAAGTGCAGGATCAGATGGAAGATCTACTAAGCTAATCTCCACAGATACACGATTCTGTTTTGATTTTTCATTCTCTGCTGGGGATGTTACATATGATTTTCTTTTAAAGTATCTCTCCATGATATTTCACACTCCACAAGACCACGACTACATGTAGAGAAAGCAATAAAACCATTTACAAGTCTAGCACAAACACACATCCAAAGCCAATCCAATTTCAATTCTGAAACTTTCAATCCACAACTTAAGGAAAACAAAACAGTGAAAAGAAAAAGACTTACCTTATTCACAAGAAAATAAAAATAATCGGTGAATTGGTGAAGACCTCGATCCTTAATAATCAAGTTGGAGAGCTATTCCCCTTCATTTGCATCTTGATTCTTGAAGTAGAGAACAGGGGTCTGCCGTGAGTGCCGTCTGCGAGGTTTTAGATAAAAAGTGACTGAATGTGTTCCCAAGAACAATAGCTACTGGAGCTATTTTTTTTTATATATTGAAAGAGTACAAAAGAAGCTTTCTATTAACTTTACGTCACTTGCTTTTGCTGTGTGAGAGAGAGTTACGTACGAATTTGGACAAAGTCAATAAGTGCTTCTTCCGCCACAAATTTATATAAAATAATATGGTACTATAAATATATACATAAATAATATAGTGAGGGCGAAGTGCAACAATCAGTGGTATTTCAGCTATATATCATACTTAATCAAATTTTAGGGGGGGGGGGGGGGGGGGGCGCGGGCCATCGCCCCCACTGGGCCTGAGTTCCCTCCGCCACTGCTTCAATGCCGTAAGCTTGCTTTATTTTTGGCCTTTGCTCTGCTCCTGAGACTCTAGCTTTTCTGCTCTCAATCTCAGAGGCTGCTTCAAATTCTTAAGTCGCCAGTATCACTACAGTCTTGGTTATGTCCCTCTCTCTCCCCCTCACTATTTTCAGTCAGTTATTCTCTTTATTCGGTTGTGGGTTTGATTTGAATTTGGGTCTAGTAATCTAGGATAGGCTGTTCGAAGGCGCGGTTATACTCTCCTTAACGATGATTACGTCTCTTGTAGGATCCATCTCAAAATATCAACCATTTTCAATTTTGGTAATTTTGCCTTCTGATCTAGGTCGTTAGAAATAAATTACCTTTTGATTTTTTTCACGATGTTAATATATTTGAAGCTTTTATTAATCGTTATTTTCTGATTACCGGGTTGGCACTCTACTCTGCACAGGGATTTCTATCATCTGGAATTTGGAAATGGGTTTGCAACATAGATTATGCGAAGCTTGTAGTAATCGAATTGTCATTTGGCTATAGAAGGTTAATATGTACCTGACTTCCTATGTAAGTTTATTTGACAAACTACTTTCTGTCATTTGCTAAAAGTGTAGTTGTTGATCACTGTGTTTGGTTTTAGATGACAATCATGGCAAAAAGAAGTTTTTTCTACCCTTCAATGGTTTCCTATGCTTCTAGTCTCCTTGAGCAATTGTAAGTGTTAGTTCTTGGCACTTTAAACTTCATTGCTTTTAGTAGTTCTGTTGTAATAACAGTATAACACCTTGTTAATGTGAGCCACAATATAACTACATGAAGTAAATTCTTTATATATGGGGGTTGGATACCACATATAATTCAGTTTCTTCATTTAAACAATAGTTCATCATCTATTCTCGTGTTCCCACTTAGACATTAGTTCAACATATTTCTTATCCCTAGTTACCTTAGCTGTGGTTCCTTATGATTGCTTACGAAAGTTGCACACAGACATCTGAACTATAGCACTTGTTTTTGATGTGTTTTTAATGTGTTTTCTTTAGCAGGTTATTGGGGATTCAATTGGCTTCTATTTGGGATTGGCAACTACAGTAGCACTCTTAGGCATGGCAGCCTCATTTCCTGGAAAGGCATGTGGTCAGACAAGGCAGGGACTACCTGTGGCTGCTTCAAGTTTAGCCATTTTATGGGCTTGAATCTCCTTGAGGTATTTATTTATGTGCTAGCGTCTTTATTCTTTTCAGCTCATGTGTCTTTAATAATATTTCCTTCACCAATCAATGTTTATCCTGTACATTTTTTGTGTCTGAGAAATACCCTTTGATGTCTCTTGGTTAATGGTTTAGCTTAATGCTTAGAGGAGTTTGATGTACTTGTTCTTTCTCATTTAAAGTTGTGCCTGACTGTTATGGGTGACATCTCATGGGTCAACTTTGCAGATAATTGAACTACAATTGCCGTCCTTTTTTAACAGCTTTGATCCCTGGGCTGCTGCTGCTAAATTTCCATCAAGTAATTACCCACTGTAGTGTTGTGAGTTTTTGTTGTTTATAAAAGCTGGTTTGCTAGAAGATATACAAATTTGAACTCAGAAACCTCAACATGCAGGTGTGCAAGCATATCTGGCGGGGACTTACATTTGCTTTAGCTGCCTCTCCATGTAGTACGCCAGTGCTAGCCACTATGCTAGGATATGTAGTTACATCCAAGGTACATTCAAATGTTTAATGTTTGGAATTTCTGTTTACAAGAGGAATATAGATACAGAACAATACTGATCGTATAAGTAGACGTGCTCGACTAATGCTTGATAGACCTAATACTAGTCCACAAGTTGCTAGGCTTGAAAATCTTTCTACTAACTCAGGATTACAGATTATCACATATCTAGATAAAAACGAGCTTTCTTTGTAGTGTACATCAATTTCAATTGGGTAATGTTCGTTCAATAGACCATGAAAGAGTAATTGATGTATAATAGCTTGTAAATAGAGTTGAGGGAACAAAAATAACTACTGATTGCATGATGTATTATGTTTTTCTGATCACGTTTCTCTTATCTTGTAGTTGGTCTACGAGTTGCCACTTTGTTATAAAAATATAAACATGAGATTAGCGTCTTTTAATAAGTTGTTAATAAAACTTAATACATATGGCAAATTTGAGAACATGCATGGTAATCTGCTTGTTTATCTATGAATTACTTGTGTGTTGATCTCTAGCTCTCAACTTTTTCCTTTTAAAGTATGTGATTTTGCATTTATACTGTAATTGGCTAAATTTTGAATACTTGTGTGTTGATCTCAAGCTCTCAACTTTTGCCCTCTAAAGTATGTGATTTCACATTTGTACTGTAATTGGCCGAATTTTGAGAAATTTCGTCCAACTAATTGATTGCACTAAGTCTGTACTCGGCTGTTATTCTTTTATAATGTTTACATTCAGTTTCAGCTATAGCATTTTTGTTGGAAAGATATTCTTTTGCTGTACTGTTGACTTTTGAGGTAGTATGTTTGACTTATATATATATATATATATACTTAAACTTTTAAGGTGTGGGAAGCATATTCTCCTCTGCGAATTTGAAGAAGCAGCTGTTTGGTAAGCTTAGAACTAGATGAATGTGGAGGTGGAGTTATCTTGGAAAATCTCCAATAATGGAAATCATACAATCTCCAATAATGGAAATCATACTTCTCTTGGAGAAGTTGTTTTTAGATTATCTGAATTACCAGTGGGGATATAAGTTAGGTTCTTTCTCTTGGATGAGTAGTCAGGTATGACATGTAATTAGGGTGTTTGTAGTTGCTGTTGATTAATAAAGCTCACTTCCAAATAAAATATAAATATAATTTTTTTTTAATTGGTTTTGGTGAAGCCACGAAACTAAATATATAAACTTACTTGCTGATAGGTTTCTCAACGAGCGAGTTACGAATATAAGGCTACAATCTTGTAATGATGTAAACTAGGTAGCTCCATTATATTGGTTCGAACTGCCAATAGTAGTGCACTCTTTTGGAAGGCCATCTGGGAACCTTTTCGGATGAGCACAATAGTCATAGTTCATATATTCTCTTCTCACCCTGTCATATGTTGCTTGTTCGGTTGCGTTTAGTTGCCATATGGCTGTATGGTTCCACAAATATTTGGTAGCATAACATTCTGAAACATCGGTCTTGGACCTGTCTACTGGGCAGGCATGTATGTCAAACTTTCGAAAATATGCTCTAAATGGTTGATGGGTGTAGTCGGTCTTTGTGTTGCCTCCATCAGTTGCCCAATCTGATCCATCCCATATGCTTGCAACTATTTCCATCGGCCGCGTTAGATAGTTAACCCCAATCTTTTTGTTGTTCCTGAAGACCCTCATGGGGATATCGTCGATATAAAAGCTGCAAGAGAAGAATAAGTTATCTTCAATCACAAGTAATGTTCTGATCTGCGTGTAAAATTACATGACTGGAGGGACATGATTCTTACACAACTTGATGATGGTTCCAAAGAATTTTGTAGTCATGAAAATCTGCAGTTGGATCAAACCAAAAGAGTATTCTTTGCTCTCTATAGTTTTGACCATTCGTAATCACATTTGTCTGCAGTGTGATTGGCTTGTTAGGTCTATTGCCCAGGAACTCAAAGTCAAGCTCATCCTGGTTATTAGTACCCTGTGATCTCAGCTGAAAAAACATAACTTGGTTAGTAGCATGCATTCTTGATATAATATTTTTGAATTCCTCAAATAGCCATTTTCGGACTGTAAGATTATTTCAAAGGGAGTGGAAAGAGGCATAAATGATTATTAAAGAGAAATGAAAAATACTCACATAAAAAGCTAGGACAATTCCAGCACAATCCCTCACTAGTACCTTGATCTTCATATTAAACCATCCAGAGCCGAACGATTGCTTGGAGTTAAACCCAGCTCCTGCATCACTACCAGGAAAAAGGCTTTTCCCGACGAAAAAAAAAAAAAAACGGCCGACGAAATAAAATTTTCGTCGGCTATTCCCAAGAATGGCCGACGAATTTTTTTTTCGTCGCTAAAAAAAAAAAAATCGTCGGCTATTCCCCTAGAATGGCTGACGATTTTTTTTTTTCGTTGGTAAAAAAAAAATCGTCGGCTATATTCATATTTTGGCCGACGATTTGAATTTTCGTCGGCCTTTCTCTAAAACTTTAGCCGACGAAAATTTTTGGAAGTATGGCCGACGAGTACTAGGTTTGATTTCGTCGGTTATGATTAAAAAAAAAAAAAAAAAAAACAGCTTCCATTTTCTATCACTATCGACAAACAATTGCTTCGTCCTTCAAATGCAAATGTGTCGTGAAATAAGATATGACCGAAATAATGAAATACGTCTACAGTTGAAAAATGACAAGATTCCGACAAAATCTGTGTGCCGAATGTTGCGGTTAACTGTTTTTTACTTCCGTTTTCCTATGGGTAGTCTGACGGTCGGTAAATATTTTGAGGAAAATTTTTATACGATTAGTTGCGTCTCATCGATTTGAAACTATTATCTGTTGAAGGTCAGGCCAAAAAACGTCATTTAGACAGGCCAATTACCATTTCTAAGCGTTTAAAGGGTTGACTCACCCGGTTGACCGTCCCGATCGAGCCTTTAACGTTGTCAGATGTAGTTGGATTTTTTTTTCATACATGTATTTAATCTAAACGGTGATATCTGACGGTTGGAATAGATTTTCCAAACTTTTAGATTCAAAATCGGAACATATGCACTAATGTTCCTTAACTTGTTTACTAAGTGTTTAAGTGAATGTATAGTTTCAAATAGTTACTATACGTACACTCTTCAAATGTAAATATGTCGTCAAATAAGATATGACCGAAATAATGAAATACGTCTAAGGTTGAAAAATGACAAGATTCCGATAAAATCCGTGTGCTGAAATAATGAAATAAGTCAAAACCCGGTTTACTGTAGATTTGGCGTCCGGCGTCCGAATGATGATTGTGATACCATTCCGGAAAGGGAACGACGCCAGGAATCAAACTCGTCGCTTTGCCACGACGTGTGGGCTTTTTCGGGCTGTCGAGTTCGTTTAGGGCCTCAAAACGGTAGTTTAGTATTTTTTCATAGAATAGCCGACGAAACATTGTATTTCGTCTGCTATTCTCTAAGTATAGCCGACGAAATACAATGTTTCGTCGGCTAAACTCTTGATCCGCGCCTTTTTATTGTCCGCTGTTGGATGGCTCAGATCCGACGGCTGTTGATTTTCCAAAGTATAGCCGACGAAATATATTAAATCGTCGGCTATTCTCTAAGTATAGCCGACGAAATCTTTTAAATCGTCGGCTATTCTCCTTCTAAATCTTTTAAATCGATTCCTCCCGCCTTTTTTCTCTCCTCCTTCCCCCCCCTCCTCCGGCCTCCTCCTCCTCCTTCCCCTCCTCCTCCTCCGGCCTCCTCCTCCGATCCGGTATTTTTTTTTTTGCCCAAAATGCAGTTATAGCCGACGATTTTGGCATTATTTCGTCGGCTATAATCTCTATAGCCGACGAATTTTACAAATTTTCGTCGGCTATATAACTTATAGCCGACGAAAAGTGCATTATTTCGTCGGCTATAACTAATTAATACATATTAAAATAGTAATATATTTCGAAGAAATAGCCGACGAAAATTTATGAATTCGTCGGCTATACTTAATGAATTTCGTCGGCCATACTCGAAAATACCCGACGAAAATCGTCGGCAATTTCTCCCAGGTTTGGCCGACAAAAAATATTTTCGTCGGTAAATTCGTCGGCCATACTCTACTATAGCCGACGAATTGGTTTTTTTCGTCGGCCATTGTATTACCGACGGGGTTTTCCCGACGACTTATAGCCGACGAAAATTTCGTCGGTAGAATGTATAGCCGACGAAAAATTGGCATAGCCGACGAAATTTTTTTCGTCGGCTATTCCCTCAGATCTGGTAGTGCATATTAATATATCATGCTAGGTACTTAATTAATTAAAAAATTGAAGAAAACCTCAGGTCAAAAGAACTCTAAAGAAACGATCAATGGAATATTGAGAAATTAACTTATTTTTTGGCAACACCTAGCTAATCGTAGCTATTTTTTTTTTTTTTTTGGTAAACGTACTAGTGTAAGGCTGCAAGTTACGTACAGATACCATGTCGACGTAGGGTTTACTTTTTAACTTCCTACCAATAGTAACAAAGATCGATTTACATTTACTTATAATTTTCTTAACAAAAATCAGAATAAGAAAAGAGTGAGGAAGATGAAGATAATTACCCGTAGTATTATCCAAGTAAATTTGCATCTGTCTCCCTCCATCCTCAAGCAATGCGTGATGACCACCCCAAGTGACTTGATAATTTGCATCAAAGACAACTTCATCACCATTTGCAAACATCACACCACAAAATAGAATGAACACAACGAAACCTTCAGCTGGAAAAGCCATAGCCAAAATGCATGTAATGGTGCCTAGCAGATCGAGTTGGTGGTGCAAGTTAATTATAGACTTAGATGTTGCAACTTATATATGGAAGATGGTTCGAAGGCCTTGACAATTACTCAAAAGAGCAGAAAGAGTGTGAGCCATCATTTTCGCTAACCTTACTCATTCTTATCCACACGCTACTGACTTCTCTACTCTCCGAGACATCTCCATAACCAAACCACATCATTCTTACCGGCTTCTTTTTTTCTTTTTTCTCATAAGTAACCACTTGGAGAACTACTTTAGGTTTTGCCCACAATTTTATCCATTTTAGTCCATAACTTTCATGGATCATAAAGACAGCCACTTGAAAGAAAGCTAGCATATTGTAGCTCATCAGATGTACAATTATTCTTCGACAGCATTATTTTTCCTGCACTTTTGTGATATGGAAATGTACAACTAGTTTCTTAATTAGAGAAATATTGAAAGCCTCAAACGATAGCTATGCAGTGCACGAAAGAAACTCCCAAACAATAACCCTAGCGAGCTTTCATTTGTGTACCCATACTGTTGTGCAGTTGTGACAGCAGTCAATCTTGACGTGCCTCAGAAAGATGGATCTGATCCATGTTCTAGTTTGTTCTACGTACAAGCCTCCATGATCGAATCTATAGATGTTTTCTTGGGTGTGAGAAATCTGTTGTGAATGATGGGGCGGATTGACATCACAAACCGCATCATAGCTCAAAAATACAACCCTGCCATTAATTTGTCATATGTGATTTAGAGATCGATTGGTATATTATTTGTCATGGACTGGCATTATATACTGACATAGTTTAGTCGTAGCAAAATCTATATATAAACTGGAATCTGTTTCAGATAGAACTCGATTCAGTTGTCATAGTTCATCTATTCCCTTCTCACGTTCTCGTATGATTGTTGTTCGGTTCAGTTTAGTTGCCAATACTACTGATGGTTCCACAAGCATATGGATGCATAACATTCCTTCACATCGCGCGGTACTCTTGGACTTGTCTAATTTACAGCCAGAAATTACATCAAACCCTTGGAAGTAGGCTCTAAAGGGTGTATATTGTTAGGATTGCGGCTCAAAACTAATTCATTATATGTTGAGGATTCTTTACTTCTGAAGGATTTAAGTAAGAGATTTTAGTGCATTTAGGATTCTTAGAGTTTTCTTTAGAAGTGAAGGCTTAGGAATCTTATTGTATAGTTTAAAGTTGTGAGCCTATAAATAGGACGTCAGAGGCATAGTTCGAGGCATGGTCGAGACATGGTAGTAGAGACGTGGGTCGAGGAGACGCGGTCGAGGCGATCATCTGCAGTGTTGTCAAGAGTGTGTATAACTCTTAGTTGATATTGTGTAATGGAGAATTCTAAGAGTGTGGATCAGTTGAGATTACTGATATCTAGAGAGTTGCAAACTTTGAGTGATTGGGTGATTTAGAGAGTTTTTTGTTGATAATTTAAGTTGTGGGGAGAGAGGTTATTCTCGAGAGTGGAATAACCGAATTGTTCTTCTGTTGTAATCTTCTTCTCGTTTAGTGGATCCACCATTATCAGCACCTGAAGTAGGTTAATTCTTTTAACTGAACCTCGTTGAATTCTTGTGTTCGCTTGCATTGTTATTGTTTCTTGTCTTAAATCAGTTTCGGTCTTGGGTTAGAGAGTTTGGAAAGTGATCCGAATTTCCTATCACATATGGTTCCCGTCGATCTTTGTTTGGCCTCCATCAATGCCCATTTTGATCCATCCCATCAGCTTGCGTCTATTATCATTGCCCGGCCAGTTTGATCTATCCATGTAAATTTGCATTTGTTTTCCATCATATATATGTACGCAAGGCATGATCAAATCCCCATGAGACATTATAATTTTCGTCAAAGCCAGTGTCACCATATTGCAAGCATCCAACCACAAACAAGTAGCATAAGAAATATATATACACACCGTAGAAGCCATTTTGATTATTTATCCAGAATATACGAGTACAAGCTAATTTATACAGAGGATGAGTTGAACAACTTAAAATCTAAGAACCCAGAGACTCAGATAGCAAGAGGGTTACGTAGGGTCTAAGCCATCATTCCCGGCCTCTACTTGACAATCTTACATTCTTACATATTCATTCTTACCCATACGCTAATGACTTCTCTAGTTGCATGCTATCTCCATAACCAAACCACATCATTATTACCTTTTTTTCATAAGAACTACTTCCAGAAACTTCTTTTTCATAAGAACTACTTCCAGAAACTACTTTCAGATTTTGCTAAAAGCCTAAAACTTTAACCCTAATTTTCATGGATCACAAAAAACAGCCATTAAAGGTCAATTGTTCTCTATAGTCCATAGCATTAATTTTCCTTTAGTTTTGTTGTGCTTCAAACCTAGCTAGCCATTATTGGTGTGCACAGAAGATGGACCAAATTATTTTTTTTGGTCTTAAGGTACAAACATGCATACGTAGCTGAGAGGTTGGATGCTAGTAATTTCTGTCTGTGAATGATCGATGAGGGGTTGAAGACTGTATATATATAGTTGACCCCTATGCTTTCCTAGTTGCAGCCTTAGTTGCCCTAGTTGCAGCCTTAGTTGCCTCTTCGAACTAAGTTGAGTTGCTGCCTGTTCTGTGGTGTCCTGCAACAGCCTCTACAGCAGCCCCTGCAACAGCCTTTGCCTCCTCTACATGCTTTGGCTCTAGTTTAATTACTTTAGCAGTACCCTGTATAGTTATTTCACTTGTATGTTCACTTTAGCTTTAGCTCTTAGTATAGCTGATATATACTTGTAATCCCTTACTGTTTTCATTATCAAGAAATCAAGAGAAAATTTCCACATCCTTCCTGTGTTCTTTTGAGTTCATTCTTGTTCATAAATTCTTTATGGTATCAGAGCAGGAAAATTAATTTCCTGTCTCTTTCACTCTATCCAGTCATCCCTGTTAAAACATCTGATTCAGTGTTACCATGACTGAATTTGAAGTTTCATCTCGGGATACTTTTCCAATTTCCGCTGCTACTTCTACTGAATCTGAGAGCAATACTAGCCATCGCCTCAGTTCAACCATGTTGAATGAATTCAACTATCTTTCATGGTCAAGAGCAGTTACACTTGCTCTTGAAGGAAAGTTAAAGCTGGGATATGTCAATGGAGCTACTCAGATGCCTGCTCCACTATCAGATGGGTATGAGTCTTGGCTTTGCAAGGATAGGTTGGTCATGACATGGCTTCTCAACTCCATGGAGCCACAAATTGCAGAAATATTTAGTTATTATGAATCTTCTGCATACCTATGGACGAACCTGAATGAGATGTATGGTCATCAGAACAATGCTGCAAGAGTGTTTCAGTTGAAGAGAGAAATTTCTGAATTGCAACAAGAAGAGAAGTCATTTGTCAAGCATCTTGGAGCTCTCACCAACAAGTGGAATGAGTTGAATCTCTACAGGCCTCACACCACTGATGCTACTATACTCCTCAAACGTTCTGAGGAAGACAAGATATTCCAGTTACTTGCTAACTTAAGCCCTGAGTATGAAGATCTGAGAAGCATCATTCTGATGAACTCATATCTTCCCTCTTTCACTGTTGTATGTGCTACTATCCAAATAGAAGAGGTGAGAAAGAGAGTAATGAACTTGGAGGTTAAAAGCAACATCCTAGAAGCTAGAGCTTGTGCCTTAAGCCACAAACCATCTGAAGAGAGAAGTTTTAAGGGAAAGAAGGCTGATGTGAGATGTAGTCACTGCAACTCTACCACTCATATTGTGGATACTTGCTGGATCATACATCCAAAACTTAAGGCTAAGTTCAAAAGAGATCGAGAGATGAGGAATGGTTCTAGGAGGCCTGCAAGTGACAACTTCAAGGCAAATGTGTCAGCTGTCTCTCCATCCACAACTCCAGACTTCACTGCAAATCATGTTGCTCTAATCAATGAATTTTCCATGTATCTGCATCAAAGGCAAATGAACAATGAAGGCAGCAGCTGCCGCTCCTCTAACAATCACACTGCTCTTCTGGGAAAGTTTGCAGGGTTCTTATCTGGTGTTGATCATGTCAAATCATCTGATATTCCAGGTATCATTCAGGCTCTTTCTACAGCTCTAGACTTGACCAGAAAACATGATTGTTGGATAATCGACTCAGGTGCTACTGATCACATGACAAACAATTTGTCCTGTCTTTCTTATTTTAAATTCATGTCCTCTAGTGTTTCTGTTGCTAATGGAAAATGAGCCTCTGTCTATGGGAAAGGAAAAATTAGAATTCTATCAAAAACAGTCATGTCTGATGCATTGTTTGTACCCTCATTTCCTTTTCAACTCTTATATGTTGGTCAGATTACAACCTTGTTAAAATGTTTTGTTATTTTTACACCTCATAAGGTGTTTTTTCAGGACATTATCACCAAGAGGATGATTGGTGAAGGATTTTTTAAAGATGGACTTTATTACCTTTCAAAAGAGTCCTCAACATCTAAAGCACTTCATACTAGCTCTTCTCAAGATCTTCAACTCTGGCACAAACGTCTTGATCATCCATCAGACAAAGTTTTATCTGTTTTGTTTCCAAATTTGTGTAATGATGATACAATATGTGATGTATGCCAGTTTTCTAAATCTACCAGACTTCCTTTTTCTTCTTCTGCATCTAGAGCTAGTCATCCTTTTAAAATTGGTCACTCTGACATTTGGGGACCTGTCAAGGAATCCTTCGACAATTTTAAGTATTCTGTAACTTTTATTGATAATTTTACAAGGATTACTTGAGTCTATGTTTTGAAATTCAAGAGTGAATTATTTGAAATGTTCAAGGACTTTCACAGTTTGATCACAACTCAATATTCTTCTAAAATTTCAGTGTTAAGACCTGATAATGGCAGTGAGTATTTATCCAACAAAATGAAACAATATTTGAGTTCTTGTGGAATATTACATCAAACCAGTTGCGTGGGAACTCCTCAACAAAATGGTTTAGCAGAAAGAAAGAATCAAGATATTCTTGAGAAGACAAAAGCTCTTATGTTTCAGATGAACATTCCTAAGGAATTCTGGTTTTATGTTGTTCTTGCTGCCACTTACTTGATCAACAGGCTCCCAAGTAGGGTTATTGAGTATAAGTCACCTCTTGAAAAGCTGAAAGGCAGGAAGATTGAACTGTCTCATCTTAAAACCTTTGGCTGTGTTTGTTATGTTCACATTCAGTCTGCTCACAGAAGTAAGCTGGACCCCAGGGCGGCCAAATGTGTCTTCCTTGGCTACTCTTCCACACAGGAAGGATACAAATGCTATAATCCTGTCACTAAAAAGATTATTGTGTCTCGAGATGTAAGATTTGAAGAGTCTACACCATTCTTTGTAGATCATGGATAGGGGGAGTCTTACTCTGATCTCACCCCCATGCCTGTTGCTACTGATAACTTGGAAACTGAGTGTGTCAATCCTACAAGTCAGTCACTAGCTGATGTCATCCTTAATCCTGATAATCCTCATGAAGGGCCAGATAATGAAGATCCAAATGCTACAGACCAAGTTGTAGACAATCTCAATCCCATAGAGCCTACTCATGCTCATAAAGAGGTTGCTGCTCCCATTCCCAGAAGTAGTCCTTGTAGTACTAGGAATAGACCAGCAAGGTTAAAGGATTATGTTTTATTGTCTTCAAAACATCCAATTGCAGGGTCTTACACTTACAAGAGAATGTCTGAGTCTCACAAAAAAATTTTGAGCAGTTTAATTAGATAATGTTGTTGAGCCACAGACGTTTGAAAAAACATGAAGATTGGAGACAAGCTATGTCAAATGAGCTCAATGCTCTTCATGTAAACAAAACTTGGTATGTAGTCAAGTTGCTTGCTGGAAATAAAGTTGTGGGAAGCAGATGGATCTTTAAGACAAAGTTTCACTCTGGTGGGAGAATTGAGAGGAAGAAAGCCAGGCTAGTTGCTCGTGGATTCACTCAGACCTATGGAGTGGACTATAAGGAGACATTTGCTCATATGGCCAAGATGAATACTGTGAGAGTTCTACTTTCAGTTGCCGTCAATAAAGCTTGGAATCTCCATCAAATGGATGTGAAGAATGCCTTCCTGCATGGTGATTTAGAAGAGGAAGTCTACATGTGCCTGCCTCTAGGACATGATCAAGAACACAATCCTGAAATGGTCTGCAAACTTCACAAAGTCATATATGGCCTAAAGCAATCTCCTAGGGCATGGTATGCCTTGTTGAGTTCAGTGCTTGAAGGAGTTGGTTTCAAAAGCAGCAATGCAGATTCTTCATTGTTTGTCAGGAATGGAACATCAGGGAAGTTGGTTGTGCTCATCTATGTTGATGATCTAATTGTTACTGGTGACAATTTAGATGAAATCGAGGGTCTGAAGCAAGCACTCCATGAGAAATTTGCAATCAAAGATCTTGGAAAACTCAAATACTTTCCTGGCATCGAGATGACTTCATCTCATAAAGGGCTATTCTTGAATCAAAGGAAGTACATTCTGGATCTTCTCAAGGAAGTAGAGATGCTAGACTGCAAACCAGCTTCATGCCCCCTTTCAAGTAAGTTCAAATTGGAGACAGAGAGTGATCTTCTTAAAAATATCAGTTACTATCAGAGGTTAGTTGGGAAACTAATCTATCTTACTATCACAAGACCTGACATATCATACAGTGTGAGTATTGTTAGTCAATTCATGCATGCTCCCACTGTATCTTAGTTAAGCATTGTGAAGAGACTTCTTCGATATTTGAAGGGATCTGTTGGTAGGGGAATACTGTTCAAAAACAATGGATCAACTGATATTGTTGACTATGTTGATGTCGATTGGGTGGAAATGCTCTAGACATAAAGAGTACTACTGATTTTTGCACTTTAGTTGGAGGAAATATGGTCACTTGGAAGAGCAAGAAGCAGACTGTGGTAGCTAGATCTAGTGCTGAAGCAGAATATAGGGCTATGGCCTCTGCAGCGTGTGAATTAATCTGGCTCAAATGTCTTCTCCATGATATGGGATTTCCTGTAACTAAATCCATGATGCTTCATTGTGATAATCAAGCTGCTATGCACATTGCCTCCTGTTTCTGCACAAACCCGTAGGCCTGGTAGAGACTGGTGAATCTAGATGTGATCTCCTCCTGCGAACCTGCTAACTAAGGGGAATACCGGGTGGGCCGGTCTTCTCTTCTCCGATGCCTAAGTTAGTACAGTTGGGATGAATAGATAACTTAAGCACGTATGATAAGCAGTTGGAGAGATCAGTTACCTATTAAAGAGGGTAGTTGAGGCCCTTATATAGGTGGTCGTGCGTGAAGTCTGGTCTCACTCTTCGATGTGGGACTAGTTTTCTTCTGTTCGCATACAAAAGGACAGCTCTGGTGGCCTGTTCGGCAGGCTGGCGTCCCTGGTCCCCGGGCCCCTGGTCACAAGGTAGACTGCTGGACCTCGGGTCCGGGTGCTGGTGATCCTGCTCCAGGCCTCAGGCCGACTCTGGATGCACTGGCTGCGGGTCTGTGGGCTTATGTAGCCCCTCTGTGGCTACTGTCAACAAGTCCCCCAAGCTCTCAGTCAAGTGCAATCTTGCATGGGGACTTAATATGTCTCGCTCCTGTCCCGCAGACCCGCAGGGTTACCGACCCAATGGTACCCAGTCCCCCATGTCCGCATTGAAGATTGGACGTGACCGGGCGTTCAGGCAGAGGAGGCGTGGTGATGTGAGTACTTATTAATGATGACGTGCGACAGTTATGAGTATGGAACGGGGTGAAATCCGGACAAGTGTATGGGAGGACAATGTAGCGTTGAGATCCGCCATGCAATAGATATGGAGCGGGGTGAAACCCGGACGAGTGCATGAGATGATGATGTGGCGTTGAGATCCGCCATGCAATAGATATGGAGCGGGGTGAAACCCAGACGAGTGCATGAAATGATGATGTGGCGTTGAGATCCGCCATGCAATAGATATGGAGCGGAGTGAAGCCCGGACGAGTGCATGGGATGATGATGTGGCGTTGAGATCCGCCATGCAATAGATATGGAGCGGGGTGAAACCCGGACGAGTGCATGGGATGATGATGTGGCGTTGAGATCCGTCATGCAATAGATATGGAGCGGGGTGAAGCCCAGACGAGTGCACTGTCATGTCGGAACGAGTCTCCCAAGTTACAAAGGTAAAATTGCTGCCAACGGTGGGGCAGGCCGGGAGTAGCCCAGTGGCTCGGCCCAGCTTGTGTTGGAATAAGCGTGGGGTAACGTGCCTGCGGGGAGATTTGTTCTGTGTTAGAGAAACAATCTGCCCGGTGGGGTGGCGTGGAGATAACAAGTCTCGCCTTGGATCCCCATATTTATCACAATTCAGTGTGATGCAGGGTTTTTAGCCTGCTGGAAAAGTTTGCATGTGTTAGATGTAAACTCTCCCGGGTTTATAAAGCCCATGTGTTTGAAGCCTTGAGTTATTGCTGACTTGTCCCTGCCCGCAGGGGCGAAGGAAAGTGACTAAACCGGTGGAATGCCTTGGAGCCGGTTGAATGTCACATAACCGGTGGAATGCCATGGAGCCGGTTGAATGCTACATAACCGGTGGAATGCCATGGAGCCGGTTGGGTACTACATGACCGGTGAGATGCCTTGGAGCCGGTTGAATACTACCTAACCGGTGGAATGCCATGGAGCCGGTTGAATACTACCAAACTGGTGAGATGCCATGGAGCCGGTTGAATGCTACCTAACCGGTGAAATGTCATGGAGCCGGTTGAATGCTACCTAACCGGTGAGATGCCATGGAACCGGTTGAATGTTACCTAACCGGTGGAATGCCTTGGCCCTTGGGGACGTGGGGGGGGGCTTGACGCCTCAGTTCCCGCCCCTATCTCCCTTAACTGCCGCTTACAGGCGGGACAAGTGGCTGACATGCATTTAAGGAGGAAGCCCATCAGTCCAATCAGTTATGATGGCGTGGGAAGGTTATCGATGCTGGGACACGTGTCAGTAGGGAGCGATCTGAGATGGAGGGCCTGGATTCGCAGGCGTTTGACTTGCCCCGATTGAGTATTTGGGGGGATTACAGGGGTACCTAGGGCATCAGACCCATCTATAAAAAAGGCCTCATTTGTCTTCATTACTTCTGGTTTTGCTCTTGGCCGAGAGAGAAGAAGAGAATGTTGGAGAGGAATCCGGCGAAAGTTCTGTGGAGGTGCCTCGCGATATCCGTGCTTCAAGCGTTCTGGTTCTTTGTCTACCATTGCTCGGTGTTTTCGTAGGACTGACTTTCCTCGGTTGTGCATAGTAATCGGTAAGTCTTGCTTTCTTTGCTTCGTGTTTTTTTCTTTTTGGTTGGTGTTTTGCGACGGGACCGGGGGGGGGGAGTGCTCTGTCGCCGACTGTGAGTCTTTTTTAGCGGAGCGTCTGCGGCAAACTTGGGGAGCAGCCGCAGAGGGCGCTGTTCTAGCTTATTGCTGACCATCGGTGGGGTTTTGTTTTCTTCCCCTTAGGTTAAATGGCTTCTGCGAGCTCTGATGGGGCTCCCGAATCGGCCGATAGGCGTCCCGTGGTGGACGATGAGGAGAGATTGGAGGATTGGCTCGGTTCGGATTCCCGAAGCCGCTGACCGCTTCCGGAGCGGGGTCTCGTCTTCCAGGTCTCTGGGTTCTGAGGGCATCCCGCACGGGGTGCGCTTTCCTAGCACTCCGCCGATGAGCTACACAATCGGGAGTGGGAAAGAGGCTGTAGTGTGCGATGAACCGAAGGGTACTATGAGCCCTGCAGAGATTGCCGCCTTCCGGGAGACGTGGAATATCCCCGATGAGGTGGCGTTACGGCCGCTGAATCCCGGAGAATCGGCCTGTAACCCGGAGGCGGGTCGGATTGCTGTTCACGGAGACCAATTTCGCCACCGGTTCTCCCTCCCGCTGCCAGACTTCGTGCAGTATATGCTTAGCGCTCTGCAAGTGTCTCCCGCGCAGCTTCCCGGGAACCAGTGGAGGCAGCTGCTGAGCATCGGTTGTCTGTACGAGCTGTCCGGGATGAGCATGCCAACGGTGAACGAGTTCCGGGCACTGTACAGACTGTCCTTCTCGAAGAAGAAAGGGTGCCGGGGTTGTCTGACCTTTAGCGCCCGACACTTCCAGCCTATCATCACCCACCTGCCTTCCTAGGTGGACAATAACTGGAGGAAGAAGGTGGTGATGGCGGGTGGGAAGTGGCAGAAAAGGAGCAGGATGTACCTGGTTCCTGGTGCCTTCCAGCTCCTTGGCGACCAATCGTTCGTACTGTCCGAGTTAGAGCGGGATAGGATTATGACGATACTCGGGTGCTGGGACGATCTTGAACGAAGCTCCTACAACTTCATACAGCGGTAGGTGTTAGAATACTACTGTCTTGGGCGGGATCCCGGTGCGTAGCAGGGTTTTAGTGGTGGCGTTTCTGCTGACCGAGTTGATACTAACCCTTTGTTTGTTCTGCAGGTGCATCTTCCCGGACCGTCATCAAGCCCGGTAATACACTATACATGGACGGTGAAGACCTTGTCTCGAGGTTGAAGGAGAAAGGGGAGGCCGTTTCACGGACCTCGGTGGATGAGGAGTCCGGTCGGCTTACCGTTCATGCCGAGCCGAGGGCCTTGGACGTTGAGGACGACGCCTATATCCTAAGGCGTGTGAAGACTCACCCCGCTGCGTCCAAGGCAGGACCCGGAAAGGGCAAGACCACCGGGGGGCCACCAAAGGATCCTGGTGGGACGAACAAGATTCCGCATCGACCGGGATCGGTCCCGCTTGTCACCAGGGTTTCTCGGACAGGCACACAATCTTCTTCGCCGGACGGCCTGGGTGAGAAGAGGTGGAGGATCATGGACGTCCCTCCCTCCGCGCTGGTGACGCTGACCAGCCGGTCGTCTGGTGAAAACTTGGCGAAACGGCTCAAGGTGTCTAGCGGTGCGATGAGTTCCGCTGGGGACAAGGCCGCTGCTGCCTCAAACTATGCCGGTCAGCAGAGTAGCCCCGCTCCAGCGGAGGAACAGAGGGGAGGTCCAGAGAGTCCCTTCGTCCGGAGTCTGGCGGTAGATGTGGCTGGCCTTAGTCTGGATATGCCTGGGGTCGCTGGAGCCTTGTCGGGGGAGAACCGCCAGAAGAGCAAGGAGTCGGTCCTCCGGGTAAGAATTGCTAGGTGTCATGGCACCGCTCATAACTTCTGCTGGGTCTCGTTACTTTTGTTGTTTGCTTAATTGGCTCCCTGTTGTTCTGTAGCTTTTGTACAATCTGTACCAGCCGGACCCGAGTGAGGAGCTGTCGGAGCTGAAGAGGCAGGTGGCCGCTCTGACAGCAGCCCGTGAGCGCCTGGAAGTTGAGAAGTCCAGGCTTGAGCGGGAGAAGGTCAGGCTGGAGGAGAGGGCCAAGAAACAGGTGGCCAAGCTAGAAGGCCAGGTCCGAAGCCTCGAGGAGGAGAAGGAGTGGGCTGAGGAGGAGAGGGCCGAGCTGGAGGCCAGAGTGGATGAGCTCCAGGTGGGAGCTCTCATTGTGCGTGCCGCCACTGCCGCTGCGGCTGGAGAAGAGGACCCAGAGCTTTTCCAGCGGGTTGTCCTCAAATATCACGATAGTGAGCAGTTTCTTGAGCTCTTGGAAAAGGCTAGGGAGTCGGGTATCGCCGACGCCTACGTGGAGTGGGAAGAGAAGGGGTACCTGGATACCTCACGAATGCCAAAGGCAGGGGCTGATGGCGATACCCATGGGTAGCTGCTGGAAGAGGAGCATCCGGAAGGGGATGGCGGGCTTCGACCATCTGCACCCGCTAGAGAGGATGTGGTGGCTCCATCTGAGGAAGCTGGTGGGTTGCCCGTTGAGGAGGGAGGCACGGCTCCTTAAGATTTTTGTTTTGCTTTTTTTTTTTTGTAAATCTGCTGGACCGGTTTTTTTTTTTGTATTATACCCTTTGTATTATACCCTTTGGATTTCTCTCAAAATAGTTGGCATACATATCGTATGATGTTACGTTGGTTGAACCGTTGATATGCCAAACTAACTGCTTGAAACTTCTAGCACCTAACCCTTCACCGGGTCCGGGCGTGCTTACCAGCCCTGGCCCTGCTCCCGATCGGGATCTGCTCTCCTTTCCCCTATATACCGCTGAAGCTGACCGCTGTTAATCAAACCCTCCACCGCTGTCTTGAGGGCGAAGCAACTGTTCGTCCGATGGGTAACTTCATCGTGATAGGAGCAGTACTTGCCTGTTCGCGCCTGGGTAAGTTTCCCCTTTGGGTACTTGCTCCTCGGCGGTGGGGGAATTATGTTTCCGTTTTCGTGCAAGATGTCCTTGTATGAAGAGGTTAGAGTGGTGAAGACCTCTTGACGTTCTGCTGGCATGATCGCCAGGGGGCGTCCTTGCCGGTACTGCGCCGGCTTGTGCTCGCCCTGGGGTTTGTCATGATAGGGCTTCTGCTGCTGTTGGTTCCCCCAATTTCTACCGGGTCTGCTTGGTTGGGCGCCTCGATTCTCGCTCCGCTGGCTGGCCTTGTTTTCTCGGCCGGCCGGGGGATGCTCCTCCCGCTTTCTCTTCAACAGGTGTTGCCCATACGTTTCATGATCCGCCTGAGCGTGCCTGATGGCCTTCGCCATTAGCTAGTCATACCCCTGCGGGAGTTCCACCCGTACGGCGTAGGAAAATTTTCCTGGCCGAAGCCCCTGTTTGAACGCCATCTCGGCGATACCCTTGTCGAGGTTTCGAACCCCGGCCGTCGCCGTTTGCCAGCGGTTGACAAACGTCCTTAGCTCCTCGCCAGGTGCCTGTCCGCAGTTGAAGAGGATGGTTGATGTCCAGGCTCCTTCGACCCGTAGGATGAAGCGGCCTACGAACCGGTCGGCCAGTTGCTCAAACGCCTCGATGGAGTTTGTCGGAAGCTCATAGAACCAGCTGAGCGCCTCTCCAGATAGGGTTTCCTGGAATATGTTGCAGCACACTGCATCGGAATAGCCCTTGGCGCACGTTTGGGACTGGAAACTATCCAAATGTTGATATGGGCAGCCGGATCCTGAGTACGTGAGCTTTAGGGATTTCTGGTTAACAGACCTCCCTGATTCCAGAACCCGGTGCGAGAAAGGGCCCATGCGTTCGTTGAATCGCGCGCCTTCCATCGGCCGCGCTGCCCTTCTCTCGTTGGCCTCCATTTGGGCCTTTAGATCCGACACAGAGTCGGTGAGTATCTGTAATGCCCGTGCGGACGGGGTCATGACCTCATCCTCGAATGAAGCGCGCGACTACGGGGGTGCCGGCGTGCTCATTAGCAAAACCGCGCCGCCCGGGGACTCCACCCTCCTGCGGTCGCTAGACCTTCCTCCCGATGACTATCCCGCCTCAAGGCGCTGAGGTTGGCCTAGCGCGGGTGTAATTGCCCATGCCATAGCGGCGTTGCGCTGCTGTCCTCTTTCCAGGGCAGCGTTTACCGTCTCCATTTCCTCATACCGAGCATTGGATTTTGCTCTATCCCGGTCGCTCTCCGCGCGTAGGCGACCGACTTCTACCCTCATCGCCCGTATCTCCCCCGCCATATCGTGCCGGTCGGGGCTGTACGTGGTGTCCCGGTCGCTGTCACCGAGCAGACTCTCCTCTTTGTCGCTCGGATCCTCCGAGAATGTCAGCGAAAAGCCCCGGTGCGTTGGTTGGTCGCCTTCCGCCAGGCCTTTCCCGCGCACGCTTTCGTTGTATGCCCCCGGCGTGCTGCTCGGCCTCCCATAGCTGCCGTCTTCCTGGTTGCCCTGGTCGCCGCGTTGCTCCCGTACATCGACCGGGGTGGAGATGATCACTTGCTCTGGTGCAACCCGTTGACCCTCCATTGTATTTTTTTTCCTAACCCGCTTCTGAGGTTTCTGCCATTTGGTGATGCTTACGTGACTTTTATACAAGTTTCCCACAGACGGCGCCAATTGTTTCTGCACAAACCCGTAGGCCTGGTAGAGACTGGTGAATGTGATCTCCTCCTGCGAACCTGCTAACTAAGGGGAATACCGGGCGGGCCGGTCTTCTCCTCTCCGATGCCTAAGTTAGTACAGTTGGGATGAATAGATAACTTAAGCACGTATGATAAGCAGTTGGAGAGATCATTTACCTATTAAAGAGGGTAGTTGAGGCCCTTATATAGGTGGTCGGGTGTGAGGTCTGGTCTCACTCTTCGATGTGGGACTGGTTTCCTTCTGTTCGCATACAAAAGGACAGCTCTGGTGGCCTGTTTGGCAGGCTGGCGTCCCCGGTCCCTGGGCCCCTGGTCTACAAGGTAGACTGCTGGACCTCGGGTCCGGGTACTGGTGATCCTGCTCCGGGCCTCAGGCCGACCCCGGATGCACTCGCTGCGGGTCTGTGGGCTTATGTAGCCCCTCTGTGGCTACTGTCAATGTTTCTTCCTAAACCCTGGGGCCTGGTAGATACAGATGAATCCTCGCGTGATCTCCTGCCAACCTGCTTACTAAGGGGAATACCGGGCGGGCCGGTCTTCTCCTCTCCGATGCCTAAGTTAGTATAGTTGGAATATATATAACCTGAGCACGTATGTAAGCGGTGAGTGAGATCAGTTACCTATTAAAGAGGGTAGTTGGGGCCCTTATATAGGTGGTTGGGGGTGAGGGCTGGCCTCACCATTCGATGTGGGACTGGTTCCCTTCTGTTTGTACATTCTGGTGCCCTCTTTGGCAGGCAGGCGTCCCCGGTCCCAGGGTCCCTGGAGGCAGGATAGAGTGCTGGACCCCGAGGCCGGGTGCTGGTGATCCGGTCCCGGGCCTTGGGCCGGGCCCTGGTGCGCTTGTTGCGGGTCTGTGGGCCTGCTGTAGCCCCTCTGCGGCTACTGTCAACAAGTCCCCCAAGTTCCCGGTCAAGTGCAATCTTGAATGGGGACTTAAATCTGTCTTGCTCTTGTCCCGCAGACCCGCAGGGTTACCAACCTAACGGTGCCCAGTCCCCCAAGTCCGCGTTGAAGATTGGGCGTGACCGAGGTGAGTACCTGTTACCGATGGTAAGTAATAGTTTATAAGTACGTTTGTAATTATAAGTAGTACTGTGCTTAAGTGTTGTGGTGCTATGAGCATGGAGTGGGGTTCACGGGACCTCGACCGGGCGTCCTGCCATATCGAGACGAGTCCCGGATGAACTTGCAGACTGGACCTCGACCGGGCGTTCTGCCATATCGGTGCGAGGGGGAGTTCACGGGACCTCGACCGGGCGTTCTGCCATATCGAGACGAGTCCCAGATGAACTTGCAGACTGGACCTCGACCGGGCGTTCTGCCATATCGAGACGAGTCCCGGATGAACTTGCAGACTGGACCTCGACCGGGCGTTCTGCCATATCGGTGCGAGGCGGAGTTCACGGGACCTCGACCGGGCGTTCTGCCATATCAAGACGAGTCCCAGATGAACTTGCAGACTGGACCTCGACCGGGCGTTCTGCCATATCGGTGCGAGGCGGAGTTCACGGGAGCTCGACCGGGCGTCCTGCCATATCGAGACGAGTCCCGGATGAACTTGCAGACTGGACCTCGACCGGGCGTTCTGCCATATCAGTGCGAGGCGGAGTTCACGGGAGCTCGACCGGGCGTCCTGCCATATCAAGACGAGTCCCAGATGAACTTGCAGACTGGACCCCGACCGGGCGTTCTGCCATATCGGTGCGAGGCAGAGTTCACGGGAGCTCGACCGGGCGTCCTGCCATATCGAGACGAGTCCCCCAGTGAAATGCAGTGAAGATGCCACGCAGCCGGTTGAATGATCATAACCGCGAACTGCCAGGGTGCCGGATTGATTCGGAGTTGACTTTCTGGGGAAGCGAGGGGAGTGGACGCCTCGTTGTTCGCTCCTATCTCCCTAACTGCCGCTTGTAAGTGGGACAGGTGGCGGACATGCGATGAAGGGGAGAGCCCATCAGTCCCATCAGTTATGATGCGTGGGATCCCTTATCCATGCTGGGACACGTGTTGGCAGGGAGCGGTCTGAGATGGAGGGAATCCACGGCTGGGGTTGCCTTACTTTTCTTGTTGCCCTATTTATTGTCCCCTCTGCTCTCCTCCTGCAGCACTTTGCCTACCCTTTGCCCTCTGCTCTCCTCCTCCACCTTGCTGCAGAGCTGAATTATTTTGTGTTAGGGTTATGGCGTCTGGGAGATCTGTGTATTATGGCGGCGCAAGCCGCGGGCCCAGAAGGCATGAGCTGCTGGATGGTGATAGGGTGATTTTCTGTGATGAAGCAATCAGAAGCATGGATGAAAGAGAGATTAGGGAGTTTCGGGCGAAGTGGGACATCGACTCTTCTGTTAAGCTTCGAGGCCTGCGTCCCGGGGAACTGGCCTGTAACCCGAAACCGGGCTGGGTTGCCGTTTTCGACGATCAGTTCCGACACGGACTATCGCTGCCGCTGTCGGGATTTGTTCAGTACATCCTGAGCTCACTAAAGCTTTCCCCAGCCCAGCTTCCGAGCAACCAGTGGAGGCAGTTGCTTGGGCTTGGGTGCCTGTTCAGTCTGAGCTATATGGACTGGCCCACGGTTAATGAATTTCGGGCGCTGTACAAGATCCCCTATTGCAGAAAGGCCCAGTGCAGCGGTTGTGTGAATTTTGCCGCGCGGGAATACGGTCCTGCCATCACGCATCTGCCGTCGTCAGTTTCAGATGTCTAGAGGAGGTCGGTGGTGCTGGCCGGTGGGAAGTGGCAGCGTACTTGGAGGGGCTATCAGGTGCCCGGGGCTTATCAATCGATCGGGGACCAGTCGTTCCGGCTGGAGGACTTGGAGAAGCAACGGTTATACAGGTTGTTTGCTTGCTGGGACCATCTGAGCCGGAGCTCCTATAATTTCATCCGATGGAACATGCTGGAGATATGTGGGATGGGGAGAAAACCTGGTAAGGTGTCTTGCACTTTGCTTTTGCATGGTTGCTTATATTATGACCGCTCGACTTATCGGTTTGCAGCTAATGCCCCCCGGCTCGCGCTTAAAATTGAGGAGACTATCGAACCGGATGAAGAGCTTGTAGCCTCGAGATTGATGGAGACGGGGGAGGCGGCCGCGAAGACCGTTATTGATACGGCTACCCAGAAACGCAGGGAGCATGACAGGCCGGTGCCGCTCGTGTTTCCGGACGCTCACTATGGAAGGCGACCGGGTGGTGAGAATAACTCCCCACTCTTTATTCGGGAAGGGCGGTCTGTGGGACTATCGGGTCCAGAACCTGTGGCGCGACCGATGGCGGTACGGACCTCGCGGGAGAGGGAAACGGCAGAAATGTTCGGGCACCGTCGAAGCAGCCATGGTGAAGCTCCGGCAAAGAGGGCAAGGGCGCTTGACGCTGGGGCGTCAAGTTCGGCTGGGCCGATCGAGCGGGCGGTAGCTCCGGCCGTGGAGGTGGGTGGTCGAGGGATTCAGGTGCCGGAAGCCGGTCGCAGTTCCGGTGGTGGTTTTGGTAGGTTCGTGGTCGCTACCATCGAAACCTTGGGACTTGACCGGGAGGACCCTGGGACTGGACAATCGGGCGAGAGTAGGACAAAGCCCGTGGAACTAACTGTTCGAGTAAGTGTTTTTGTGCTTCCTTTTCTCTGGAGTGACACGAGCTAATGTTCCTTTGTTTACCTTTGGCAGCTGGTTCATAGCCTTTATGACGCGGAGCCCAGAGGGGAGGCTGCTGCGGTTTTGGAGAGGCGGGTGGAGGAGCTGAGCGTGCGGGTGGACGTGGCGGAAGCCGAGCTTGCGGAGGAAATAGAGGAGGTTGGTCGGTTGAGCACCGAGCTCGTGCGGGAGAAAGAACTAACCGGTCGGTTGCACCATGAACTCTCGCAGGAGAAGGAAGAGGCCGATCGGCAGGCTGCTGCCCGGGAAGGGAGGGTCGCGGAGCTGGAGGCGAGGGTTTTGGAGCTGCAGACCCAGGCTGTTGCCCGGGAAGGGAGAATTGCGGAGCTGGAGGCGAAGGTTTTGGAGCTCCAAAGCCAGGTTACAGTAGTCGCCCAAGGAAGGGAGAAGCTCACGGAATCCCAGCTTGCTGAAGTGGCCGATAAGGTTGTCGACGACTTCCGGGAGTCGGTGGAGCTTGAGGAGATGTTGGATGAGGCCCGGGCGAAGGGCATAAGTGATGCCTATCTGGAGTGGAGGGAGAAAGGATGGCTTGACGCCGAGCGGATGGAGGCCGACATAGCCCTAACAGAGATGGTGGAGCAAGAGCAAGCTCTAAAAAGTGGCGGGCCAGGGATTGGGTGCTCCGGGGGCGCTAACTAGCTGTTTACCTTGTACATGCACATCTTGTAACTGCTGTAGTTTATTCTTTAATGCCGTAACTGCGTATTGCAATATTGATGCTAAATACACTGTTGTCCCTCTGTGACCACTATTACTTAGGGTAGAACCGTAGGTGCTGGATATTCCACGGCCGGATAGAATAGATGCCCTCGGTGTCTATAATGTGGAATGTTACCGGTCCCACGGCCGCGGTGATCTGGTAGGGTCCTTCCCACGTTGGCTCTAGAGCCAACGGTTTTTTCTGGACCTTCTTCATGACCCAGTCCCCGACTTGTAGCTTTCTCTCCCGGACCCTTCTGTCATAGTACCGGGCGACCCGCTGCTTGTAGGTTTGGTTGCGCATATGCGCCTGGTCGCGGCGCCCCTCAATGAGGTCCAGGTTGAGCAGTAGTCCCTCGGCGTTTGTTTCGGCGTCGTAATTCTCGACCCTGCCGCTGGGTATACCAGTCTCTACAGGGAGTACCGCCTCGCTCCCGAATGCCATGCAGAACGGGGTCTCTCCTGTTGCCTCTGCTGCTGTTGTCCGGATGGCCCATAGCACCGCGGGGAGTTCCTCGGCCCAACATCCCTTCTTGGCATCCAGCTTCTTTTTGAGAAGGGTTTTGATAATCTTGTTGACCGCTTCTACCTGGCCGTTGGTCTATGGGTGTACCACTGAGGCGAACAACATCCGGGTCCCCATTGAGGCTGTGTACTGGATAAGATCAGCATTATTGAATTGTGTCCCATTATCCGTGACAATAGTCTGCGGTACCCTGAACCTGCAGTAGATGTTCTTCCATAGGAACTTTTTAACCCGCTCCCAGTGATCTTTATCATAGGTTCTGCCTTTACCCACTTAGTCTGATAGTCCACTGCCACGATGGCGTACTTGTATTGTCCCACAGCTGTTGGGAAAGGGCCAATGATGTCTAATCCCCATTGTGCGAACGGCCATGGTGCCAACAGGATTGATAATGCGATTGCCGGGGTATGAGGTACAGAGGCGTACATGTGGCACTTGTGGCAGCCGCCTGATATTTTTCTTGATACTGCCGCCATGTCTGGCCAGAAATACCCCGCTCGGAGCGACTTGTGGGATAATGACCTTGCGCCAGAGTGATTACCGCATACTCCTTTGTGGATCTCTCGCATGATAGCCTCTCCTGCCTCTTTTGTCACACACATCAGCTGGGGAAAGCTGTGCCCTCTTCGGTACAACTGGCCATTGAGGAGACCGTACCGGGCGCACCGGAGGTGTAGCCTCCTGGCCTCTACCGCATCCTGGGGGCTGGTTTTGTCAGTCAAATACTTGACTATTGGATCCATCCAGCTTGGTGGCGCTTCTTCCACCGCAAATATCTCGGAGATGGTTTTGTTTATACTTGGCTTCTGGAGAGTTTCAATTTTTGCTCTCTGGTACTCTGGAGGGTAGTTTCCGGTTGCCAGCCTTGCGAGGGCGTCTGCATGCCTATTTGCCTCTCGGGGAATGTGCTGGATCGTGGCGCCCTGGAACGGCTCAATCAGGATTTTGGCCAAAGCCTGGTAGGAGGATAGCTGGGGATCCTTGACCTCAAACACCCCGTTCATCTGGTTCACCACTAAGCTGGAGTCGCTGTATATCTCCATGGATGAGATTCCCAGTTCCTTGGCCAGTTGCAAACCGGCTATGAGGGCCTCATACTCGGCAGCGTTATTGGAGGTGCTAAAAAGGAACCGTAAGGCATACTCGTACGATTGGCCATCAGGCGAGGTTATCATGACACCGGCTCCGCTCCGCTTGGTCGTTACGGAGCCGTCCACGTAAAGTTTCCAGCCGGTGGGGAGGCCTGGTTCGATCTTTATGGTTCGTACTGCCTCGGTGTCCTCGTACCGGGCGGGGTGCGCTTCTACCGTCATTGGGGTGAGCTCACATATGAAGTCCGCAGCTGCCTGTCCCTTGATGGCCGTTCGCGGGGCATAAGTGATGTCGAACTCTCCCAATTCAACTGCCCACCGCACGAGCCTACCGCTGGTGTCTGGTTTTTGCAGGATCTGCCGCAGAGGGTGATTGGTATATAAGGTGATGGAATGAGCCTGGAAATAGTGCCGGAGCTTCCTGGCACTAACAATTAAGGCCAGGGCTAGTCTCTCTATGTCGGGGTACCGGCCCTCGGCTCCAGTAAGTCCCTTTCCCACATAGTATACCGGAAGTTCGAGTGTGTCTTCCTTCCTGATGAGAGCCGCGGAGACGGCCGTTGCGGATGCAGCTATGTAGAGGTATAACATTTCGCCCGGCACTGGTTTGGATAGGAGAGGCACTGCAGATAGATATGCCTTGATAGACTGGAATGTCGCTTCATGCTCCGCTGCCCAGTGGATTTTCCTGGTCTGTTGTGCCTTGAGCAGCTTGAAGAACGGGGCGCACTTGTCGGTTAGGTGGGAGATGAATCTGGCCAGGGCGGCTAATCGGCCGGTCAGCATCTGGACCTGGTTTCTATCCCATGGCGTTTCCATATCTAAAATTGCCTGGACCTTCAGCGGGTTGGCTTCTATCCCTCGCTGGCTGATGATGTGGCCTAGGAACAGGCCCTCTGAAATCCTGAAAATACACTTCTTTGGGTTTAAGCGCATTCCGAATTTGAGCATCTTACCGATGACTACGGCCAAATCCCAGACGTGAGCCCCTGCAGTCAAGCTTTTGACCAGCATGTCATCTACGTAAACCTCTACGGTTTTACCCATTTCTTGCTCCAGCATTCGGTTCACCATCCGCTGGTAGGTGGCTCCGGCATTCTTCAGACCGTACGGCATCCTCTTATAACAGTAGGTGTCTCGATCGATTGTGAATGACGTGTGCTCTTCATCATCCGGGTGCATCCTAATCTGATTGTACCCGGCGTAGGCGTCCATGAAGCTGAGTAGCTTAAAACCGGACGTGGAATCTATGAGCTGATCAATCCGGGGGAGCGGGAAGCTGTCCTTTGGGCACGCCCGGTTTAGATTAGTGAAATCCACGCACATACGCCACTGGCCGGTTCCCTTCTTCGGCACCATGACCACGTTAGCGAGCCAGCGAGGGTACTGGACTTCCCGGATGAAACCTATGCCCTTTAGTTTCTGTACCTCTTCTCTGATCGCCTCATATTTTGCCGGGCTGAAGGACCTCCTCTTTTGCCTCATCGGGAGAACGTTGGGCAATGAGTTTAGCTGGTGGACGGCTATCTCTGAGGATATGCCTGGCATGTCCTCGTAGGACCATGCGAAGACCGAACTGTTGTCCCGGAGAAAGGCGATGAGCTCTTGCCTAACGACTGGGTCGAGCTGCGTCCCTATCATTATACTTCAGTCCGGGTGGTCTGTGAAAATGCAGATCGCTTCGGTTTCTTCCACGGCCGAAGGTCGCTCCAGCTTTTCGGTGAATGCGGATCGCCTAACTCTTTTTGAATCGGTGTCATCACGGGGGTCAATACTCAGATCCGGCACTGGCGCCTGCTGAGTGGTCGTGAAGACCTCGGTCCGCTTCCTCCCGTGGGTCAGGGCCTCTGCGTAATACTTACTGGCGATCCTCTGGTCCCTACGTATAGTAATAACTCCGGTTGGTGAAGGCATCTTCAGCATCAGCATATGGCTGGCTATAAACGTTTTGAGCCTCCATAACCCTGGCCGACCGATTATGCCATTGTACGATGACAGGCAGTCGACAATGATGAACTCCAAATGCTCCTTTTTCGTTCTGTCTCCCTCGCTGAAGATGAGCGGTAGGTAATCCGATCCCAGAGGCTGGACAACCTCACCGGAAAAGCTTATAAGCGGCTCGTTATCCTGGGATAACTTGTTCCTTCCTCTCTGCAACCCTTTGTATGCGTCTCGGAACATTACGTTGACAGAGGCTCCGGTATCGATCAGCATACGACTGGTTATCCAGTGGTCTATTTGGACCGTAATGAGGAAGGGGTCGTTGTGCGGTTGGATCAAATCCTCCGGCTCTTCCTCCTCGTAGAAAGTGACCGAGTTCCATCCGGTTTTAGCGGCTTGGCCGCTTCTTTCTCCGAAGGCGTACACCTCCTTCCCCCGGATCGATCTTAAGCACCGCTTCTTTGAGCTCCGGGTGAGCCGATCTAAATGGTCCCCGCCGTGTATCATGTTAATGCTCCCGTGTACCTCGATCCCCCCGGGAGTGCGGGTGCTTATAGTTCCTACCTGCCGAGCTCGCGTTCGGTCTTTGTTGGGGTCATTCGGGCGGGCCTGGTCGTTCACGACCGCTTTCTGGGGTTTCTGGTCACCAGTCCGAAGGGCTAGATCTTGGGGTTTTCCTGCTGGCGCAATAGCTAAGGCCCGCGATGGTCGCCCTGCTGGCGTAGCTGCTAGGGGCTGTGCCGGGCGCACAAATGGCGGTCTTCTCCCTGGTCGGGAACCGTTGTCACCGCCTCGCCGGGGTTGCCACTCCTCCCGTACCTCTGCTTTCCTGGTGGCTGCAGGCGCACGGTTGCGATCTAGCCGCCCGGTCTTGCTTCCATGGGATGGCGGTAGGCCGTCCGATATTCGCTTGGGCGCCTTGTCCCCATATGTCTCGTGCTCTGCCTGAGCGTGCCTGACGGCCACGGTCATCAGCTCGTCGTACCCCAGCGGCTCCTGCACTAGTAAGTTATAAGAAAGTTCCCCAGGTCTTAAACCCTGCTTGAAGGCCATCCCTGCGATCTGTTTGTCCAGGTTCCTGACCCCGGCCGTGGCGATTTACCACCGGTTAACGAAGGCGCGTAGCGGCTCGTTGTCAGTCTGCATGCAGTCAAAAAGGATCGTTGATGTTTGGGCTGCCCTGGCTCTGAGGATGAACCGGCCGACAAACTTATCAGCCAACCGCTCGAAGGTTTCGACTGAGTTCACTGGTAGCTCGTAGAACCAATTCAACGCCTCTCCCGAGAGCGTCTCTTGGAATATGTTGCAGCACATGGCATCCGAGTAGCCCCTTGTCCCCGTTTGTGACTTAAAACTGTCCAGGTGCTGGTATGGGCAGCTCGTTCCTGAATATGTCAACTTCAGAGGCCTTTGGTTTCCAGATCTTCCCGATTCCCTAATCCGGCGCGGGAAAGGTCCAATACGCTCGTTGAACCGCGCGCCGCCCCGCGGTCGCCCTGCCATCCTCTCGCTGGTCTCCATGCGGCCCTTTATGTCCGACACCGAGGCGGAGAGCGCCTCGAGTGTCCGTGCGGTAGAGCTTTCCTGCTCGCTTGACGCCTGGCCCATGCGGTACGGGGGCTCGGCCGGGCCGGAGTTTTTCAGAGCTTCCGAAAAGAGTGGTGTGGGCACATGCACGATCTTTCTTCTTCCCGTAGCCTGCCCTACCTCAAGATGCGGGAATTCGCTAGCCTTGCTTGCTGGCCGTGGTGCTGCTCGAGGAGTGCCCTGCTGACTCTCTCGCTCCAGGGCCGCCAATAGGGCAATGTTCACCGCCTTCAATTCCTAGCATCGGGCCTCCACTCTTAATCGATCTTGATCGCCCTCTTCTCGCAAGCGCTCGACCTCTGCCTTCATCTTTTTTATTTCTCCCGTACCATACTGGTCGGGGTTTTCTGATTCCTGGCGATCATGAGCCCTGTCTTGGATGGGAGAAAGGGCGAACCTCGCACCGACCTCAGCCTTTATGTTACGGGCCGGGTCGGGGAACTGAATTCGTGCTTTCGACTTTCCGTCTCGGTCGGGGGAAAGGACGAACCTCGCACCGTCCGCAGCCCCTGTACCTTGGGCCCGGTCAGGGAACTGAATTCGCCCTTTCGGTCCTTCCGTGCTGGCTTTTATCTTCCTTCCTTCCATAGCTTCCGGACTGCGGATGTAGCTACCTCTCCAAAGGGTCAATAGAGTTCTACTCTCCGGTAGAGCAACACCTACTTTTTGAACGTATTCCCACAGACGGCGCCAATAATTGTTTCTGCCTAAACCCTGGGGCCTGGTAGATACAGATGAATCCTCGCGTGATCTCCTACCAACCTGCTTACTAAGGGGAATACCGGGCGGGCCGGTCTTCTCCTCTCCGATGCCTAAGTTAGTATAGTTGGAATATATATAACCTGAGCACGTATGTAAGCGGTGAGTGAGATCAGTTCCCTATTAAAGAGGGTAGTTGGGGCCCTTATATAGGTGGTTGGGGGTGAGGGCTGGCCTCACCCTTCGATGTGGGACTGGTTCCCTTCTGTTTGTACATTCTGGTGCCCTCTTTGGCAGGCAGGCGCCCCCGGTCCCAGGGTCCCTGCAGGCAGGATAGAGTGCTGGACCCCGAGGCCGGGTGCTGGTGATCCGGTCCCGAGCCTTGGGCCGGGCCCTGGTGCGCTTGCTGCGAGTCTGTGGGCCTGCTATAGCCCATCTGCGGCTACTGTCAACAGTCAACACCTCCAATCATGTGTTTCATGAAAGAACAAAACACATTGAGATAGATTGTCACTATATTCACTCTCAAGTCCAAAGAAAAGTGATCGAAACCAGGTACACTTCTAGTCAAGATCAGTTGGCTGATATCTTCACGAAATCATTGCCTATTGCTCAGTTTCTTCTTCTCTTATCCAAGCTTGGCTCCATCAATCTTTTGGATCCAGCTTGAAGGGGAGTGTTGAAGCCTGTATATATATAGTTGACCCCTATGCTTTCCTAGTTGTAGCCTTAGTTGCCTCTTCGAACTAAGTTGAGTTGCTGCCTGCTCTGTGGTGTCCTACAACAGCCTCTACAGCAGCCCCTGCAGCAGCCTTTGCCTCCTCTACATGCTTTGGCTTTAGTTTAATTATTTTAGTTGTACCCTGTATAGTTATTTTACTCTCACTTGTATGTTCACTGTAGCTCTAGCTCTTAGCATAGCTGATATATACTTGTAATCCCTTTACTGTTTTCATTATCAAGAAATCAAGAGAAAATCTCCACATCCTCCCTGTGTTCTTTTGAGTTCGTTCATAAATTCTTTAGGGTTGACATCAGATACCCCTGGCATCATATATATAGCTTAAAAGGTACACCAGATTCTCAAAAGCCCTAGCCTCTAAGGCTCCAAGAGAAAAGCTTCTCCTAATATATACATAGTCTAATACGATCAACTACAAGGCATATACAGTATAATACATTCTTTTACACCATTTACAACGTATAATAGCTAGCTAGGTTACATAAACCTGCAACAAAACTTTGAAATATTTTTCAGCTCCGGAAGTCAAATAAGACAACTTTGGAGTGGATAAGCTCAGAAGAGGGAACCCAATCCAACAAGAATCTTCCAAAAACAAGATATAAATCAGCACCAAAGTACACATCGATGTCAGTAGTAAAAGCTTGAGAACGACGTCTGAGTCCAATCCCACCGCCCTCCGTACGATTCCCTTCTCCTCCTTCACTCTCACCCGTCAGTTCCCCCTCCACAAACAACGATTCCCTCCCTTTTTCCGGAATCCAAATTCCATTCAATTCCAGTTTAATATCTTCCCAGTAAGAACAAGAACACATTAATAGCGTGGCTTCAACGCTTGGTTTCTGTTCTTTTCAATATGAACGGTCTGTTTCTTTGTGTTTATATTGCTTAGCTTTACACAGAAAAAACCCAAGCAAAGAAACAGAACAAGAGCAAGAGAGAGAGAGAAAGAGAGAAGGGTTTGGAGATGTCAGGAACAACTGGAGGAGCTCCTGAGGAAGATAAGAAGCCCAGTGATCAGTCTGCTCACATTAACCTCAAAGTGAAGGGCCAGGTATGTTGAGCATGCAGTGTTCTTGTTTTGGATTAGATTTGGGTTCTTCTTGTTTACCAGGGTCGTCATATATGGTTGCACTGAGGGATTATAGAAGTTTATAACCTAAGACACTGAAGGGTCAGGCATGTTCAACATGCAATTCATGTTTGGATTAAAATTTGGGTTCTTTTTGTTTACAAGGTTGATTATATATGGTGGCACTGAGGGTCTTTAGGTTGTTATAGTACACTGAAACCGCCTAACTTTACTTGAACTTGGTCAACTTCAGAGGTGTCATGTCAGCTTCAATGTAATAGACTAATGTACGTAGTGTGTACACTAATTGGTATAATCTTTGAAATAACTCAAATAAGTGGTATGTGATGTTGTAAAATCTCTTCCATATCCAAATCCAATTTTTTTTTTTTTAATTCCAACTGTGTTGTTGTTTTCAAGCTAAATCTAATTTTCTAAGAGTATGCATAATCAATAGTCACTATCAATCATGTTAGTAAGGTTTTGGGTTTTGACCTTGTTTTGGAAGAAGAATGGAAGCAAGCTTTCAACTTCTGCCTTCCATTTTATTATTTTAGAAATTCACCATTCCGTAGGGAGTGGAAAAGAAACGTTTCCTTCATAAAATCATTCATCTGCTTCCTTCAAACTTGTACAGAAGTTGGATGTTAGCCTTGTTTTCTTAGTTCTTCCTTCAGTCTAAATAAATTGCATATCCAATCCAATCCTGCACTCCAATGGAACTTGGTAATGTATTGTGACACAAGGGGGTTGATTACTTGTGGGACTTGGTAAATGTTTTCTTATCCTGCTCCCTTTTGGATTTTTGTTTACAGGATGGTAATGAGGTGTTCTTCAGGATCAAACATAGCACTCAGCTGAAGAAACTCATGAATGCCTACTGTGATCGGCAGTCGGTGGACATGAACTCCATTGCCTTCTTGTTTGATGGACGCAGACTCCGGCCGGAGCAGACTCCAGATGAGGTAAATTCTCGAGTTTTATTTTTGACACTGTATTTGGCTATCTAAAACTTCCATACCTAACCCTTTCTTTCGGTGTCTTTTTAGCTTGAGATGGAAGATGGCGATGAGATTGATGCAATGCTGCACCAAACTGGAGGGGGTGCGCATGCAACCCTTTTGCTGCTGCGGACTGGATTCCACAAAGGACCCATGTTTCTTACTTCGTTTCTTCAATAAAAAAATCGCTGTAGCTTTAGAAAAAGGGATATGGAAGTTAATGTTTCTCATCAGTTGTTATGTAATGGAATCCTAATGAATGGTTACTGCTGCTTGTCTTCTGTGTGATGCTACAATGATTGCAACTATTCTGGAGTGGATTTAGAAGAAGTCGGCATAAAGCAGTGTTTGAACAATCCCAGCAATCTATGCTGCAACGGCCAATAGCAAACAGCATAAGTATAGTATGTAGAAAGCAAACTCCCAAGCTAAGCAGCATAACAATCAAAATCAAGCAAGCTAACTAGTATCTCATATATTGCACTGAAGACCTTCCATTTGTTAAGGGTTATGCTCAAAAAACTAGACTCATGCTCTAGCTAACTGGTGACGGAAATGATCGATTTTAGAGCTTACGAGGTAGAAAGCCCGCGCGTTGCTGAAAGGAAAGGACAACCATCATCGAAAAACATTCTGTAGGTTTTTAATTTTTATACACAATTGAGACATTATAATTGGGACTTATAGTGATAACTTGATTAAAGATTGTAATGACTACAAAGAAGCAGAACGATAAGGCAGCAGCTAAATTAGAAGTACATCTAGGTTAAGTTTTTAAATTGAACATGTTGTCCTCCTTGATGCATATGCAATCAAACACTGAATTAGAATTCAATGTACCATATAAAAAATCTCACCATACGGCATGGTGATGTGTACCAATTGAAAAAAAAAATTAAAAAATGCTTATTGATCTCAACTCTCAAAGAAGGGAAGAATTCCATCCTTCAATTATTCTACAAAATCAATGGGTTTGGTCAATAAGACCCAAACCATATTAAAAAAAAAAAAAACACACACACACACACATGTTAAGAGTTTAAAGACATCCAGTTCTAAACTTGACGGTCAAATAGAAAAACAGCAAATCATAGTCTTTCTCCTCTCCTTCTTTTCCTTCTTCCCAATTCACAAATACCCCTAGCAATCATCACTGTTGATCTTGGTGGCTGAGTTGATAATCTGGAAGATTGATGTCAGTGTAGATATGGCTTCCAGACCTGATGTCAAATTTAGATATAGACAACCAAGATTCAACTAAACAATAGACAACACAGAAACTATACGTAACCACAAAAATCTAAACAATTGAAAACAATTCAAGTACAGAAGAAAAAAACTATAGAAATGCCAGAATATTGGTACCTCAAATTTACAACATACTATCACTACTGCAGAATGATAGAGAAGCAACGACTTTTTGTCGTCGTTTCTGACCAAAACTCGTCGCTTTCGTATGAAAGAGACGAAAAGTTGTCGCTTCAAAGTCGTCTCTTACTTTTCGTCGTTTCCGGTATACAGCGACGAGTTTTGGGGCAAACGTCGTCGCTTCGAGTTTCGAAGCGACGACTTCTAACTTGGTCGCCTGCAAGTACAAGCGACGACTTTTGGTCGTCTCTTCCAAAATCTAAGCGACGACTTTTGGTCTTCTCTTCCAACATCAAAGCGACGATCTTTGGTCGTCTCTTCCAAAATCCAAGCGATGAGTTTTGGTCGTCCCTTAAACAATAAAAGCGACGAATATTGATCAAAATTCGTCGCTTTACGGAATAAATTAAATTTGTGCATTATAACTGAGGCGACGAATATTCATAAAAATGCGTCGCTTCTATGTTTGTTACAGAGAAGGAAACCTTTTTCCTGGTGTTGTTTGGACATATTCCATTCACATAAAAATAACACAAAATGCAGTTCAAATGAGATTTCACACATATCCAACATAATACAAGCACACTACATTTTAGAAATACGTAGATTACATTCAAATCCGATAATATGTTTCATAATAACAATGTAGATGTTCCATTACAAGGAAAAAAAATGTCCTAATCTAGGTCGTCGAACTCGAGATTACCTTTGGATGCACATGAGGATTTATCGGGGACTGTGGCAGTTGGTTCTGGCACATTGACAGCCGCATTGCCTTGGGCCGATATGACTTGACCGAGGAGAGCCTCCAGCGTCGCCACGCGTTGCCGCATCTCTTCATTCTCGCGTCTGCTGTCCTCAGTGACGACTTGTATCTGCCTCTTCAACTCCTCAACCTCCGAATTGTCGCGGGACGTGCACTACCAGAAAAACGGCCGTCGAATTAAAATTTTCGTCAGTACTTCCATAGAATAGCCGACGATTTTATTTTTCATCGGTGGAAAAACAAAATCGTCGACTATAGTTTAACCATAGCCGACGATACTGTTTTTTCGTTGGTATAAACAAAAATCGTCGGCTATATTCATATTTCAGTCGACGATTTGGATTTTCGTCGGCCTTTCTCCGAAACATTAGCCGACGAAAACTTTAGAAATTTTGGCCGACGAAATTGACATTTTCTCGTCGGCCATAACTATATTGAAAAATACATATTTTATTTTAGACAGAAAACGACAAAAGAATAGCCGACGAGTACGTCTCTCGTCGGCTATGATTTAAAAACAAAAAACAAAAAATGACCAGATTCCATTTTCTATCACTAACGATAAACCATTGTTTCATCCTTCAAACAGAAAAAAGTCGTGAAATAAGATATGACCAAAATGATAAAATACGTTTACGGTTGAAAAATGACAAGACTCCGATAAAATCTGAGTGTCGAAAGATGCGGTCAAATGTTTTATTCCTTCGTTTCCCTAATGGTAGCGTTACCTTCGGTAAATATTTTGAGGAAAATTTTTATACGATTAGTTGCATCTCATCGATTTGAAACAATTATCTGTTGAAGGTCAGGCCAAAAACGTCATTTAGACAGTCCAATTACCATTTCTAAGCGTTTAGAGGTTTGACTTACCCGGTTGACCGTTCCGATCGAGCCTTTAACGTTGTCAGCTGAAGTTGGATTTTTTTCCATACATGTATTTAATCTTAACGGTGATATCTGACTGTTGGAATAGATTTTCTAAACTTTTAGATTCAAAATCAGAACATACGCACTAATGTTCCTTAACTTGTTTACTAAGTGTTTGAGTGAATGTATAGTTTCAAATACTTAACTTGTTTACTAAGTGTTTGAGTGAATGTATAGTTTCAAATAGTTACTATACGTAGACTCTTCAAATGCAAAAATGTTGTGAAATAAGATATGACCGAAATAATGAAATACGTCTACGGTTGAAAAATGACAAGGTTCTGATAAAATCTGTGTGCCGAATGTTGCGGTTAACTGTTTTTTACTTTCGTTTTCCTATGGGTAGCCTGACGTTCGTTAAATCAATTTTGTAAAATTTTTATATGATTAGTTGCGTCTCATTGATTTGAAACTATTATCTGTTGAAGGTGAGGCCAGAAACCGTCGTTTAACTAGACTAATTTTCATTTTTAAGCGTTTAGAGGTTTGACTTAGTGGTTTGACCTATAGTTTAGCTGACGAAAATTATATTTCGTCGGCTAAACTCTTGCGATCCACGCCTTTTTATTGTCCGCTGTTGGATGGCTCAGATCCGACGGCTGTTGATCTTCCAAAGTATAGCCGACGACATTCAAAGAATAGCTGAGGAAATCTTGTAAATCGTCGGCTATTCTCTCTGCTATTTAAAGAATAGCCAACGAAATATTTTAAATCGTCGGCTATTCTCTCTGCTATAAAAGCTGAAAGTCGCAGCAGCCCGACTTTTTCTCTCCTAAACCCTAAAACTTTTTCTCCTCCTCCTTCTCCTCCTTCTCCTCCTCCTCCGGCCTCCTCCTCCTCCTTCCCCTCCTCCTCCGGCCTCCTTCCCCTCCTCCTCCGGCCTCCTCCTCCTCCTTCTCCTCCGGCTAGGTAATTTTTTTTTTTTTTGCAATTTATTTTAATTGTATAATTTAGGTATATAATTTAGATATTTAAGTGTGTGTTAAATTGTTATATATATAAATTGTTAGATTAATTATATATATAAATTTGTGGATTAATTATATAAATTGTTATATATTTGTTAATATATACACATATTTGTGTATATATATATATATATATATATATATTTATATATATATATATGTTAATGTATATTTTAATTGTTATATATAAATTATTAAATTAATTATATATATAAATTGGTAGCGTAATTATATAAATGGTTATATTTATGTTAATATATAAATGGTTATTTGTATGTATATATATGTTAATGATGAAATATAGTTATATTTGTATATAAATGGTTATATTTATGTGAATGGTTAGTATTATTTAAAATTAGTTAAATTATAAATATTAATTTGTTAGTATGTTTTAAAATATGTTAGTATTATTGGTTATTATATTAATTAGAATTTGTTATTTAATGTAATATAATTTAATATTAATTAATGTATTAATTTATTTGTTTCCAGATGGCCGATGCATTTAGACAGCTATTCGGAGGCCGTCGTTCCAAATCTAGGGGTTCTGGAAGTTCTGGCGGATCCGGAGACTCCGAGAGGACCCCTAGCCAGCCTGAGAGGACCACCAGCCAGCCTCAGAGGATCGATTCATCCCAGCCGCGGAGGAGTGTGAGCAACCGGCACCATACCCTTTTATCGGCGGGGCGGCCGTCGAGCAGTTCATGTCCCCCTCTCCGGCCAGATCCTCCGAGATGTAGTACGCAGCTATTTCAGGACGACATAGCTCCAGACGTTTGCGCCGTCTGCTGCTGACTCTACTGAGGGGCCTACTCTCCCTAATCAGCTATACCTGCCATACAATATTCCTGCCATACCCGAGGTCGACGAGCGTAGTGTGCCCATATGGCCTGCTAGGCCTCAGTACGTGAGTGTTGCGGAGGCATACCATTATGAGCCATTTGAGAGACCTGAGCTCCTGATTTCGGCGAGATTAAAAGGAAAGTCGACAGACGGGTCATCGAGTTCAGGTAACATTTGATTTTATTAATTAAATATTTTATTAAAATTAACGCACTAATATTTAATTTTATTAACCAATCGTCGTTTATGTGATAGGGACCGCCGCTAACAGTTCAAGCAGGAATACGAGAGGTGTCATATGTTTTGATACGCTCAGGAAAAGTGTTGAGACCAGCGGGAGGATTCAGATCAACGAACCCCCTAATCAGGATGTTAAGGGGAAAAAAAGTCGCGATTACGCAGGTTGCGTGAGAGCACTAATTAGGGATAGAGTCCCTATGTTGTGGACACGGTGGGCTGATGTGCCGGAAGAGATCAAGAGGGAGGTCAACAACGCGGCGTCGGTGAGTAATTTAAAAAACTTAATTTCTTTATCGTAATATTTAATAATTTTCGGTATTGTTATAATTTTAAAACTAATAAAATATTATCTTTCAGGCATACTTCGAGATTGCCGAACACAAGCAGGCTTGGGCGTACGCGATGCAGAACTTGTGGTACGTTGGGAATTCCTCATCTTATAATTTGAAATATTTTATGATATTAATAATATTTCTAATGCACTTTTGTTTTTTCCGTAGGTTCAAAGAGTGGAAGAACGAGCTCCGTACCCACTTTACCGAATACGACAAACATGGTCGTATGGGTACTCCAAGAGAGTTCATGTTCAGGGAGTACGAGTGGCGTTGGTTGAAGACAGTAGACTTCAACAACCCAGTTATGCAGGTAAATACTAAACTTAACTATAAATGTTTATTTTGTTAATATTTTAATTATTTTATAATTATTACACTAATATTTTTTTATGTATTTTTCTAATATTTTATTATTTATTTGAAGAAACGGTCTCAGATAAACTCTGCTAACCGCCGCTGTAACACAACCCCCCATCATGGTGGTTCTAGGCCATTTTCACAATATCAGGAGGAGGCGCTTAGAGATCATCCTTTAAGCAACCCGTACGTAGAGACGTTCAAAAAGGCTTATCCATTAGCGACAGAAGAGCTTGTAAGTCATTGATTACGATTTAAAAATTTTAATTATTAATTTTACTTAATTATATATTTGTTAGAATATTAATTATTATTTTTTTTCCCGTTCAATTAGGAGAGGGTGAACCGGGCCGAAAAGAAGTGTTGCAGGAAGTAGTTCGGGAGACACAACCGAACATTTCTGAGGAAGATCTGCAAGAAGCCCTTAGCCAGGTCGACCGATCGAATGTCCAAACTGCAGCGAGGATATTTGACGCAGCCTTCTCAGACTGGTCAAACAACTACTATTGCCGGGGTTTGGGAAGTTCTGGAATAAGGGTCCTGAAGACCACTAAGGGAGCTCAAAAGAGGGGAGGCGGGGACACCCAACAGATAAAGGGGGAAATGCAGAGATTGGCAGAAGAAAATGCAAGATTGGCGGCCCAGTTCCAGAGAACACAGCAGTATCATATGGAAATGGAGCGTTGGCATGCTGAATGCGAGAGAATTCGGCGACAGAACTACGCGGGCCAACAAAACTGGTGGTATGCTATGTTCGCGGCACAACAACAAGGCCTTGAACCCCCGCTCCCGTTTGAGCCGTTAGATGAACCTCGAATGCCGAGAGCTCCCGAGTTCATTCAGCAGGATGACGAGCATGATGGACAGCAGGATGGTGGCCAGGATTAGGGTTTAGGGTTTAGGGATGGAACAAATTAAATAATTAATGAAAAACGTGTTTCTTGTTGGATTGTCATTGTGAATTGCAGGTTGCTTGGAATGGTAATTTGAAATTAATTTAATTTTTTTCCCTAAAAATGTAAGAACAGCCGACGAAATTGACATTATTTCGTCGGCTATCACCGCTATAGCCGACGATTTTTACCAAATTTCGTCGGCTATAACTGTTATAACCGACGAAATAGTGACGGTTTCGTCGGCTATAACTAATAAATATATATTAAAATATTAATATATTCTGACGAAATTGACATTTTCGTCGGCTATATTTCAGAACAAATAACCGACGAAACAGAAGAGATCGTCGGCTATATTTTACGATATCGTCGCCCATATGTGAAAATATCCGACGAAATTTCGTCGGGCATTATGCCCAGGTTTGCTCGACGAAATGTATTTTCGTCGGTGATAATGGCCGACGATTTCGTTATTTCGTCGGGCATATGTGAAAATAGCCGACGATGTCGTTATTGTCGTCGGGTTTAGTTATTACCGACAACGTTTTATCGACAAATAATAGCCGACGAAAGTTTCGTCGGTAGAAGGAATACCCGACGAAAATTTTGAATAGTAGACGAAATTTTTTTCGTCGGCTATTCTGTCCGATCTGGTAGTGGTGCACCGCCTCTTGGTTTGGGCGGGAGTCTTAATGCACCCCCTAACCCTGCAAAAATGGTAAAACAAAAAAATTAAAAAATTAAAAACGATTTCGTATCAAAAATAAGAAAACTAAACAGAACAAGATGTTTTAAAAAAATATACCTCAGACTCTCGTCCCCGGCTTCCCACCCAGCTCCTTCTCGACGACAGCCATCTGCTCCTCAACGCTAACGGGACCCGTCACGTAACTGCCGCTCGCTTCATCACTCACTCGAGAAGCACAGAGCTCATCCATCTTCCTCTTCACCGCTGCCTGCAAAAAAAATTCCATTGATTTGTGTTATTATACTTTTTAATTCGAAATAACTGAAATCGTTGGACCAATAGGGAAGTCACTTACCACTTTCTTCTGCGCATTCTGCGATGATTGATAAACATCGCAGACTGTCTTCAGTATAGGCACTGGATGCCCTTTCTCCTGATTCGCAGCGACCCGGTAGCTGTAGGGAGTGGTGCCAGAGTGGTGGTTGATTGCAGTCCCCTTCTCCTTTCCCTTGTTTCGGTTAGTGCCGTTCCGGGCACACATCCTCTGCAAAAAGGAGTATAAATATGAGTATAAGAAGCTATTTTTTTAAATGCAAAAACCTCTAATTAATTTACATTACCTTATAATCGTCGTCCTCAAAGTGAACTTTCACTACCAGATCCGAATGCATAGCCGACGAAAAAAATTTCGTCGGCTATGCCTATTTTTTGTCGGCTATACCATCTGCCGACGAAATTTTCGTCGGCTATACTTCGTCGGAACAACCCCGTCAGCTATACCAATGGCCGACGAAAAAAACAAATTTGTCGGCTATAGTAGAGTATGGCCGACGAACTTACCGACGAAACTATTTTTCGTCGGCCAAACCTGGGAGAAATTGCCGACGAATTTCGTCGGGTATTTTCGAGTATGGCCGACGAAATTCATTAAGTATAGCCGACGAATTCATAAATTTTCGTCGGCTATTTCCTCGAAATATATTAATATTTAATAGGCATTAATTAGTTATAGCCGACGAAATAATGCAAATTTCGTCGGCTATACAACTTATAGCCGACGAAAATTGGTAAAATTCGTCGGCTATAGTTATTATAGCCGACGAAATAATGCCAAAATCGTCGGCTATTCTTACATTTGGGGAAAAAAAAATTAAATTATTTTCTAAATTACCATTCCAAGCAACCTGCAAATCACAAAAACAGTCCATGCATTTGCACCAACAAGAAACACGTCCAAATACCATTTTTATTAAATTCGTTCTAATATACATAAACCCTAAACCCTAATCATCACCTAAACCACTAAAGTCCACCAGGTCATCCCCAGCATCCTGCTCTCCATCAGGCTCGTCATCCTGCTGACCGAACTAGGGAGGTTGAGGCATTGGAGGTTCCGCTAACCGCTGAAACGGGGGCGGGGGTGGAAGGCCTTGTTGTTGTGCCGCGAACATCTCATACCACCAGGCTTGTTGGCCGTCGTAGTTTTGTTGCCGAATTCTGTCGCATTCGGCATGCCAACCGACCATATCAAAATGATACTGCTGTGTTCTGCGGCGCAGCTCCAAATGATACTGATGTGTGCTGCGGCGCAGCTCCTGTACTGTCTGGGACGAGGTCGCCAATTCTGCGGCCAATCGCTGCACTTCCCCCCTCATATGTTGGCTCTCCCCGCCTCCCTTCTTTTGACCTCCCTTAGTGGTCTTCAGAAGCCCTAGTCCAGAACTACCCAAACCCCGGCAGTAGTAGTTGTTTGACCGGTTTGGGAAGGCTGCGTCGAACATCCTCGCTGCCGTTTGGACACTGGACCGGTCGACATGGCGCATGGCTTCTTCCAGATCTGCCTCTGAAATGTTCGGTTGTGTCTCCCGAACTACTTGCTGGAACACCTCTTCTTCGGCCCGGTTGACCCTCTCCTAAGTGGACGGGAAAAAAAAAATTAACATTATAACAAATATATAATTAAGTAAAATTAATAATTAAAATTTTAAAATTTTAATGAACGACTTACGAGCTGTTCTGTCGCTTGTGGATAAGCGATCTTGAACGTCTCCACGTACGGGTTGCTATCAGGATGATCTCTAAGCGCCTCCTCCTGATATTGTGCAAACGGCCGTGAACCAGCATGATGGGGGGTTGTGTTCCGGCGGCGGTTCTCAGAGTTTATCCGAGAACGTTGCTTCAAACAAATAATAAAATGTTAGAAAAATGCATCAAAAAATATTAGTGTAATAATTATAAAATAATTAAACTAATAATTAAAATTTTAACAAAATAAACATTTTTACTGAAGTTTAGTATTTACCTGCATAACTGGGTTGTTGAAGTCTACTGTCTTCAACCAACGCCACTCGTACTCCCGGAACATGAACTCCCTGGGAGTACCCATATGACCATGTTTGTCGTATTCGTTATAGTGGGAACGCAGCTCGTTCTTCCACTCTTTGAACCTACGAAAAAAACAAAAGTGCATTAGAAATATTATTAATATCATAAAATATTAATAATTATAAGATAATTATAATATCATAAAAACAAACGTACCTCGAGTTCTGCTGGGTGTCCGCCCAATCCCGCCTGTGTTCGGCAATCTCGAAGAATGTCTGAAAAATAATATTTTATTAGTTTTACAATTGTAATAATACCGAAAATTATTAAATATTACGATAAATAAATTAAATTTTTTAAATTACTCACCGACGCGGCGTTATTCACCTCCCTCTTTATCTCTTCGGGCACATCAGCCCACCGGGTCCACAACATAGGGACTCTGTCCCTAATCAGTGACCCCACGCAACCCGAGTAGTCGCGTTTTTTCTTCCCCGGAACCTCCTGATTAGGAGGTTCGTTGATCTGAATCCTGCCGCTGCGCTCAACAGTTCTCATGAGCGTGTCAAAACATATGACACCTCTCGTATTCCTCCGTGAACTGCTAGCGGCTGTCCCTATCACAAAAACGACAATTGGTTAATAAAATTAAATATTAGTGCGTTAATTTTAATAAAACATTTAATTAATAAAATCAAATGTTACCTGAACTGGATGACTCGTCTGTCGACTTTCCTTTTCTCATCGCCGAAATAAGGTGGTCAGGGTTCTCAAATGGCTGCTGCTGGTATGCCTCCGCAGCACTCACGTACTGAGGCATATCAGGCCATATGGGCACACCCTGATAGTCGACCTCCGGTATCGCCGGAATGTTGTACGGGAGGAAGAGCTGGTTTGGGAGAGTAGGAGCCTCAGTCGAGTCAGCAGCAGACTGAGTCGGACTCGGCATCGGCATCGGCTCCCGATGAACGTCAGGCATACGAACCTGAGGAACGTCGACAGCTATTTCCTCGTGAAATAGCTGCCGACTGAACCTCGGAGCCACAGAGGGACCGACATGCGGAAGTGAAGTGCTCGACGGCCGCCCCGCCTGGAGAAGGGTCTGGTGCCGAGCACTCACACTCCGTCGCGGCTGGGCTGCATCCACAGTCCTCTGCGGCTGAGATGAATCTACGCTCCTCCGCGGCTGGCTGGTGGTCCTCTCAGGCTGGCTAGCGGTCCTCTCGGAGTCTGCGGAACCGGCGGAATTTCTAGAACCTCTAGATCTGCCGGCACGACGGCCTCCGAATAGGTTTCTTAATGCATCGGCCATCTAAAGCCCGAGGTATTAATACATTAATTGATATTAAATTATATTATATTAAATAACAAATTCTAATTAATATAATAACCAATAATACTAACATATTTTAATATAACAATTTATATACTAACATATTAAATTATATTATATTAAATAACAAATTCTAATTAAATATAATTAAGCTATATATATAATTAAGCTAAATTATACAATTAAGTTATCAATTTATATAATTAAAAAACCAATTTATACGTATAAATTATACAATTACACCTAAATTATACAAATAAAATAAATTAAAAAACAATTACCTAAATTAACATAAATACCTAAAATTTATCTAAATTAACATAAATACCTAAAATTTACCTAAATTAACATAAATACGTAAATTATACCTAAATTAACATAAATACCTAAATTATACCTAAATTAACATAAATACCTAAATTATACCTAAATTATATCTAAATTAACATTAATTAACATAAATGAAAAAAAAAAAAAAAAAAAACTTACAACGAAAATGGAAGGGAGGAGGAGGCCGGCCGGATTTGAAGAGCCTGGGCCGGAGGAGGGACACGCCGGAGGAGGGACAGGCCGGATTGGAGGAGGAAGAGGGAGGGCCGGCCGGAAATGTTTTGGAAGAGGGAGAGGGAGCTGCCGGATTGGAGGAGGGAGAGGGAGCTGCCGGATTGGAGGAGGAAGAGGGAGGAGGGGGTTGCCGGATTGGAGGAGGAAGAGGGAGGAGGACGACGAGGCGAGCGGCGGAGGATCGGTTGGAGGCGAGCGGCGGAGGTTTTGGAAAAATGCAGAAAATGGAGGCTAGGGTTCGGCTGTTTCAGCCTTATACCCGATAGTATAGCCGACGAATTAAAAAGATTTCGTCGGCTATACTTAAGAATAGCCGACGAGTTCATAGATTTCGTCGGCTATTCTTAAGTATAGCCGACGATATTTAAGATTTCGTCGGCTATAGTTTAGGCGCTCAGCAGCCGTCCGATCTCCCCCATCCAACGGCGGACAATGAAAAGGCGCGGATCACTAGAGTATAGCCGACGACATTAAATATTTCGTCGGCTATACTTTGAAAAATCACAGCCGTTGGATCTGAGCCATCCAACGGCGGACAATAAGCGGATCGCAAGAGTTTAGCCGACGAAATCAAATATTTTGTCGGCTATACTTTGGTCAAACTACGAAGTCAAACCTCTAAATCCTATAAATTAAAACAGAAATTGGCCTGTCTAAATGACGTTTTCTGGCCTTATCTTCAACAGAGAATAGTTTCAAATCGATGAGACGCGACTAATCGTATAAAAATTTTCATCAAAATATTTACCGACCGTGAGGCTACCCATAGGAAAACGGAAGTAAAAAACAGCTAACCGCAACATTCGGCACACAGATTTTGTCGGAATCTTCTCATTTTTCAACCGTAGACGTTTTTCAATATTTCGGTCATATCTTATTTCACGACACATTTGCATTTGAAGAGTCTACGTATAGTAACAATTTGAAACTATACATTCACTTAAACACTTAGTAAACAAGTTAAGAAACATTAGTGCATATGTTCCGATTTTGAATCTAAAAGTTTGAAAAATCTATTCCAACCGTCAGATATCACCGTTAAGATTAAAAACATGTATGAAAAAAAATCAAACTACATCTGACATCGTTAAAGGCTCGATCGGGACGGTCAAACTGCAAAGTCAAACCTCTAAACGCTTTAAAACTGAAATTGGCCCTTCTAAATGACGTTTTTTTGCCTGATCTTCAACAGAGAATAGTTTCAGATCGATGAGACGCAACTAATCGTATAAAAATTTTCCTCAAAATATTTACCGACCGTCAGGCTACCCATAGGAAAACGGCAGTAAAAAACAGTTAACCGCAATATTCGGCACACAGATTTTGTCGAAATCTTCGCATTTTTCAACCGTAGACGTTTTTCAATATTTCGGTCATATCTTATTTCACGACACATTTGCATTTGAAGGATGAAGCAATGGTTTGTCGATAGTGATAGAAAATGGAAGCTGCTCTTTTTTTGTTTTTTTTTTTAATCATAGCCGACGAAATCAAACCTAGCTGGGAGGCTCATCCCCACGCCCGTTCATTAGAAATGAGTTGATTACAAATGAAAGGCTTACATCATTTAAATTACTTAATCCGTCGGATTGTAATCGGAATCATCGGATGAGTCTTCTTCGGTTTCTGAATTGCTCGATAGGGGTAATCTATGTCTTTCCTCACCACTAGAGTCCTCGTTAGTTTCTTCATTTGGATCAACATCAACAAGCAGTGGCTCTTCACGTCGAATTCGCACCGGCGTGTCTAGGCGAATAAAAGAGGAGTCAGGAATACCGTTTGAGTTGGGCTCTTGATACGCGGTGCCCCCTTCCTCGTTCTCTTCAGCCACTCCAAGTGTAGACGCCCGGTAAATGTTGCGATGGTGGATAGTGTTGACTACTTTCCACGGGTCACCCTTGGCGAGATCATCAAGATAAAACACTTGTTTCACCCATGTGGCTAAAACGAACGGGTCGTCCTCATACCATGATGTACTAGTGTTCACAGAACTTATGCCGTATTGATCGGTTTTCATGCTCTGCGGCCGTGTGTCAAACCATCTACACTTGAAAAGGTGCACTTTCATGTCTTTCCCGTAATGCAGTTCCACAACTGAATGGAGAACACCGTAATAGTCAACTCCACCATCCCCACCATGTGCCATAACCCCTGAATTTTGTGTTTTCAGTCTGAGGTCTCTGTCTTCACATCGAAATAACACACCATTCACCTTGCACGTCGCATAAACTTTTGAATAGACCGGCCTCCTCGCTAAAAGTCTGAGTTCGTGCGACCAATTTGGGTGATTATCATTTTCAATAAGGTCCATCTGCAACCATCAGAATCAACTATAAATATGAATAAATATACACAATAATATATGAACACGTATAGAATAGTGTTAAAGGTACGTACCCAGCGGCCGAAATACTCTGCGAATGTCTGGTTGTGGTAATCGAGATCACCTGCTACTCCTTCACAACGTAGATGTATGTCCTTCCAAAACTGAACTTCTGGACAGTTGATTAGTACCCACCAATGTGCAATGGCTACCTCATAATCTTTCAACTTGTAGGAAACTGGCATGTTTCCACCGAGTACAACATCGTCGGAGAGTATGGAAAGATTGAACTGTGATGGTACATCTTCCGGTATGCTTTCCTGTAACGCTCCTAAATACAGCTTCATGTAGGTGACGCACTCGTGCGCAATATATGCTTCAGCTATACATCCTTCAGGTGCGGATCTGTTTTGGACAAAACCACCGTATTGTCCAAGTTGCCTATAAATCAAGTTTTTAAAGTGTTATGATAATACATTAACACTATATCACATATATTGATGAGGAAATTAACATAAGGTGTAAAATACGTACCTTTCCATCGGATACATCCAAGTGAAGTGCACAGGACCGGTAAGCAACAACTGCCGAGGAAGATGGATCATGAGGTGAGGCATGATGTCGAAAAAATTTGGAGGAAATATCATCTCAAATTTACACATGATATGAACGATGTCTTGTTGCATTTCCCGGAGGTCAGATTTTCTCACTTCCCGTGTGCATACCTTCTGGAAAAATCTTGCCAATGCTACTAACGACTCCACAACGTGACGGGAAGGAACGGTCGAATGAAAACAGGGAAGAGACGTTGTAGCAGGATATGATTGTCATGACTTTTCAACCCGTACAGATTGTTGAATTGTCTGTTCACACACTTGGCTATATTTCCAGCAAAGCCTGAAGGATACTTGGCCCGACTTATCCAATGGAAAATTTCTGGTTTATGCTCAGGCTTGACGGTGTAAGGAGCTTGAGGCATTTTTCTCTTCCCTTGTTTCAACCATAGTTGTTTTCTGATATTCATGTTTTGCAGATCAGTGCGAGCCTTAGGACCGTCTTTAGTCTTCCCCTCCAAGTTCAGCGTTGTGCTTTCAGAAACATTTTTTTCTATGTGCATAACGTCTAGGAAGTGACGGATCAGCAACTCACACCAGTACGGGAGTTCCCACAATATGCTCTTATGTGTCCAGAATTTGTACTGCTCAGGTCTTTCAGGTATTTCCGCTACAATATCGGGATGATTGCTGAGGGGCCCAAAATCGTACTCATTAAGCACTGCTAAAATTTCTCTTCCCGTGCATCTTCTGGGAGGACCACCGTGTTCTTCCGTTCCATCAAATGCTGCGGACTCGTAACGCCAGTGGTGATCCGCCGGAAGGAACACACGATGACTCATTCGGCATATCTTGTTGCAATGAGGGGTGCTCCCATAATCGCTGAGGCACTCTGGACAAGCCTTGTATCCCCTAACAACGCTGCCCGACAACATCCCATAAGTAGGAAAATCACTTATGGTACCAATAACCATGGCATGCATCTGGAACGTCTCCTGCTTGTACTTGTCAAAAGTGGGATGACCAACGTCCCACAATACCTTAAGCTCTTCAATCAATGGTCTCATATACACATCGAGACATTTCCCTGGGTAACCAGGCCCCGGAATCAACAACGTCAACATATTATATTCCTTCTTCATGCGCATCCACGGAGGAAGGTTGTAAGGTACCAAAACCACCGGCCATATACTGTATGAAAGACTCATGGTGCCGAAAGGGTTGAACCCGTCGGTTGAGAGCCCGAGCCTGACATTTCTGACATCTGACGCAAAATGAGGAAACTCATTGTTTATATGCTTCCAAGCCGCTCCGTCAGAGATGTGTGTCATGATATCTGCGTCTCCCGCGTCCCGCTCACCGTGCCACCTCATAGCTTTTGCGGTGGTTTCTGACATGTACAACCGCTCAAGCCTATCTCTCAACGGAAAATACCGAAGCACTTTCACAGGTTTCCTATTGCCTGCTCCCGTCAACTTATATCGGTCAGACTGACATATCGGGCATGCGTTAAGGCTAGCAAGGTCATTCCCTTCTGCATCTTTACCCCAGAAGAGAACGCAGTCAAATGCGCATGCATGGATCTTAATGTAGGAAAGCCCTAGATCTTTGAGGATACTTCGGACCTGACGGTGATTGGTAGGATTACGATGACCCTCCTCCAACAACGAAGAAGTGTACTGTAGATATTCATCCACTTGCCTGATGCTCCCTTTTGTCTCGACTTTAATCCTCATTACCTCCATCACACTTTGAAGAACTGTCTTCTCAGAACTTGAAGACACAGGGGTCTGTTGCAATGCAATCAGTTTGTTGTACTTGTCAAAGGCAGCAGTGTTGACAACTTGTCAGAACGGCTGCACCGGGTCCTGCATATATTGTTCCCCACGTACACCGCTTTCAAAAGGAAACACGTCGTTGACGAATGCCATTGTTAGATCGTTGGATGTACTACTACTGCCCGCCTCAAAATATTGCCCATGATCATGCGATCCATCTAATGATGGCTCACCGTGATATATCCAACGTGTGTACTTCGGCCAAAACTCATTAGTCTTTAGGTGCTCCCATACTGTCCTAATCGGAAATCGACACATATCACTGCGACACTTACATTTCTTGCACGGGCAATAATGGTAATTCCCGTTTACATTTTCCTCGACGAACTGCAAAAAATCCACAACTCCTGTAGTGTATCGTCGGTCATGCCTTGGAAGCGAAATCCAACTCTTATCTCGATCCATATATAGCCTGATAATAATATATATGTATAAGTTTAATTAATAATAAATTAATTAACACTAATCGACATTACAATATATATTATTATCAACATCAACTCATATATATATATATATACCATTAATTAACAACCATTATTTAAGTTCATTACACTATGAACAACCATTAATTAACATATTTATATATATTTTAACACTAATTAAAATAACATTATTAAATTAAAACACATAATTATACTCTAACTGAAAATCAACTCAACTACAACTCAAATTCAACATATATACATACATTCTAACACTAAAACAACAACAAAACAAAAAATCACTTACTATATCAAAATCACTAAAACTCAAAATCAACTCAACTAAAACTCAAAATCAACATATATACACATATACGTACCTATATATAGCTCCACAATATAAGAGAGGACGGATTTCAACAATACCCACAGATTTTTCACTCTTTCTCCCGTTTTTTTCCGTTTTTTTTTAAATGAGCAGCTTCTGTCCAGATCTGAAAATATAAAGACTTATAGCCGACGAAATTGTCAACTTCGTCGGCCATTCTTCCAAAATTTGTATAGCCGACGAAAACTTTAAATCGTCGGCCATTATAGGGGTATAGCCGACGAAAATTTTTTTTTAGGGACGAAAGAAAAAATCGTCGGCCATTCTTGTAGAATAGCCGACGATTTTTCATTTTTAGCGACGAAATAAAAAATCGTCGGCCATTCTATGGGAATAGCCGACGAAATGTTTTTTTTTGCGACGACAAAAATTTTCGTCAGCCATTCTTGGGAATAGCCGACGAAAAAAGTGTTTCGTCGGCCGTTTTTTTTTTTTCGTCGGCAAAGCCCTTTTTTCTGGTAGTGAGTACTTTTATGAAGGACTCGATTCTTTCAACAGGTCAAAGCTTGATTCAGCTTGTGGAGGTAATTGGTGGAATATGACTGGAGCTGAAGCTAAAGATATTGTTGAGAGTCAAGCAGAGAATTCAAGGCAGTTTCAGTCAAGGGATAGATCCATGGGAGCAAGTAGAAGATCAGTGAGTGCAGTTGCAGTTAATGGAGCAATGGAGAAACGACTAAGTACTTTGGAGAATGACATGGCTCTTCTCAACAGTCGAAAGAAGCCAACAGTTGCTGCAGCTCAGGTTGTGTGTACTATCTGCTCAGAGAACAGTCATGTAGCGGAAGATTGTCCCAAGTTCAGAGCTGATAGAGAAGATGATGATGAGGAAGAGACAAATTACTTCCAGAGGAACGGAGATCATCCATTCTTGAGCTATAAGAGCAATAATGTGCTCAATCCTCCTACTGGTTTTCAGCAGAGACAGTCTTCTGGTGATGGACAACAGTTTGGCCAGAGACGAGCTCATCAACAGCAAGCTCCAGTGCAATCATCATCCGATCCTGTCTTGACAGCAATGCTGCAGCAGATGATGTTTGATGCTCAGAAAGAGCGTGAACAGAACAAGAAGGAGAGAGATGAGCAGAGTGCCTACCGCCAAGAGAGTAAGAATGTACAACAGCAGCAGGGTAAGGCAATTGACTTGTTAGAAAGACAGATGAGCCAAGTGCAACAACAGCTCGCCCAAGTCAATCCAGGAGGGCTCCCAAGCAACACTCTGACCAATCCCAAGGGCCAACATGAGGCTCATGCCATCACATTGAAGAGTGGAAAAGTGTTGAGTGAAAAGCCTGCAGTTAAGAAGCCGAAGAGGATGTGGGATGAGCCTATTATTGAGCAAGTGTTGCCCTATGAGCTGTTGACAGTAGATCCAGGAACCCCAACTCAATCTGTTGAGAACAACCCTCAACTCGTTGAGAATGCACCTGGAGTGAAGACACCAAAACTGAAATCCTCTCAGGTATGTCCTCTACCTTCTCCTTTGATTAAAACTAATGTGCCTTTTCCTAGCAGGTTGAAAAAGTTAGGTAAGGAGGAGAAAGATAAGGAGATTTTGGATATCTTCAAGAAAGTGGGGGTAAACATTCCACTGTTGGATGTGATCAAGCAAATCCCCCAGTATACAAAATTCCTCAAGGATCTATGCACCAACAAGAGAAAATTCAAAGGAACTGAGACAGTTGCCTTGAGTGAGAGAGTCACTGCTGTGCTTCAAAGGAAAATCCCACCCAAGCTTGGTGATCCAGGTCGTTTTACCATCCCATGTGCTATCGGTGATCACAGGTTTGATGGTACTCTTCTTGATTTAGGTGCTTCCATAAACTTAATGCCTTATTTTGTTTATGACAAGATGATGAATATGGGAGAACTTATTCCCACTGGGGTAACCATTAAACTTGCTGATAGATCTAACTGTTACCCTAGTGGAATTGTGGAAGATGTACTTGTGCATGTGGGTGATTTAATCTTCCCAGCAGATTTCTTTGTGCTAGAGATGGAGGGTGAATCAATGCCCTATGAAATTCCACTGATTCTTGGTAGACCGTTCTTAAGAACGGCTCGTACTAAGATTGATTGTTATGAAGGATCTCTTAGCATGGAAGTTGCGGGAGAGAAAGTGCATTTCAACATATACGAGTCCCTCAAGCACCCGAATGGTGATGATATGTACTCCTGTTGTTCTATTGATGTGTTTGAAAGTTTTGTGCAGGAATTCTTTCAATATTCGCTGGGGGATGATCCTTTGAAGAGGATACTGGAGAATACAGGAGAAAATGCCCATTCTGGAACCCCAGTTTCGATGGGTCGAGCCAAACTTTCGACCCATCGAATTGAGGCTCCAGTTTCGGCAGAGGAAAACGGAGAGATTGCTTCGATGGGTCGAGGGGATTTTCGACCCATCGACGCTGGAGTTCGATCCATCGAACAGGGACCTGTTTTCGAGATTGCTTCAGCTGAGGAGCTTGAAATGGAAGATGAGTATTATGCCATGGAAGAGGCTCTTGAATCACGACCATACATTAAAGGTAAGCCTTCTAAACCTATCTCTCTTCCGGTTTCAACTGATGTTCTTGCTCCTTCTATTCAGACAGCTCCCGAGTTAGAACTCAAACCTCTTCCCGAGCATTTGAAATATGCTTTCATTGGTGACGGTGAAACTTTACCGGTCATAATTTCTTCAAAGCTCTCGAAGTTGCAAGAGGAGAAGCTGTTAATTGTTCTACGAGCTCACAAGCAAGCAATTGGCTGGACAGTTGCTGATATCAAGGGAATATGCCCTACTTTGTGTACTCATCGGATCCATCTTGAGGAGGGAGCTAAGCCAACGAGAGAAGCTCAACGTCGACTCAACCCTCCTATGATGGAAGTTGTCAAGAAAGAAGTAATCAAACTCCGCGATGCAGGTATAATTTATGCTATTTCTGACAGCAAGTGGGTTAGTCCTGTGCAGGTTGTACCAAAACGTTCTGGAATTACTGTAGTCAAGAATGATGAGAACGTGTTGGTACCTCAACGAGTACAAACGGGGTGGCGAGTGTGTATTGACTACCGAAAGCTCAACGCTACCACACGCAAAGACCACTTCCCACTCCCGTTTATTGATCAGATGTTGGAAAGGTTGGCAGGTCATGCTTACTATTGTTTCTTGGATGGCTACTCTGGCTACAACCAGATCGCCATACACAAAGATGACCAGGAGAAGACCACCTTCACGTGTCCCTATGGCACGTTTGCTTACAGGAGAATGCCTTTTGGCTTGTGCAACGCACCAGCGACGTTTCAGCGATGCATGATGAGCATCTTCTCAGACATGGTTGAGAAAATCATCGAGGTATTTATGGATGATTTTTCAGTATTCGGTGATTCTTTTGATATGTGTCTGCATAATTTGTCTAAGGTATTGGAACGTTGTGAGAAAACTAACCTTGTGCTTAATTGGGAAAAATGCCACTTCATGGTGGAACAAGGTATAGTTCTTGGGCATATTATTTCTGCCAGAGGAATAGAGGTAGACAAGGCCAAGGTTGATATTGTGCGTACCTTACCCCCTCCTTCAACTGTGAAGGAGGTGAGATCTTTTCTGGGACATGCAGGTTTTTATCGCAGGTTTATCAAGGATTTCTCAAAGATATCCCGCCCACTTTGTGCATTACTCCAGAAGGATGTGGCCTTTAACTTCACTGAGGATTGTCTACAAGCTTTCAACAAGCTCAAGGAGTTGTTGACTACAGCTCCCATCATACAAGCTCCGGATTGGAGTTTACCTTTTGAGCTGATGTGTGACGCTTCAGATTATGCTGTTGGCGCTGTTCTTGGCCAACGACCGGATAGACTTCCACATGTCATCTATTATGCCTCCCGGACTTTGAATGATTGCACAGTTGAACTATTCAACTACAGAGAAGGAGCTCTTAGCAGTGGTTTTTGCTCTTGAAAAGTTTAGATCTTACTTGTTAGGAACTAAAGTGATTGTTTATTCTGACCATGCTGCTTTGAGATATTTGATGACCAAACAGAATGCTAAGCCAAGATTGATTCGATGGATGCTCTTGCTTCAAGAGTTTGATATTGAAATCAAGGACAAGAAGGGTTCTGAGAATGTGGTGGCGGATCACTTGAGTAGACTCACCCATGGCTCCAACGAAGAAGAGGATCATCTTCCTCTCAGAGATAGTTTTCCAGATGAGCAACTTCTTGTTGTTCAAGATATGGTGCCATGGTATGCCGACATAGTCAACTACAAGGTGAGTAAGGCTATTCCACCAACTTTCAGCAGAGCTCAGAAAGATAAACTTGTCAAGGAGGCCAAGTACTATACATGGGACGAGCCCTACCTCTGGAAACATTGTACTGATGCCATCATCCGCAGGTGTGTGCCTGAATCTGAATTTCAATCTATATTATCTTTTTGTCACTCACATGCAGAGGGTGGACACTTTGGAGGAAAGAAGACAGCTCTCAAAGTACTTGAGAGTGGATTTTATTGGCCTACATTATTCCATGATGCATATGTCTTCTATAAGTCTTGTGCCAGATGCCAGATGACAGGTAACATCGGTCCTAGAGATCAAATACCTCAACACCCAATTCTTGTTGTTGAACTCTTTGATGTGTGGGGTATTGATTTCATGGGACCGTTTCCTAACTCTCAAGGGTATCTGTACATTCTTGTCATTGTGGATTATGTTTCTAAGTGGGTGGAAGCTAAAGCCACCCGCACTAATGATGCTAAGGTTGTTCTGTGTTTTCTGAAAGAAATTTTTGCTAGATTTGGAACACCTAGATGCATTATCAGCGATGGAGGATCTCACTTCTGCAACAGATCCTTTGATGCTTTGCTCAAGAAGTACAGTGTAACACATAAGGTGGCAACACCTTATCATCCTCAGACGAGCGGGCAAGTAGAGGTATCTAACAGGCAGATCAAACAGATACTTGAGAAGACAGTTGGTCCTACGAGAAAGGACTGGAGTCAACGACTGGATGATGCGTTGTGGGCTTACAGAACAGCGTACAAATCACCTATTGGGATGTCTCCTTATAGGTTGGTTTATGGGAAAGCCTGCCATCTTCCAGTGGAGCTTGAGCACCGTGCATTCTGGGTTGTGAAGAGATTCAACTTTGACATTGATGCAGCGGGATTGCATAGGAAGTTGCAGCTGAGTGAGCTTGATGAGATTAGGCACAATGCCTATGAGTCCAGCAGGATTTATAAGGAAAAGACCAAAGCTTTTCATGACCGGAACATTAAAAAGAAAGAATTTTCAGTTGGTCAGAAAGTTTTGTTGTTCAACAGTCGTCTACGGTTATTTCCAGGTAAGCTTAAAAGTAGATGGACTGGACCTTATGTTATCACTAATGTTTCCTCTCATGGTGCCTTCGAGATCAGGAGTTTGAAATCAGGGGACACATTTGTGGCGAACGGTCAACGACTCAAGCCTTTCTATGAGTCATTTGTGGAGCATGTCTTTGAGGATGCAGACCTCGAGGATGCCCCTCCTATTGAGGATTGATTGAATCTGTCGTCTGGCTGAAGACGTTAAACTTAGCGCTACTTGGGAGGCAACCCATGTTGATGGAGAAGCGTGGCTATCAGATTTGCTTTCTTAACCCTTCTCCTTTTGTTTTATTTCTCCATGTGTTTTAGTGTGATTTGGATGTGTTATGTGTTTCACCCTATGCTTGTTTGATGTATTGCATGCTTCAGTTTTGTTTTACATTGAGGACAATGCAAATTTCAAGTGTGGGGTGGGATTTATAACATATCCTTAGCGTCTATGTATAAATTTTTCAATTTTTAGGTGTCAATTCGGAGCTGTACAGTGTACTGTTTTGTGCGATTTGTTTAAAATAGCTAAAAAATTCAGAAAATTCTGAAATTTTGTGAGAATGTTCATTCATGTGTCTAATTTATGCTCGTAAAATTTCAACTCTGTCTGATGTGTGAAAAATTCTGGAAAAATTCTACAAGTCGTACTGTGCAGTGCAGGTCTGGATTTTCGACCGGTCGAAAATCATGAATTGCCTTTTCCGACGACAAGTTCGTCGTGGAAGGGTAGTTCCGTCCAATTTTGAGATTTTTGAAGTTTTTTTTTTTCTTGTTTTCTTTTGTGTCTTTGAGTCATATATGGAAAAACAAAATACAAAAATAAAAAGTGTCAAAAAAAAAACACAAAAAGAAGAGTCTTAGGAGCCCTTAACATGTCAATGATGTGATTATATCTTCCTACTTTGTGGCTAAAAGATGATCTTGTACATGAATTGCTTTGGTTAATCTTGATGTTTGGTGCATGCGCTAATGTGTAGTGGATGTAGAAACAAGTTAACATGGTACAGATCTTTTGAGCATGCTTAGACTTTGTTGAGATTCATTAACCTTGTGAGCTTTTGAGCCTAAATGTGCTATACATGCTTTCATTGTTGAGTGTTGATTGCTTGCCACAGATTAGGGTTTAGGGACTCTAGAGATTACTAGAACTTGCTCTTGTGCTTTTCAAAGCTTATTGTCATTACATGTTCTGATTGAGGAAGTGATAAAGGCATCTAGGATTTTCCACTATTGCCATATGAGCCTGTGTCCCGATTTTGTGTACATAAGTTGTGCACCCCTTAGTTAACCACCTTGAGCCTACATGTTTAAACTTTTTGTCATCACCCGCATGATCTTAACCTTGAAGCTTAGAATAGTTTTATCTCTACCTTGTTTTAGGACTTAGTAGAGCTGTACATGAGACAGGTACATGAAGATCGAGGTGACTGTTGTGAGTGTGATGCAAAGAAACAAGTGTGGGGTATCAAGCTAGTTGCGTTGAATTGTAAAAGCCGAATGGAAAAAAAAAAAAAATAGTTCTTTGTGATGATCTAGCTTGATACCCGAGTTAACTGTTGATGTTTAGAATGAAGTGTAGGCCCAACAGGATGAAATCTGGCCACAATGGTGACACTTATGATGAGAAATACAATGGTGATGATGTTTCAAAGTGTTGTGAAGTTTGAAGAATTGTCTCTACATATGGTGCTCTACTAGGTCTTAGAACTTTTGCTTGAATACCATATCGTTTTGTTCTATAAACCTACACTACCAGATCTGAGGGAATAGCCGACGAAAAAAATTTCGTCGGCTATAAGTCGTCGGGAAAACCCCGTCGGTAATACAATGGCCGACGAAAAAAACCAATTCGTCGGCTATAGTAGAGTATGGCCGACGAATTTACCGACGAAAATATTTTTTGTCGGCCAAACATGGGAGAAATTGCCGACGATTTTCGTCGGGTATTTTCGAGTATGGCCGACGAAATTCATTAAGCATAGCCGACAAATTCATAAATTTTCGTCAGCTATTTCTTCGAAATATATTACTATTTTAATAGGTATTAATTAGTTATAGCCGACGAAATAATGCACTTTTCGTCGGCTATAAGTTGTATAGCCGACGAAATTTGTAAAATTCGTCGGCTATAGAGATTATAGCCGACGAAATAATGCCAAAATCGTCGGCTATAACTGCATTTTGGGCAAAAAAAAAATACTGGATCGGAGGAGGCCGGAGGAGGGGAAGGAGGAGGAGGAGGCCGGAGGAGGGCGGGGGAAGGAGGAGAGAAAAAAGGCGGGAGGAATCGATTTAAAAGATTTAGAAGGAGAATAGCCGACGATTTAAAAGATTTCGTCGGCTATACTTAGAGAATAGCCGACGATTTAATATATTTCGTCGGCTATATTTTGGAAAATCAACAGCCGTCAGATCTGAGCCATCCAACGGCGGACAATAAAAAGGCGCGGATCAAGAGTTTAGCCGACGAAACATTGTATTTCGTCGGCTATACTTAGAGAATAGCCGACGAAATACAATGTTTCGTCGGCTATTCTATGAAAAAATACTAAACTACCGTTTTGAGGCCCTAAACGAACTCGAAAGCCCGAAAAAGCCCACACATCATGGCAAAGCAATGAGTTTGATTCCTGGCGTCGTTCCCTTTCCGGAATGGTATCACAATCATCATTCGGACGCCGGACGCCAAATCTACAGTAAACCGGGTTTTGACTTATTTCATTATTTCAGCACACGGATTTTATCGGAATCTTGTCATTTTTCAACCGTAGACGTATTTCATTATTTCGGTCATATCTTATTTGACGACATATTTGCATTTGAAGAGTGTACGTATAGTAACTATTTGAAACTATACATTCACTTAAACACTTAGTAAACAAGTTAAGGAACATTAGTGCATATGTTCCGATTTTGAATCTAAAAGTTTGGAAAATCTATTCCAACCGTCAGATATCACCGTTTAGATTAAATACATGTATGAAAAAAAATCCAACTACATCTGACAACGTTAAAGGCTCGATCGGGACGGTCAACCGGGTGAGTCAACCCTTTAAACGCTTAGAAATGGTAATTGGCCTGTCTAAATGACGTTTTTTGGCCTGACCTTCAACAGATAATAGTTTCAAATCGATGAGACGCAACTAATCGTATAAAAATTTTCCTCAAAATATTTACCGACCGTCAGGCTACCCATAGGAAAACGGAAGTAAAAAACAGTTAACCGCAACATTCGGCACACAGATTTTGTCGGAATCTTGTCATTTTTCAACAGTAGACGTATTTCATTATTTCGGTCATATCTTATTTCACGACACATTTGCATTTGAAGGACGAAGCAATGGTTTGTCGATAGTGATAGAAAATGGAAGCTGTTCTTTTTTTTTTTTAATCATAGCCGACGAAATCAAACCTAGTACTCGTCGGCCATACTTCCAAAAATTTTCGTCGGCTAAAGTTTCAGAGAAAGGCCGACGAAAATTCAAATCGTCGGCCAAAATATGAATATAGCCGACGATTTTTTTTTTTACCAACGAAAAAAAAAAATCGTCGGCCATTCTAGGGGAATAGCCGACGATTTTTTTTTTAGCGACGAAAAAAAAATTCGTCGGCCATTCTTGGGAATAGCCGACGAAAATTTTATTTCGTCGGCCGTTTTTTTTTATTTCGTCGGGAAAAGTCTTTTTTCTGGTAGTGCTATGAGCCTAGCCCCATTACAGCCTTTGAAAGTCCTTTTTGATCCTCAAGATGGCAGCCTTTGATCTGTGGAGATAAGTCACAAGAGTGAGCATATGGTTCGGTCCATTTGGCAAGTGATTGAATTGAGCGAAAACCTTATACATACTTTGAGTGAAACACTTATGAGAACATATCTATGTGAGGTTGAATCTTGACTTGTCTACTGCATGCTACATCTTTATATTCACCATGTTATGTCTGTGTCCTACATGTTACATGTTTGTCATGCATTGAAATTAACCCTTGAAATTCTATGAGATGTAACTGTGGAATTGTATTCATCTTGGTGTTACAGGTGTTGGAAGATTGCTGAGACTAATTGTTAAGGGCGTTAGAGTGTTTTAGTTTGTTGAGTCTTTTTCTTTGAGTCTTAGTTTAGTGTATTGCTCGAGGACTAGCAATGTCTAAGTGTGGGGTATTTTGATAGTTGCAATTTATGCGTCTATTCGGTGTTTAATTTATTCCCTATATTTAGTTTATTGCTATTATTTGAGTTAGTTAATTATATTTATTGTTTTCAGGTATTCTGGAGCTAAATGGAGAAAAAGGGCTTAAATAATATAAGTGGGCTTGTAATTATCCTTGCTCATTGTGGATTCGGCAGAAGGGATTAAATGGGAAGCCGACTCTATTAATCATTCATTCACGCAAGGAGAGGAGAGGAGCCGAATACCAGAAGAGAAAAAGAGACCGAAGTTCTTCTTCTTCTCCATCCATCTGTATAATCTTTCATGCTTTGTTTAGATAATTATACTATGACTTTTAGTAGCTAAATACCATTGTTAAGGGGCTGCTTGAAGCCCCGTACATGAAGTCTTTTTGATATATAAACCCTAATCTAGTTTTGCATATGTTATGAATGAGTTTTCTTTCTTTAATCGGTTCAGTGATGAATTCCTTGTATGTTTGCCTTGGTGGCCAACTTAGTATGCATGCTAGGGTTCTAATGTCATGAGATACGGGCGACTGAAGATAATTTCTTCCACCAGATTCTCTATAGTGATACACCGAGGAGATATGCGTATTCTTGGGAGTTAGAAAACCATAGGTCTAGCAGGACACAACCGTATGTACCTGTGAACCCTTGTAGCTTCTCAAACCATTTCAAAACGTAATGCTTTCTTCTTTGTTAACCTGGGGGTCTAACGAACAAGGGTTCATTGAAGGATAGACGTGAGGGAGGTCTGACGACGAACTCATATAGAGTTAAGGATTTGGTAATAAGATGTGGACCAATGATCTAACGATCGGCCCTTCTTGGGAACTTTCATTCATGGGATATGTGCATTGGGTTAGTTATATATTGAAAAGATGGATTGGCGGTGGTGGATTGCGTGCTTCTTAACCTCATAATCATATAGTTTAAACACATTTGCATTCATATCATTATTAACTTCAGCATCTTATTTTCTGCATTTAGCTGTCTTCGGTGATTGGTTTCACCAACTAAAACTCAACGAAACCCACTCAAATTTTAGGTGGTAGTCCGCCACTGAGTTTAGTTAATTGTGTCCAAATTTCGTGCCCATTGGTGTAGCCAAACTTGAGTTCGAAATTTGTTAGTGTATGTAGGTCGAGTCTGTCAGCTTTTAGTTATTTTGTTAAGTCTTAGTATCACCAGTTCCTTGTGATTGATAACCCTTGTTTACCGTACTATATTGATATATCTCGAAGGGAAATAAGGTATCTTTGAGAGGTGCATTGGCACTCATCAAGTGTGACATAGAGAGAACTACTCCAAAAAGAGAGTAGAAAGAAAAACTCCAAGTAGAGGGTTTGTATGTGTAGCAAAACAAAGTGAGAGTGAGAGTGTATCCCTTCAAGTGTGTGTCTTGAAGTAGTGTTTCTCTCGGTGTAACCTTTATTCGTATAGTGGAGATTTTTTGTTGTTGCTGCCCCGTGGACGTAGGCATTTTGCCGAACCACGTTAATTTCCGGTGTTCTCTATCATTTTATTTCCGCTTATGATTGTAAGTTTATTTCTGATTCCATTCTATAGTTTATTCTTCCGCATTTCCCAACACTCTGCTCCAATTGCCACCTCGGCTGGTACCGTTCCCGCCAATGACGCCAGAAAACAAAATATCGGGATAGGGAAAAGAGACTGAATAACTAGGGTTGTTAATGGGGATGAGGCGGTTGTCGGAGAGAGTGGAGTGGGCTTTGGCAAGAATAGAGCAACTGAGCTTAAAGGTGGGGATGCGGCGGTTGTCGGAGAGAGTGGAGTGGGATTTGGCAAGAATAGAGCAGCTGAGCTTAAAGCTGGCAGCCATCTGTTTAAATAAGAATTTAAGTGATGGGTTCTTGCATCGAAGGAAAACCCTAGAGATGAAGGAGTGAGTTTTTGTGAAAAAGGAGGTCTGAAACTGAACGAGGAATTTGAGTTAAAACAATAACAATACATGAAACATGACCTCTATCGTGAACCTCAATATACGAGCGTTATCAGTATCCTAGAAGGATTCAGCTTCTCGATCTGCTTGGGAAGCACTGCTCGGATCTGCTTGGATTGTAATGAGAGTGTGCCGCGTCAGCTGAGGTTACAATATACAAAAAAATAGAGACCGCACAGGCGATCACTCTCTATAATCTCTCCAAGACTGCAGGCTAGCTCCATGATCACTCATTCATCTTCTTCCTTAGTTACTACTGCTGTTGATAGCTCAGTAGCTTTTCAATTTTTTTTTGTCTTGGAAGCCTAATATTAATTAATGGAAACTTACTACCTTTCCGATCGAACAAGCACAAGATTTACAAATGGGTACTGTTTTGGCTTACTCACCAGCGCGCATTCATGGATGGGTGATGAATTGCTTTACAAAAGAATGTTAGTGAAAAGATACTTATTTTAATAGATACCTGGCAATTCAAGAAGCTTTTGGGGGTGCGACGGGATCAAGATTTCCCCAATACCATGCAGCGTATAACGAACTGAGCTAGGGTACGTAATTGGTTTATAATTAAACATCTCGATGTTCATAATTTATCTTATTCTGTTTCTTTCCTTCTAACCATCTAAATGTTGATGTACAGTCTGCTGGAGTTGAATTCCACCACGAGATCAGAGAACAGTGTACCACTCTTTACTCCTCCGCAGACCCACGTACCCTGTAGTTCCTCCTGTTACATCATACGATGATGTTGCTATTCAGGCTTCTCTGCAGTCTGATGCTTCTGGTCTTAGCTCTTAGGTACTAACTGATCGATGAATCTCGTCTCACATATTGAAACCAACACAGTTTAGGCTTGGTATGTGGTAATCGTTAATCTGTGATTATTGAACACAAAATTATTCATCATCAGCTTTCGGGAGATTCAAAATGCTCGAGGAATAGCTCTTGTCTTGATGGAAATGCGCGCTGAATGCCATTATTCAATATTCTAAGCTACCTCTGAGCTTTGGATACTTTGTTGTGCAAAAATAGATTAGAATATAGTTATAATTTAGTCATTTTACATTGCTACAAGTATCTTTGTATTTTTTTTTTCTTCTTCTTTCTGTGAATTGGGATAGGTTCATGATTTGTACTGTAACTAGAAATGCCAGTTTATTAATCATCTTCTTGTTATCACAACATTTTATTTTGAACATTATGGCAGCTGGGTTGAAGGAAGAAGTTACTGTTGACCTTGTTGATCAGTGTCGTTCCTACCAAAAACGCGCCATGCATGGTTCTTGTGAATAACACTGTGTAATTAAGTGATTGATGATCACGAAGATGTTGGGTTTTAGTTGTAAATTTGAAGTTGTTGATGGTTGTGGTTCTATTTCTTTCAGATATGAGTCACTTCTGTTTCAGGTATCGTCACTGTACGATGATCGATTTGTAGATGGTAATTAGTCGGCATGATGACATGGTGAAAGGAACTACAACAGGAGCTAGTAAGAGGACCGGAATCTTCTGTTGTGCAACATATATACCATGCAAGTGCTATTTAGTAGTTAATTAATTATAAGCTTCAAATACGGTCTGATATGAACTAGTTCTGAATGAGAATTCTGGTTACATAATGCTAACTCTAGTGAACTGAATTTATGAATATATTAATCAAAATGCAGCTCAAGGACCGGATTGTACAATCACTCTTTTCTAACTATTAAAGTGTGATCAGAAATTGACGATCGTCCAATTTAAATACATAGAGCTTAGCTCAACAATTGATCGGTCGTTCTACTAAGAAAAAAAAAAAAAAAAACAGTGTCAATATGTTTCTTATTATTCTGTAAAATTATAAAAATGATTCTTTATATTTCTTTTTCCGTATTCCTGATCGCGACGTGGCATGATCTTCCACCAACAATGAAAAGGTGACAGTCAACATCGCTACGATCGCTGCAATCAAGCCCATCCCTACCGTCAATCAATCTACACTCCTCAAATCATTGAGAGCCCAGCTGAGAACGCATACATACAATCCACCTCCCTCCAACTACGACCTAACCCAAAAATTCCAGAGGCGCCAAAACTGCGTGGCGCGCGTTTTAAAAAATTCAAAAACTTTCAACCAAAAACGAAAAAGCGTTGAACAAAAAACTCAAATGCATTTCAAATTTACAATCTCCATTTCTCAAAACCCAGTCTCCCTCTCTCTCTCTCTCTCTCTCTCTCTCTCTCTCTCTCTCTCTCTCTCTCTCCCAGATTCGATTCCCAATCTTCCGTAGCCGAATTGAACACAGCGAACGGAGAACCCATCGCTGCAAATCTCAGGTACTTCACTCTCTCCGATTCAGATTTCATCAGCCAAATCCTTATAATTACTGGGTCAAATCCTCTAGTTTTCATTGAATTTGAGTATCCAATTGAAATTTAGATTCAGGGTTGTACTGGGTTTCGAGATTTAACTCAAAGCTTTCACCTTTAATTGCATCCAAACCCTAACCCCCATATGCCCAATTGAGCCCAAACTCATGGTTAGAGAGGAAACAGTGGAGTCCTTCTACTCGAGGGTCCGCGAATCGGCGCTAGCCTCATCTGGTAATCCTCTGTTGATATTCCCATCGACTTCAGATGTGGACTCACTCTGTGCCCTCAAGATCATTCTCCATGTGCTCGAATCGGATTCGGTACGGTACTCGTGTTATCCAGTGTCGTCGTTTCAGGAGATTCATAAGTACGCAGGGCCTGACCTGTGTTCTTCGTCAGAGAATCCGATTTCGATTCTTTTGATCAATTGGGGGTGCCACCGGGACCTGAGGAGGCTGCTCAATTTGTCCCCATTGGCGCGTGTTTTCGTGGTGGACAGTCACCGGCCGATTCATTTGCATAATCTGAGCGAGCAGAACGAGCGCGTGGTTGTGCTTTATACAGAGGAAGACGAGAGACAGGCGGATTTGGCGTATGATATTGATGATGTTTCGGCTTTGGCTAATGCGAGTGACTTGAATAGTGATGATGAGATGGATGGAGAGTTGGATAGCGATGGAGATAGTGGGAGTGAGAGTGAGGGGGATGGGGATGGGGATGGGTCGAGGAAGAAAAGGAAGGTGTCTGGGGAAGAAGGGCCGGAGCAGCTGTTTAAGAGGTTGAAGAAGAAATACTACCATTTAGGTACTTTTCATGGCAAGCCTTCCGGGTGTTTGATGTATGATTTGTCGCATTCTTTGAGGAAGAACACGAATGAGTTGCTTTGGTTGTCTTGTGTTTCTTTAACGGATCAGTTTGTGCACGAGAGGTTAACGGATGAGAGGTACCAGGCTGCGGTTATGGAGCTTGAGCAGCATATTAACAGTTCGGGGAATTTGGAGGCAGTGACCTTGGTGACTCTCAAAGATGGGACCAAGATTCGGCTACCCAGTTCGTCTAGAATTGCATACGAAGATGAGCCTAGACTAATGCTGTTGCAGGAATGGAATTTATTTGATTCCATGATTTGTTCGTCCTATATTGCAACTAAAATGAAGACGTGGAGTGACAACGGAGTGAAAAAGCTCCAGCTTCTTATTGCAAGGATGGGAATTGCGCTGGTGGACTGCCAACAGAAGTTTCAGTTCATGAATGTTGAAGTGAAAAAGAGGATGAGAGATCAGTTTGAACAATTTTTACCCGAGTATGGACTTACTGATTTCTACTACCGGAGCTTTTTGAGGCTCCATGGTTATGGCTCAAGGGTATCAGCAGCAGATGTGGTGTATGGAGTTACAGCTTTGCTTGAATCATTTGTGGAATCAGATGGTTCTTGTGCTGCCAAGCAGTTTGGTGTAGCTTATGATGCACTGTCATTGAACAATCTTGATGAGCTGAAAGCTGGAATGCAGAAAGCAATTCGGGTACAAAGGGCGATTGTTAGACAAGGAAGTAGAGCAGTAACGAAGAGTGGTTGTATAAGAAGTGGAAAGAAATTTCGGTGGGTGAAACTTGAAGATTCTGTAGATGCGAAACTGTTGGGGTACCCCCAGGCATTGACTAAATTGTGCTATTTTGTGATGGATGCTCTGAAAGAAAAGGGAGCTAGAATGAAGCCTTTGGTTTGTGCTTGCTTGGCACAAGAAGCCAAAAAGATGATCATTGTTGGGGTTTGTGGGAAGCCTAGACTCGGAGCAGTTAAAGGAAATTCATTTGGAATTGCATTTCGAAGTGCAGCTCAGGAGATTTCTGCAGAATTCTTCCATGAGATGTTTGAGTCGTCATGGATCATCCTCGATTCAGCTCAAGTGAATGCCTTTATGATGAGGTTGACTGAGAAAATTGTGATCTAGAATTTCCTAAGGGAAAATGCATAACTCTCCCGTTTAGCTTCTTTGAGCAAGTTTACTGTAATGCTGTGTTCTAATTAATCTGTGCCAAGTTACATATTTGTTTTTTGTTTTTTTTTTCTTTCTTTTAATAATTTCTCATTTCTTCAGCGGTAAGTTGTAATATGTTTCTTTCTTTCATATATTACTTGAGGTTTACATTTTCTAGCATGATACTTTGACACTTTCTAGCAACCTATTTGTAACGCATGAATTGAGGCATGGATTTCACTATTAGCAGCATAGGGGATCTACTGTGAAGCTAGTCTGAATCTGTGGAGAGATGGCAGTAAGCTCATAAATTTGCTTCTTCTTTGTTCATGTTTTTTTTTTTTTTTTTTTTTTTTTTAAAATTTTTGAGATGTTTTCTTGTTGGTTGAGCTGTGGAGGATTGTACATTGTTAAGGATAGGTTGGGCAAGGATTTGGTTTTCTTTCCTTAGATTGCCAAAAATTGTTGTTTGTATTATTTTGTCTTCTAGTTTAGGTGTCTGCCATGAGACTTTGGGAATCTATTTATTTTTAGAAAGTGCTCTTGCATTCTTTTCGTGTATGGAAAATGTGACTTAGCAGTTCTGTTAAGTTTGGGGGGATCTACGGAGGCTTGTTATCATGTGCATGGAGAGATGATTGCTCATATTGTATGTATGTATTTTGTCTCTCAAATGACCTTGTCATTGAGGCAATAGGTGAGAACTTCGTGACTGAGAATTAAGGTGAATTTTGTTTTCAAACAATTATAATGGTGCTTGTCATTGAAAACCCGATCCATTTTAAATACACACCGTTAGAATCACTGTTAATGTCATGTAATTATTTATGTTTTAAAGAGTAGTTCAGTACTTTCTATCTCCTCATCCCCACCTCCTCCGTCTTCGAATTCCTCAATCCTCTCTCTCTTCACTCTCCCTCGTCTCAGCCTCAATTCTCCATTATTCAATCTTTAATCAAAACCCAGAATTGATTAGAGGGTTCTCTCGTTCGCCAAAAACCCAATTGGTCATGAACCTAAGAAATCTTCTCTTTTTCCTCCTCAAAAACCCGGAATTGATTAGAGGGTTCTCTCGTTCGCCAAAAACCCAATTGCATCTTCAACTTCGTACCAGACTCAATCCTCACTTCGACGACCCAAGTGATAAGCATGTGGGTTCGAGACTGCCAACTTGATTGACTAAGAATCTAAGATTTTGACTTGAATAGTACGTGGGACGGCTATCACGATTCGTATTGACTACAACGACCAAAGAATCGCCTAAAACTTGCAGCAACTCGTACAGTAAGCAATATATGAAGCAAAGCTTAAAATGTAGGCCGACTGGCCAACTGCCCCCTTGTATGCAGAGTAGATTATATTATTGATTACCGGAGTAGTAGAAGAACTGAATTTGGCCATCGAAACAGTTTTGTGTTTTTGGCTAATAACTAACACTATTTCCTTTAAATAAAATACAAGTTACTAATTCGGGAAACGGAGTTGGAGCAAGAACAGAACGTACAGATGTTAAAGCAACAGAATAAATTGACAAAATGTCAGTTGACTCAGTTCTAGACAACAACGTATTTTACGAACAGAAAAAGAGGATCGAAAAGCTAGAAAGTTAATCAACACCTATTTGAGAAAGAGAATGATCAATGTGAAGCTTAATTAAAAGAGTATCGAAAAGCTTGAAAGATAACATATATTTGAAAATGCAATGTCCAATCAGATGAGTTATCAACTATTGCTTCCATAATGAATCAAATCATAAAAGGAACTTATTAGAGAAACTGCACCATGTATGTGCAATGTTAGAGTTGAATTAATATGTTGGGAGTCTATTAATCGGCCAACGCATAAAAAGTTCTTAAGAGTTATTCATGTCATTAATAAATCTATGCATCCTTGGATGTATATAAGATCTGAACTGAGATGATGAGTATGTAATCTTTCTTTCAATATGGTACTAATTAATCTACAACTTTGACAACCTTTTGGGCAGGTATGGTAATGAAGCAACAAACGACTGAAATGAGGACAGCTAGAATCAGGGAAGCTCAATGAAGACTAGTCTTTGCGCCTGAAAGAAACTTCTCACCCAGAGTGAAGTTTAATCTGTCATATAAAGAAGATGCAACACAGGTCAGTTATGCAAAACCACTACAACACATATGTCCTTTTTTGACCAAGTTTTTCCGACAACATCCATTTTTTGTCAGAAATAACACTATTTCCGACAGACAACGTTGGGCCTTCGGAAATCCGTTGGAAATAGAATTGTTAATTCCGACGGACAATTAATGTGTTAGAAAAACTTAGAATGTGGTCGGAAATAATATTTATTCCTGACGAGGTTCGTTGTTGTCGGAAAAAAGTGGTCATTTCCAACATGATTTTGTTTCGTCAGAAAGTCGTTAGAAAATTTGTAGTCATTTCCGATAAAATTTTATCTCATTAGAAGGTCGTCCAAAATTAAGAAGTCATTTTCTATAAATTTTATTTCTCCAGAAAGTCTTCATAAATTAATATGACGTAACGGTCTTCCTTAACAATAGTCTTTAATACTTGTGTCAAATCAATTACACAGTAACACAAGGTTCACTTGGGGACTAGTACTTAATGGATTAGTCTCGGGATCGAGCTTAAGCAGGGACTAGGCGGTTTTGTATTATTTTTATTTTTAATTACTTTATGACACAAAATTAGTAGATAATGATGTGTATTTTTTTTACGAAAAGAAAAATATTGTAGAACAACAACAAACAAATCCATGAAAATAATAATTATTAATGTATAATATTTTATTATTGTTAAAGGAAGGATAATTCCGTAACTTCCTATGTGTGTCTTTGTCACGTCCCGAAATTTCGAATAACAAAAATCCGAAATTCGTAAACGTGATTAATCACAATTACACTCATATACTTAAAAGTTATTATACAAATAACTAAGTATTACTACAGAGTTCACTGCGTGGCACCAAATACTCAGAATATTACATCAATAAAACAGGAATGTAAAATAGAGTCTCACGCTAACACTCAATAACAATAAAACTCAGCTAGACAAATGACCCCACCTTCTAACCACTCAACTCAAACGCCTCCTTCTGGCTGCTGGTCAACTCCTGCAGGTCTAACCCTACACCATCAATTGGTGCACCGGGTTGTAAACAACGAACCCGGTAAGCTTTAAAAGCTCGTGTGAGTAAAACAAACAAGTTCATGATAAAAATAATTAAATCAACAAAGGAAAACACTCCCAACCAACCACGACTCGTATATTATAAAATTCACGATGCACAATCAACCAAAAGAGTAAGACTAAGGGCGCACTGACCAACGTCATTCCCCTACAAATCTCACAAGGCAAACAGACTAGAGCTCTAACTGATCGTAACCAATCACCCGGCCAAAGGCTTGGTCCCGACATACTTGCCATAAGGATCCCTTTCACCACTTAGGCGAGATCCTCTCCCCAAACATGTAAGATCTTTCACCACTATTGGTGAGATCTTACTTCAACCGTTGGTTTCTATACCAACACAACCACACATCACACCACTCACATAATCACATATATGATAAATTCATAACATAAGACATTCACCCAATTGCACACTCACATTATATATTTCACGTAAATATATATATACGTAGACATCCACTCAGGAATAGTCCACTAATACCAACTATAATCATTGATCGTAAAACCCTTTGAAAATCATTTTTATATTAAAATCATTTTACTTACCAATGAACCGTAGTCGATCAAGTTTATTCAATTTAAAACAAATATCAATTCCATAAAATCATTTTGCATATAACGATCCATATACTATAATTAATTCGTAATCAACTCGTATTTAATACGAATACACTGAGGTTTACTCACCTTAATTCACCAGAAATGGCAAATATCCGTTTAGGGTCGAGTCGGATCGCTGCAGGATCGGGTCAGATTGAATCGCAGCAGTTCCGGGGTCGGGTCAACGTCTGGTCAACGCGGGTCAACGCAGGTCAGGTCGGGTTGTCTGAAGCGGGTCGGGTCGAACGCTGAACCGGGTCGGGTCGAACGGCTGAAACGGGTCGGGGAGAAATCCGTGCGATTCGGCGTGAAATGGCGCGATCCACCTACACAGGGAGGCGCGCAAGGAGAAACCCAGCCGAACGGTGGGTGGCGCACCCTCGGCATCGCCTGCAGCGCCGCCGCGCACGGTGGCAGTCTGTCGAGGCTCCGCCGCTCCATCCTCCGTGCTCCTCCGGCTCCGATCCTTAGCTCAAACTGAAGAGGGCGTCGAGATGAACACTTTGACTGATCGCACGCCTCGATTGGTGGCCGGACGAGAGAGATCGACGCGAAAGAAGCTCCGAATTCGAATTGGAGACGATGAACAGTGTTTCGGGATTTTTCTGATTTTTTGATATTTTGATTTTTTCAGATATTTTACTATTTATAGAAAAATTCAGATTTTGGAAATAACTTCAACATGTCGTAACTTTTTCATACGACGTCTGTTTCAAGCGTGTCGCATGTCTACGAACTCGTATTGTCAAACTCTATGACTTTTGTGAAGGAAACTTTCCAAAATTCACGACGGATCAAAAAGTCAACTTTTGACCCATCGAAACTTAATCGCTTTTCGGATTTTAACTCTCGAAATCAATTCCGACCTCGAGCAACAACTAATAAAAAGGGTATGAAATACGAAATTCAGTAAACCACCCTTCCATTAATTTCGAGGAATTTACACGAAATTGAATTATAAAAATCAGGGTTACTACATTCTACCCCCCTTAAAGGAATTTCGTCTCGAAATTCAAGCACACTACACCGCCAAAAGAGTTAAAAGCTCCTTCTCAAAATCAGGATCACCTTCCCCGACAAGGTTGCACTTATCAGGAAAACCTCCGCAAGGAAATCAGAAACTCAGTTCCACACAACCATGTTGTTATAGAACTCCATCGCAAGCAAGCGGATCCTCGATAACAAAAACGTCAACCTTCCTTCAAACTACAACGCCTACAACACACACGCTCCCTCAGAATCTTCATAATAATCAAAGGTATACACCGCATTCCACAAACAGGAACCCTAGGAGACATGGCAAATCCCCCCTGAATCTCTACTAATAGCTAAAGTCGCAACAGGCGTAACCGCACTTAACCTTAACTTCACTTTAATAGTGCCATGTTTGATCACATACGACTCCTCTGGTATATACTTTCTCAACATTGAGACATGGAAGACATTAAGCACACCAGACATGCTAGGAGGTAAAGCAAGTCGATAAATTGACTCCCCTACCTTCTCGAGAATCACAAAAGACCTAGCATACCTTGGCGCCAGCTTTCCCTTCTTGTCAAACCTCACCACACCCTTCATAGGTGAGACATTCAAGAATACATGGTCACCAATCTCAAACTCCACCTGCCTTCTCTTTAAATCAACATAGCGCTTCTGCCTACTCTGAGCAGTTCGAATCCTAGTTCGAAAAATAATCAAGATCTTCTCTGTGGCCTCTTGGAGGACCCAAGAGTGCACTCTCACCAACCTCAGCCCAACAAACAAGAGATCTACACAATCTCCCATAAAGAGTCTCATATGGCGCCAAGCCAATACTAGAGTGATAGCTTCAATCAACTATAGGTGATCTTCCCAACTTCCCTTGAAGTTAAATGTGCATGCTCTCTACCTCGCGACTCCACAACACCAGGAACAAAACAAACTAGTTCCTTTGAACACCTCTCGTCGACCTATTTAAGATATAAACAGGTTCAACGACAAGGACAGTAGTACCATAATCGATTCCATGACTCATACTCCATATATCCTCACAGCATTGACAAATGGACGACATTATGGCACTAACAACCAAGCGGGTACGTCAAAACGACATCCAACTCTGCTACCCTTTCTAAGATAAGGTCCAACATATAGCAGAGAAGGGTGGGACAACCAACAAAATATGGTCGCCGACCACAAACTTATCTGTCTCCACATCAAATCAGCATAGACTGGAGTGAAAAACCACATGACCGGACATTTAAGAAAAAGATAAACATAATCCTATAATGACTCAAGCTTTCAAAACACTTTAAAAAGGCCATCAATCTGAATGATACGACCCATCGCCTAACGATTCTTATCACGTCTTTAACGGAACGGCTCGAGTCACACAAGAGCTGTATGGCGTCATTCTGACGCAAGAGGGAGAATCATCGCAAACAAACTTCCTCTAAGCTAGATGATCCTCTCAAACCCCCCCCCCCCCCCCCCCCCCCCCCCATTGGGTCAAACTTGTATGCTCTAAGCATATCGATCGATACCTCATCCTTCGGTTAAATGCATTAGTCAATAGTGACTAACATGCTGCACTCAAGACTTGGAGAGCCTTGCAACACTTTGCATAGGCTCACCTCCAACAAGCCTAATATATCTTACCATCATACGAGAGTAAACCAACCTCACGCCTGGTGGTAAGCTACACCTCACTACTACTAGAGTCTCTATAGCACAATGTCAGGACTACATAGGAAATTCGGAGTCATGCCCATAACGCTCGACTTATCAACAATAATCCCACTTCCATTTCGGATTAGATAGCGGCTTCAACATGCCCGCTGGTCTTTGGTGCTCTGCCTTCACCTGCTGATAGGTAAGACATTTGGACACATACGCTGCCACATCTCTCTTCATCCCATTCCACCAGACTTGCCTACAAAGATCTCTGAACATCTTTGTGCTCCCTGGGTGGATTGTGTATCGTGATCGATGTGCTACCCGAAGAATCTCATCTTTGAGGTCAGTACAATCCGGCACGCATAACCTGCCCCTGAATTTCAACCCACCATCAGATCCGACAGTCCACTCAGATGGACACTCATCCATCAGATCAGCTACTACTCAGCCAACTTTGCTTGAGAGAATTCATCATGTGCTTGACCTCGAATAATCTTGGAAATCAAGGTAGGCTGCACAGAAGTACTACCAAGGAAGGTCTCCTACTCCCCATCGGGTGGTACAAGGTCAAACTCAGATGCAGTCTCAAGCATGAGCCACTCCTGGATCATGAGAGAAGTAATAGCACATCTCGATCTCCTACTCAAGGCATCCGCCACTACATTGGCCTTTTCCGGATGATACTCTAAGGTGAAGTCATAGTCCTTAAGGAGCTCCATCCATCTCCTCTGCCTCATGTTCAGCTCCTTCTGAGAGAACAAATACTTCAAACTCTTATGATCCGAGAAGAGTTGAAACTTCTCACCATATAAGTAATCCCTCCAAATCTTCAAGGCAAAGACTACTGCAGCTAGCTCTAGATCATGAGTAGGATAATTCCTCTCGTGGATCTTCAACTGTCTAGAGCCATAGGCAACAACACCACCCTGCTGCATCAGCACACAACCCAAACCCTGATGAGATGCATCACCATACACAACATAGTCACCCCCACTTTTTGGAATAATCAACACTGGGGCTGTAGCCAGTCTCGTCTTCAACTCCTTGAATGTCTTCTCGCACTCATCTGTCCATACAAACTGAACATCTTTCTTGGTCAACTTGATCAATGAAGAAGAGATACTAGAGAACCCCTTAATGAACCTTCGGTAGTACCGCACCAAACTTAGAAACTACGAACTTCCGTAGCCATCTTTGGGCGATCCCAACTCATCACAGCCTCAATCTTGGAATGGTCTACCGAAACTCCCTCCTTCGAAACCACATGACCAAGGAACTTGACTTCCTTCTTCCAAAACTCACACTTCTCGAACTTGGCATACAGCTTAGCCTCTCTAAGAATCTGCAACACAATTCAGTCATTACACCAACACGAAAGATTTATGTTGGCGTAGATCGGGGCATGTAGATCACGGCATAACCGCGCCTAAAGCACACGCCTTGCTATCATGAGCCAAGCATGCCTTACCATTATGACGCCAGTACCTACTCATCACAGTAGCACATCTCAAAAGCACTGTCTGCCTACTAGGTGCAACCCTAATAGTTCAACAAACATTTCAACTCTAACTCACTGGTGGTCCACCAACTCCTGCACCACTCACTTAGAGCCACTGGTGCACTACCACTTGTGGAACTACTTGTCCCTTCCTTCGAGACTTCCAAATGGACGCGATTACTCGTCACGACACCAGGAGCTCCTACTTAGATTCCCAAACACTGACCAATACAAATGTCGATGAGCGGCTAAAAAGAGTCACTCCCTGATCATCAAACTTGAGCCACGTCAAAACTCACGTGCTAACACTTCTATATCCCTTGTCCACACAAGTGACATGGTGAGGCCCGAACTTACCCCGTGACACTAGTCGCTGAGCGCGAAAGGAGAATTCAATTCTCAACCGCTCCACTATCGATACTCGAAAGATGCATATCACAGATAATTCCTTGAACCTCTTCAAGTCGCGTACTAGTACTCAACACAATATACCGACCACTCACGTACCTCAACTCAGAATAGTAGCATAACTACTATCCACGTTTTGATCTCGAAGTAATAAATTATATCTGAGGACTTCGAGAGCTCGATCACATGCTCCGCAACCGGAACAAGAAATTATCCCACCTTGGAATGAAACTACCCCTAGCTTGTGACCCTCTCGGTCCACCAAGGTAGGCAAGAACGACTATCAAACATCGGAATCACTTAAACTCGATATAGAGACAACGCTCTATACTACGACGCAACTCCCTACCCCCTACATACCCAGTGATATACCAATACGAACAAGCATGATGGTAAATCCGCTGCAGTCGGACCATCTCTCGAAAGTACCAGTTACCACCAAATATGTAACCTTACGCTCTGATACCAACTGTCACGTCCCGAAATTTCGAATAACAAAAATCCGAAATTCGTAAACGTGATTAATCACAATTACACTCATATACTTAAAAGTTATTATACAAATAACTAAGTATTACTACAGAGTTCACTGCGTGGCACCAAATACTCAGAATATTACATCAATAAAACAGGAATGTAAAATAGAGTCTCACGCTAACACTCAATAACAATAAAACCCAGCTAGACAAAGGACCCCACCTTCTAGCCACTCAACTCAGACGCCTCCTTCTGGCTGCTGGTCAACTCCTGCAGGTCTAACCCTACACCATCAATTGGTGCACCGGGTTGTAAACAACGAACCCGGTAAGCTTTCAAAGCTCGTGTGAGTAAAACAAACAAGTTCATGATAAAAATAATTAAATTAACAAAGGAAAACACTCCCAACCAACCACGACTCGTATATTATAAAATTCACGATGCACAATCAACCAAAAGAGTAAGACTAGGGGCGCAGTGACCAACGTCATTCCCCTACAAATCTCACAAGGCAAACAGACTAGAGCTCTAACTGATCGTAACTAATCACCCGGCCAAAGGCTTGGTCCCGACATACTTGCCATAAGGATCCCTTTCACCACTTAGGCGAGATCCTCTCCCCACACATGTAAGATCTTTCACCACTATTGGTGAGATCTTACTTCAACCGTTGGTTTCTATACCAACACAACCACACATCACACCACTCACATAATCACATATATGATAAATTCATAACATAAGACATTCACCCAATTGCACTCACATTATATATTTCACGTAAATATATATATACGTAGACATCCACTCAGGAATAGTCCACTAATACCAACTATAGTCATTGATCGTAAAACCCTTTGAAAATCATTTTTATTTTAAAATCATTTTACTTACCAATGAACAGTAGTCGATCAAGTTCATTCAATTTAAAACAAATATCAATTCCATAAAATCATTTTGCATATAACGATCCATATACTATAATTAATTCGTAATCAACTCGTATTTAATACGAATACACTGAGGTTTACTCACCTTAATTCACCAGAAATGGCAAATATCCGTTTAGGGTCGAGTCGGATCGCTGCAGGATCGGGTCAGATCGAATCGCAGCAGTTCCGGGGTCGGGTCAACGTCTGGTCAACGGTCAACGCGGGTCACAGTCAACGCAGGTCGGGTCGGGTTGTCTGAAGCGGGTCGGGTCGAACGCTGAACTGGGTCGGGTCGAACGGCTGAAACGGGTCGGGGAGAAATCCGTTCGATCCGTGCGATTCGGCGTGAAATGACGCGATCCACCTACACAGGGAGGCGCACAAGGAGAAACCCAGCCGAACGGTGGGTGGCGCACCCTCGGGCATCGCCTGCAGCGCCGCCGCGCACGGTGGCAGTCCGTCGAGGCGTCGCCGCTCCATCCTCCGTGCTCCTCCGGCTCCAATGCTTAGCTCAAACTGAAGAGGGCGTCGAGATGAACACTTTGACAGGTCGCACGCCTCGATTGGTGGCCGGACGAGAGAGATCGACGCGAAAGAAGCTCCGAATTCGAATTGGAGACGATGAACAGTGTTTCAGGATTTTTCTGATTTTCTGATATTTTGACTTTTTCAGATATTTTACTATTTATAGAAAAATTCAGATTTTGGAAATAACTTCAACAAGTCGTAACTTTTTCATATGACGTCCGTTTCACGCGTGCCGCATGTCTACGAACTCGTATCGTTAAGCTCTACGACTTTTGTGAAGAAACTTTCCAAAATTCACGACGGATCAAAAAGTCAACTTTTGACCCATCGAAACTTAATCGCTTTTCGGATTTTAACTCTCGAAATCAATTCCGACCTCGAGCAACAACTAATAAAAAGGGTATGAAATACGAAATTCCGTAAACCACCCTTCCATTAATTTAGAGGAATTTACACGAAATTGAATTATAAAAATCAGGGTTACTACAGTCTTGACCTAATTAGATTAGATATGTAGTATCTTTAGTACATAGGGAATCCCTGATTATTCATGATACTTGATGTAATGTTTATATAAATGCCTCATTATCAATCAATAAAACAACGCTTTACTTATCCTTTGTTTCTCCTACAACACGTTATCAGCATGTTGGTAATCTGGCGAGACCACCAGTTTCTGACCAGCCGTGGTTCTCGAGCCAATATCAGTACCAATCCGTACAGTATTCATCACCGCAGCAAGCGCAGTTTGCTTCTGTTGACCCATACCTACCACCGACGTGGAAAGCAGTGCGCGATGGTGGTTATCCCTACCAGCAGCAACACCCATCTTCGCTGCCGCCGCCTACACTTTCAGTCGCTCAACAACATCACCACCACGACCACCAAGGCGCGTGGTACTTGAACACTCTGGGCTACTATCAGCCGTCTCCGTCACAGCCAAGCCCTCATCTGCCTCCGTCGCAACTCAGTCCTTCTGCAGTGATTGTCAATGGTCACTTGCTCCCTCACCAATTTCCATGTGGTTCTCAGATTCATTCACCGAATCAGCTTGAAACGAACCAAAATCAATGGATTCCGGCTCCTCAGGCCACCCATGTATTTTCGTCACCGAGCCTTTATCCTCCACAATCGCCTCCTCCTTATCCCGCACACCATCATCTTCCTCAGCCTTATCCACGTCAGCAGCTCGATTGGAAGTGTGGAGCACCAAATCAGCTATGTTTGGTGAAGGAGAGAAAGCTTTGCTCAGTAAGTGATGGCACTAGTATTTCTAATCATTTCAACATTTTGAATGATAATTGTGGTGCTGTGAGTTCTGTATTTGCTACTGAATTTGGTGGAATTGGTGCAAATTTTGATAATGAGAAGAGAGAGAGTTGTGATAAGAGGATTGAGACTAATAATGGAGAGAGAAGAGAGTTCAAAGAGCTTGAGAATATCAGTGCTAAGAAGGATGAGCAGAGACTGAGTTCTTGTGTGAAGAGTAGAGAACATCATGCACCCCACTTGTTTGCTGAAATGCCAAAGTCAAATGGGCATGTAATGCAGGTTGTGGCTCTAGCCGTAGCGGCAATGGTTTACTCCAGTCTCAAAGTACCTCTAAGAGTAATCTTCGAGCAAGAAGCTTATTCCGGCCTTTAAGTCTCAAGAAAAAAGCTAAACTATGGACTGGTAGAAAGGTCAGTAAGCTTAAGACCTATGCAGCACGGACACGCCTCCCAGCTCGCGTGTCGCCTGTCGGACACGTATCGGACACGGATACGCTAGGACACGCAGGAATACGCACCGACACGCGAACTATTGTTTAGACACGGCTTGGACACGCGCGTGTCCTCCATGGACACGGGGTTGGACACGTGGGGTTGCACCCCGAACTCTCCGGGTTGTTGGCTCTTCCGCAACGAGTGGAAGACATAGAATAAAAGGGCGGCGTCTTTGGCGGCCGGTCGGCGGGGACAGTGAGGTCGACGCGGAGGCGACCGCGCCTCCGTAGGAGGGCTCGCTCTCGAGAATCTTGGTGACGCGGACACCGTTGGAGGAGGACGAGGAGGAGTCGGAGGTGGTGGCGCAGCAGGGGCAGGGACATACGTTGGCGCAGTCGGGGCAGAGCGCGGCGAGACGCTCTTGGAAGGTGTTGTTGTGGGAGCAGATCCGGCCGCCGGAGGTGGTGAGGAGGTGCTAGCTCTGAGACCAGATCTGAGTGAGACAGAGGAATGGTAAATCAGGTAAATCAACTCCTCACCCAACTCTCAGTCGTCTCAGGCAACAGAGGATTCCCCCATCTTTTTTATCCCATTTCTTTACCAATTCATCTATCCTCCCCCTCGATGGACTTGGGCTCGGGCTTGGGCTCGGGCTGTTTTTTTTTTAAATTATATATATATAATATTATTTAATTAACGTGTCCACCGTGTGTCCGTGTCCGATTAAAAATTGATTTTGACATGTCCACGTATCGAATCGTGTCCGTATTGGACACTCGAACTCGTGTCCGTGCTGTATAGCTTAAGATTGTTGCCTCCTCTGCAAATCTCGTCTCAGTTAAGAAGATAAGTGAAATATATATCCAAGTAGTTGTGGGTGAACTAGAGAACAAGTTGATGCATGTTAAGGATGTTGATGATAAATCAATTGCTGATGTTGTGTTGTCTAGAAGTAAGTATGAGGCTAATTTTATTGTTGATAGGATTTACAAATCTGTTGGGAAAGATGATCAGGTTTATGAAAGGCCAAAATCAGAAGATGTGCGAGATTATGAAGTTAATTGATTCATTAGAGAATGAACATAGTAATGGGTCTCAGGCTTGCACGGATGGTATTACTATTCTTATACCTAGTACACTGGTTTGTGGTTTAAAAGGCAGGATCATTGTTGATCGTACGAGCATTCGAGACAAAGGTGGAGGGCTTGCTACTCATGGTAAATATTTGATGCTACTCATGTCCGTGTTGAAGTAGTGGCAGCTCTTGGTGAACATTCTGTTGAGGAATTAAAATATGCTACTTATGGTGTTTTGGTGGATTTCTGTTGCTTTCACAAACACGATCAACTTCATAAGCTTAGCAATGAAATGCCAGAATATGATGCTCCCCAATTGTTCGACAAAAGGTTGCACTTAGAGGGATTGGTTAGTAAATCCATTATAATTAAGTTTTTTGTTAACTTACTTTACTTGAGACCGACTTGGTGCAACTCTGAGCTTGTAGCTTCTCGATTTGTTGCTTTCTATCATGGATACTATGTACACAAGAGATTCATGTGGGTCAACAATATGAGGATATCACTTCTACTGGGGTTGTTCAGATCACGTGACACACAAGAAACATTTCAGGTTCTTCACATCATTCTGACTCCATTTTTTATTAATGACTACTACTATGCATGGTCACCTAATGCTTGGGAAGCTGCCTCTAAATTGCAATTAAGTTCTCAGGAGTTATGTGCACAATTTGTGCATGCTGATCATGTCCTTGTCATTCTCATAAGGGATAAACTTTCTTGTACCTCATGGTGCATTACTTATATGGACACAGTACCTATTGCATTACTCTCAACACAACAGTCAGCTTCTTTGGCTCGGGCAGTATGTTCATTTTTGAGAGAGCATCAACTTTGGGAATCTTATGATAAGTTCAAGGAGTCTGCAGATGTGAATTTTGATGCCATTGATGCTGGTATAGATCAATCTATGCACTCAGCTAGCCAGAATGATAATAATAAAAAGGTAATGCCCTTTTAGGGCGGTATATTTAGAAGTTGAAGCGTAACTCTCTCCAACCTTTTCTATCTATCCGGTAATGGGCCGCTAAGAAGGATACCAGTGATTTTGAGAAATGCGGAATTGGAAGATGTAATAAATTGGGAGATACTGGTTACAATGTGAAGGTTGGAATCTATAATGCATGTGAGGGTGACAACAACAAAGCAGCTACATAAAGTGGCATTGATCTGTTGGGGGATATACCTAGACTTTTGGAAGATAAAATATTGCTTAATTCAGTTCATTGTGATTGGTTAATGATCCAATTTTTCAAGAAATAGTTGAGTGTGAAGCCTCAGATAGTTTCATGCCTTGGAGATCTAGCTGATACATTGGGTGGTAATGCAGTTCGATTAATTTAGCAATGTATATCAACCATGGGTTTTCTGCATGATTGCCCCCAGTCAGAGGCTAATTGGTTAAGGAAGCTAGTGAAGGAATGGGCACAGTTGGCCGTTCAACAATATGTTTTGAGGGCACTGCTATTTGGTACATTCTCAATCTGCTATCGAATCATACTCTATCACATGTTAGACTTTTGTGCAAGAACTGGAAGACAAATTAGTATCACATATGAAGAGAACCGTTGTAGCAGTGCTCGCTCAGTTTGATAGTGAGGTTTACAGGTACATCAATGATCAGCCGTCAACAGATATGACTAAGATCATCGATATGAACCCTCGAACTTCAGAGTTAAGTGCTAGTGTTATCATTTACTCAGGACATATGGTTGTAGACACTACAAATGATGGTGGGTTTCTGATGCAGGAGCATATAAGGCAACTTTAAAGATATTATTTGTAATTTAATTATAAGTTGTAATCTTTGATATTTCATTAGTTGGATATTCTTAGGGTATCTTCTTACATTTAATTTAAGAATAACATTTAGTTAGTTTTCCATATAAGCTTAAGTCTACTTATTCTCTAAGTTTTGTAAACCCTATATATATGGGTATTGTAATATTTGTTAGGAAGCTTATGTTTTATGAATAAAATCAGTTTGTTTGTGGCATGGATTTGTCCTATTTTATGAGTTCGCTACTCTTTATTTCTGGTGTCTGTTGAGTGACTGTTGGAGACTCGTGTTCGGTATCCCGATCCCCATCAGTTGGTATCAGAACTCTGGGAGAGCTTGGTGGATTTCATGTCTCAGATCGGGCAGAGAATGGGATGTTTCAGAACGGAGGGTCGTGACGTCAACAATGACATGGCTGAAATCAAAATGATGCTTAAGCAACTTGAGGTACGTATCAATTGCATCGAAACTCGACGAAGGGGTCGTAAGAGGTCCGACGGGGATGGAAACGTTACCACCTATCATCAGCGTATTGATCGCATCGAAACTTTTTACCAAGAAAGTGATGGTTCCGATGGAGAGATATACGTTGACCCTATTCATAAGTGCGCTCCGTTGTGTGAGTCCGATGAAGAGGGACATAATACTCTCAACTACCCCAGTTGTAAGTTCACTATTTTTAATTTTCCGTTTTTTGAAGAATTATTTTTAGAAAAAGAAAAAAAATAGTTTCATAGATTTTGATGAACCACCGACAAATGATGATTACGAAGATTGTGAAATTTGTGATGGTGGCATTGAGGACCTTGGTGTTTCAATCGCTAGAGATTGTGATGAGTCTAGCAAAAATATATGCATTAGAGACCAATGCGAAGAAGGTGAAAAGTTGTTTGCCATGCATAAACTATTTACCACATCATCAGTTAGTTCTCTTCATGATCATGATTCAAATGGAATGGAGTTTATGAATGAATTCTCGGTGAGCAGTGGTACATTCCAAAATATGTCAATTCCCTCAATGGAGGATGATCTCATATATGGTAGGAAGGTAGTCACAGATGCAGACAACAATAAAGAAGCAAGTACGTCCATTTTGTCAGAAAATATTGTACATAAATATGTCGATTTTCTTGGAGTTGATTCATTCCTTTTGGAGATTCTCATATATTTAATCGATATTGTCAATGGAATCAGAATGGTAAGAAGAATTTCAAGCTGGAGAAATTAATTGTGTTGAGCAGATTTCTTAAGTTCATACAAGGAAAGTATTCGAAATATTTATTTATTTGGCAAGGAAGAATTCAATTTGCAATTGGTATGCCAAAAGAAGATCTACAACGATGGAAGATTTTATGAGAAATTTTATCAATTAAAAACTTAAATTCGATGACGAATTTTTTCCAACTAGGGAGTCTGATGCAGGAGCATATAATGCAACTTCAAATATATTATTTGTAATTTAATTATAGGTTGTAATCTTTGAAATTTCATTAGTTAAATATTCTTAGGGTATCTTTTTACATTTAATTTAGGAATAATATTTAGTTAGCTTTCCATATAAGCTTAAGTCTACTTATTCTCTAAGTTTTGTAAACCCTATATATATGAGTATTGTAATATTATTTAGGAAGCTTATGTTTTATGAATAAAATCAGTTTATTTGTGCATGGATTTGTCCTATTTTATGAGTTCGCTGCTCCTTATTTCTAGTGTCTATTGAGTGACTGTTGGAGACTCGTGTTCGGTATTCTGATCCCCATCAGTTTCAAATGACATCTTGCAAAAAGTGCCAAGGTTTTCATGCAGAAACTTGAGGACAAGTTTTGCAAAGGGGGATAGATTGTTATGATTTTAGTCATGTAGTCATGTGTTACTCACGTGACATGACGATATGGTCTATATATTCTCTGATGTATCCTCTTTTCAAGCTATCGAAGAATATTTGCAGTTTAATTTTATTTCTTTTTTTCATTTTAGCTTGTAGTTCATTAGGTTAGGGGTAAAACCCTAACACTAACCTCCTCCTCCATTCTCATCACAATCTTCTTCTGTTATTCTTGCTAACCTCTTCTCTCTCTCTAGATTGCAACGTCGTCGTTGAACACCAAAATATGAGTGGTTGCAGATCCCGTTCCGGTTCCTGTTCTAGAGGTTAGAAAACTTTGTTTTTGGTTAAACTAGTTTCAAGGGTTTGAAAGTTTTAGATTTGGTGGGACTATTTTGTTTCTTGGGGATCACATTGGCTCAATATGCATATCGTTGTTTTTGCCTTTGAAGGATTTCCCAAGGCCTCTGAATGGGCAAGTTTCTCTGGTAGAAGATCAAAGATCAAGTAAGTGTTGAACTTTTGTGTACCATTCTAAGTTGTTATTATGTTTGGTTCCCACATACTGCTAATTTAGGACTGATAATGTTTGCTAATTGCCATATTGTAGGCATTCAATCAGTACTGCTTGTTTGGAATGGGAGGTATCGGCAAGATGTAGTTATCACTCTTTGGCAGATTCATTTCGGTTAGTGCTCTATACTCTGATTTTAGGTTCAGTGCTTGGTTTCATTGCTAGTGATTACTGATTAGAGCAATTAGTTTTTGGTAACCTGAAAATTGCTCATTGCTCATTAGTGTATTGTTTTGTGGAGAATTGAAGTATGGGGCTTTTATTTTAGGTTCAGTGCTTGGTTTCATTAAGGAATGGATGATGATCACTTAGTTTTTGGTAACTTTTTTAGTTTGATCGAGTTGAAATTAAAACAAGGGCGTATAGGGATTTGTGAGATCAAGATTCTTGGTGATGTAGTTGATGGGATCCACTGGTCTAGAGTTGTAAATGAATTTGGTTTTGTCATCAGAAATGCATACACCAAATCTTTAAGACAATTCTTCATTTGAATCTTCAAGAGGAAAGGTGAGAATTGATGATGATGCAGAGAGGTGGAGGGACGAGTAGGAAGCATGTTATTTTATATTGCATTACCATATTCTCATTTGTAATTTGCTTGCACTCTGCAGGGGTAAGGTCTGGTTCTTTCAAACGCCAATCTAGGCCTGGCACAGCTCGGAAGAGGCTCAGGAGCCGTGCTATCTGATTGCCTAAGTGCCTAAAAAGCATTGAGGGAAGCACCGATCTGACCGATCCGACGACGTCAAAGCGTAAACGATCAAGGAGAAACCGAGGAGTCAACATAATCAGGGTAACTTTGGACGGCTCCTTCCACATTATTGCACGCATCAATCCCCTTCTCTACCATAACTCCCACAGACTGCATCGAGCAGTCATTGCTGTGATCCTACGCCACCTCAGTGGTGGTGGAATCCCCGGAATTTACACGCCGCAAATGTGTGAGCTGAATATCATCTTCTTCCATGATCCCGGCGTCCAGACGGCACATTCCAACAGCTTCCATGCCTAGACACAGGCTGCTCCGACACCAGCTTCTGCAGGATCCTTCATGGAGTTGTTGCTACTGAGATAGCTATGGTGATGCAACCCTATGTAGGGTAATGGCCGGACTTGCTGATTTCTTAGTAAAAAACAAGTAGGACTTGTGTGAGCTGCTTGGTACTGTAAAACTTTGTTTTGTGGCATTTTTTTTTTCAGTTTTAGCGACTTATGGTGAAGTCATATGACCATATTATGTTCCCATTCTATGAATTTTGTAAGTTTCGAAAACCTTCAATCTGGTATAAGACATGGGATAGCTATCACTCAATTCATCATTAGCTTTGGCACCTTAATTATCTTGTTCTAGTTTCCAGCCAATTCTTTCTCTTGCTCGTTTCTCAGAATTCCGAAATGCTATATTACTGAGACAATGAAGTATTTAGTTGACTGAGAAGATACAGAAGTCAAGTTTATAGTGGAGTGAAACAAAATATTTCATGGAATTTCTCAATATAAATTGATTTGACATATCGTTTTCTTTCATTGTCTTCTAAGACTTGCTTTGCTTGCACGAGTTCCTTACCAGATCGAATCCTCTCCTGAATCAAAACCAGTTAAAACCCTTAAAAGTAACCTTTCTTCTCCAATCGTTCCTCCTCAGTCCTCACCAACCCTTCTTCGAAGTACATTGAGGAAGGTACCAAAATACAAAGCACATACAGTACATGTAATTGTGATAACATTGTACGGCATGCTAAAATCGGGAGTTGTCAAAGGTACAAGTTATACTTCTGTGTATGCCAGAATAGCACTATTTTCCTACACAAATACAGAGTTGATCATAGGTATAAAGTACAGAAATGGGAGAGATATGCTGCCAACAGTGTATAGTGACTAGAATACCTCAAATTTTGATGAGATGGGTGACTTATCCGAAGAATCATTTTTCAAAAACTGCATACTTGTATGGAACTTGGGAACGCTTATTATGGCTGATGGAATATCAAATCCCTGATTGGTACCAGGAGGATATTCATCAATATGCAAAAACCCCTACAAAGATATCAAAAGATAGTCATAAGAAAACCAACAACTAAAGGGGAATCTTTAGCACATTCAATACTGCCATGTATTCCAAACACACAAGATTATACAAGAGTTCTCATCACCTATGCTTCAGTAACCCCTGTTTTAGGCTTAAGAATTATTATACCTTTCATGCAAAAAGGTTATATGACAATGGAAAAGAAAAGACCACAGCATAACAAAACAAAGCATGAAAAAAAATCCAGAAAAGATGCTACATTCCAAACTGTGTTTCTTTGGAGATCGAGGACATCACTTCAGAGACTCGGTTGAATCCATAGATGGAATTCTCCATTCAAGAAATCACCGGTATTGACGGCATTGCGCAGGTCTCAATCAATTGTACCATCCTCCATATTAAAAATACCAGCATCCAAGTCAAGTTCCGGATAGGCACTTAAGTTGTTTATGATATATATGCAATTGGCCTTGCATCCCAGAGTTGCTGGAGACCTCAATAGAGAATGAAGAACTTCTTATGCTCAAGAAGAGGGCTCTATTGCCCAAATTCTTGACCTCTTGAGTTGGACCATGAATTGCCATTACTGAACGGGACCTTGAAAACCCTGCAACCAGTAGTTGTTTCAGATGTACCGTGGTAAAAAATACACAACCCTCAATAGGGACCCTGCTGATTCAACCAGATATAGGTGTCCAATGCCTTTTTTAGGACCTAGAAGCTCCTCCTCATCCGGAATATCCGGAGCAACAACACTCAAATGTGCTCGGTCAGGGTCTTCAATGTCACAAACAACAGAAACATGGCCGAACTGGTCCACAACATATAAATTTCCTTGATAGTATGTGAGATCTCTAATGAAATTGCCGAATTAGATGACCTGTTTATTGAATACCCAGATATTGATCTACAGTTACAATCTTTGTGTCAGTTGTAAAAGACCTACACTTAATAATTCGGGCATGAACAAAGAAGCCAAACTAAAACTTAAATTCAAACTGTAGTGATAATAAAGAGCTTATCAATCGATCATGACTAAACTCGAATGAGCAAACACACATTATTCAGATTGTATTTCGCAGGTTTACACCCAACAAAAATCTTGCCAAGGAAAGTATTACTCAGCAGATGGTTTCCATCAGTATCTCGTAGACATACATATAGCTGAGAAAGAAACATTGAAACTTCGATCATCCTCAAGTAAAGTATACCCAATTTCATTTCTTACCAACATTCCCCTGTCCTCCTTATCAGCTAACTAAGCCAGATTGTGCACTGGCGTTTTGAACCCAAAATCTGCAGAATTTCCACTCTCGTTCCTCTAATCAGTTAAATTCTGCACCTTACTGTATTCTTTTGGTCAATCTCCATCCCATTATATCAAATCATCAAGATGCTCCTGCAGCAGCACGCTTATCCTGTACCTCCTCCTGTTCTTCTTTAGAAGAAGCTTCCTTGGAAAATTCTTGGATTATTTCACGTTGTCTTTGAGACAGATTTGTTGGGATGCTGACATTGAAGTGCACATATTGATCGCCCAACGAATAAGAGTTCCTTGTCTTAATCCCCTTCTTCTTCAGGACTACCTTCTGACCAGGTTGCGTAGCAGGGCTGACCTTTAGGAGTACATCTCCAGTGAGAGTAGGGACCTTAACAGTTCCTCCCAATATTGCCTGCACAAAAGCATTCCTTCCAGCCTCAGTACATAAATTGGTAATTGCTTTCACCGTAAGAAATATGCCACAAAGGACGGACAATTGTTTGAAAGGAACAGAATATAAGATTCAGAAAATTTCCTAAAACATCAAACCTTCAAATAATAAACAGCACAATTGTCTTATAATTTATACTATATATATCATTAGATCTTCTAATCTTCTCCATTGAGCTTCCTGGTTGCCTCAACATGAAAATTATATGAATACATATATATATATATATGAATATTCTAATTTGTCATCTCATACACTCTTCACAACTTTGACATTTTAAAAAGAGCATATGATAGCTGCTGAGCAGTGAAGTGTTTAAGCATTACCTGAGAGATACTCAGAACGGCATCTACATGAATGTCAGCACCTTGTCTCCGAAAAACTGGGTCTTGCCTAACCTTAATCGTAACAAAAAGATCACCCGGTTGATTTCCATCAGGATCAGCTCCACCATTACTGAACACACGCATGATATCGTTGTTGTCTATTCCTGGCATGATATCTAACTTCACTGACTTCGTTCCATTTAAGACACGCTTCCCGTTGCAAGAGTTGCAGAGTATCGGAAAAGTTTTGCCAGTCCCTCTACACTGAGTACAAGGCATATGCATCCTACCAAGGGCGGTTTGCATGGACGCCATACCTAACCCCCCACAGCTCTTACATGATTCACGTTTGATACCAGGAGGAGCACCAGTTCCACCACAAGCTTCACAAGAAACTGCAGCCCGAAATTGCACAGTTTTAGCACATCCCTTAACAGCTTCCATAAAGGATATCTCCAAAACTGCATTGATATCCTGTCCACCACCCCGTCGGCCAAACAAGTCTTCAAACGGATTGCCAAATCCACCAGGAAAGCCATTGCCACTGCCATTGCCTCTCTGTTCAAATGCATCATGGCCGTACTCATCATACTCTCTACGCTTCTCCTCGTCTTTCAAAACTTCATAAGCCTTTTGAACTTCTTGAAACTTCTTCTCAGCATCAGGATCTTCTTTATTTGTGTCTGGATGGAGCTTCTTTGCCAGGCCGTAATAGGCTTTCTTGATTTCAGACGCATTTGCAGTCTTGCTCACACCAAGCATATCATAGTAATCCCTTGCAGCCACCGGTGCTGGTTCAGAAAAGGCAGCACAAGCCATGTTAATAAAATCAACATACTCTCTTATGCACTCAAAATCAAAGTGACAGCAAACAATAGCATGACTATAAAAGAAAAACCCTTCTTCCCTAATAAAACCTATACCAAAGTTCCCTGATAAATCACGGTTTTTCGACTAGTAAACAAAGAACATCGAAAACACCCAAGATATGAAAGAGTGAATGCCAAACTGAAAATGTGCATATATACAAAAACAAATAAACCAAAATGAATCATACAAGCAAATATCCAATACCAGTTCCATGAATCGACCTCACTGTGGTCCAATTAGTATGTGCAGCTCCAAGAATCCAATTCTTACTACTCACTGCAAAAGAATCAAGGGCAAAGATTCCATTAATACAAATTCAATAGACTACCCGATACTCTATAGACTACAAAAGCAAATAAAGGGCCTTGCTTTAACTCATACTTGACTAACATAGAGCAACCAAACACAGAACTGGGAACCCATTACTAGAAAATTGAAAAAGAAAGAGAAAAAAGGTGGGGTTTAGACATACCATTATGATTTCCTAAAACCCTGTGATTGTTGCAAAGCCCAGAGTTGAAGGCTCTATAAGCACCAGGTCGAAGGAGCCTGGAGTATATGGAGGAGGAGAGTTTAGGGTTTAGGGGGGTTTTGGAGGAGGAGAGAGAGCGACGAGCGAGGGACCGGACGATCCTGACGCCATTGGAGCCGACCATTCTCTCTCTCTGCGAATCACAACTCTGTTTCAAGACTTTTACCCTACCCACTTGTGGGTGGACTCGGTTCCATCAGTTCGGTTTTAGAGTCCTAACCGAAATTGAAACCGAGACTTCGGTTTTATGTTTTTTAAAACTGAAATTAGAATAAATATATTAAAATCGCTGTTTCGGTTAACCTACAATTCGGTTTAGTTTCGATAACATAACCTACTACCCATAATATCTTTTTACACTTAACCAATAAAAAAAAAAGTAAAGTAGTTAATTATATGTTCAATACTTCATATTAGTTATATTCATGAAATATATAATTATTATAATAAGTAAATTGAAAAGCGGTAAGTCGAAAACAACAAACAAAATCAATTATGATATAGTTAAGTATTAACTAAACGATAAAAAGTAATTATATTTCTTAAAACACAACAAATATTAGCCAAAACATAAAATTGAATGAGTTAGAGACCGGGATGAATTATGTTAGACACTTACGGCCTATTCGGTAACGTTTTCAAAAATAAATTTTGAAAATGATAATGAAAAAGTGAAAACGTCAAATTGATGTTTTCATTTTTCTTTTGTAAAAGTTGAAAATGCTTTTAATTTTTCATTTTTTGTGTTTTCACTCTATTTTCATTTTCAAAAATGAAAATATGGGTATGAAAATGTTACTGAATACCACCTTAGAGACCATAATCATGTGTGTGCAAGTCTATTTTATGTAACCCCCAACTAATAAAAACATGATGTACACCTAATACTATATTAAATATAAATAACTAAATACATATATGTCGATTCGGTTTAGTCGGTTTTCTACATGAGCGAAACCGCAAACCGAAACCAACCTACTCGGTTTGGTGCTATTTCCGAAACCGATGAATCAATTTTGTCCGGTTTCGGTTTTCTGGTGTCGCTTCGATGCGGTTTTGACCGGTTTTTGGTTTTTCGGTGCCGAAAAGTACACACCCCTACCCACTTGTACAACTTGAAGTTTTGAATAGTGATATATGTTTTTTCCCTTTGTCTGTTTTTTTCCTTTCAGATGAAGAAAAGAAATCCAAGAACAATAACTTATTTAAGGACTTTCACATCTACAAAATTAAAAGTTCCCTAATAGTGAAAAGTAAAATAGTTTCATAATAAGTGTGCTTAACCCGTCTAGGCGCTCCAAGTCTGCCCTCCGTCATAGTAGCGTTGTGAGCTTTGGACCTAAGTCCCTCTCGACAAGTTTTAGCCTATATAAGTCTGCTCAACCTATATAGGCCCTCCAAGTTTGACATTTGTCCTCGTAGCGTCACGAGTTTTCGAACTTTGGACAGATGGTCTCTCTGTTTTTGTTATTATATATATAAATAAATTAATAAATAAATTCACAATCTCAGTCAAATTGAGTATGAAATTAGTCAATTCATAAAATCATAGGGAGAAGATTTTATTTATCTCCCGTGTGAGATTAGTTTGATATGACAATAGACTTAAACTTAGTTCAATAGAAAGATAAATGAGAGATGTCTCATACTAGTCTAATAATGAGTAAAATTCATTTTTGCTTATTATCATTTGGTCTAGTAGTGTAAGTTTTTTTTTTTTTTTTTAATGAAAATTCTTTTTGTGACTAGGTCTTTACTTGTGTTGGGTGGATATTGGACTACACACTCCATCAGTAGATCCAGTTGTGACGACGGCAAAGATGGAGGTTACTCCCTTAGTCGGGTTAGTTGAACTTGAATTTGTTCGCAGCATCCATGTGGTGGTGTGGTTGTTATCTTTTATTCTAGTTTCAACACCATATTTCGTACTATTAAATTAAGTGCTATACATCGCTTTGAAGATGTAGGTGTTTATTGGCTTTGTTTGCTAGTTTTGCTAATTTTTGAGTTAAAAAAGAGGTAGCTATTACCGTTGGCCTTGACAGACTAGAAATTCTTATATGTACGTGTAGGTACACGACACAATGTTAGTCATTTAAAATACTTTATACGTAGGGTCTGCCATGTATCTATATGAAGTCATCTAATCTCGACTATTCAAACTGTATGTGTAGATACACAACGTTGAGAGACATGTTATGTTGATTCAACTTGCTGAATAATCGGGTCGATCTTTGGATTAAAAAAAAGAGAAAATTTAAATAAATGAATTGTTTTTACCTCACCCCTTAAAGAAGCTCAACTAATCACACGTGCTAGGCGACGTGGAGGAATTGGGTGCGTGACCGGCTCGTGTGCAAGAAGGGCCCAAGTTCCCTGTCAAACTGCCCTGTTTTAAAAACCAAAACAAAACCCCACACACCGGGAAGAAGAAGAAGACGGTGAAAGACTTTGATATAAATATTAAAATATATATACTGGGTAAGAAGAATTCGAATTCTCATTCTCCTTTTTCCGATTCAACGTCACCATCGATTTTTACTGATATAAATATCAATCTCCAGTTTCTCTCCGGCGACTCCTTCACCGTCTCTTCCCTCTCAGCCTCTCCGATTATAAGGTACGATTCTCATTTGTATCTCCAATTTGAACCTCGATTTGATCCTCTTGTTTCTGATTTCTCTACTGTTAATTGCATAGGGTTTCAATCTCCGTTCATTTTTTCTTTTTTCTGTTTTAATTTTTTTTAATTGTAAAGATACTGTTTAAATCATGAAAATCCTCCAGATTTTGTGATCTCGGCAATTCGTTAGCGGTTAGGTTTTAAAAAATCGAGCCTTTTTTTGAAATAAAATTTGAATTTTTGGCTTATGAATGGCACTGAGGTTTGAATGGGCTTACAAAATTTGGGGGAACTGATTTGATTTGTGTTTTTGTGAAGATTGAGTAGAAGTTTCTGGTCAGAAACTGTTAAATGCTATGACTTTAAGCAAAGTTTTCGGACTGTGAATTGGAAGCAAGTAGGATTTTGAGTTCAGGACTTGATTTATAGTGTAATTTAACTTGTCATGTTGATTTAGAGAAGTAGAATCACCAACTTGTTCGGTAGGTTAAAGCGAAAGGAAGTGAAATCAAACAATGGATCATTATTTTGTATTTAGTTTATTATGGGTGGTGAGTATGTCTATGCGAAATGGGCTTGTTTGATGTATTGTATTGCTTGATTCTGTCAAACATTGAGTAATTATGCTCAAGTTGTATTATGTTTCGTTGGTTTTGAACAACTTGGGGTACATCTTTAATCGTTCTCATCACGCTTGAATACGTTTTAGGTCTTAAACTTTTGAAACTTCATCTTCGATAAGGGATTTACTTACAAAGCATGAGCACTCGGGCCATGACGCCTCGGGTGTTAAGGGGCCGCCCTCCTACAAGAAGTGGGCTGAGGCAAAGAAAAAATGAATTAGATCTCAATAGTGCACCATCTGGTGAGAATCGGAATCAAGAAGGAACTTCAGCTCAGGTGTTACCTCAGGTTGAAAGACCTAGCCAGCTCCCGTTGGTGATTGATCTTGAGGCTATTGATGATGATGTTGTCATAGCTTCCCCCAGGGCTTTTGCCGAAGTATGCTTTAATCTAACTCTACGTATTTCTTTGTTGTGGGTGTCTCTGCACACTTGACACACATTAAAATAAAGCTTTAATATTGTGAAAGTTATATCAGGCTGAAAACAACTCCAGAAGGAACCAAAGGAGGCCTGTTGTTGATTTGGAATCAGGTAATAGTTCTGTTCTATTTTACAACTTCTAACTGTTTCATTACAGCAGAACTTCTGGGCATCTTTGGTGTTTTCTTATGTGAAGCATGTTTATTATTTGTTGGCTTTTCTATCACTACTTTTCTACTATTCTGCATAGGTTAAAATTATAGTCAGAACATTTCAGAGTCTTAGTCCTGCTAGACACTTTATTTCCTTCAAAATAATCACTATTTTTTTTATTATTGCTCTAAAGATCAATGGGTAGTTGGTTGCTAAAAAGCTGCTCACAATTGAGCTGGACATTGTCGGTGGCAAGTTTTAGTTCCCCATATTGCTATGTGTTATATGCCCTGTATAGTCGGTTTGTTTCTTAACATTTCTCTACTTAGTATTCTCTTATATTCGTCTCTCACATCTTCATTGCAGAGCCGACTAGGGCCACTCGTCAAAAGCGTAGAAGATTTGAGCGAACAATCATTAGTTGCGAACATTACATAAACTTGGAGGGCAATAACAACTTTAATTCAAAGGTAAATAATCCTCATCTTTTTCTTCTGACTAAAAGCTTGTAAGGTAGTCTTTTATGTTCTGTTGCAAATGCTTCATCTGGTTTTGTTGAAGGCATAATTCTGTGTTTATGCACTGAGTCACATTTTGTTGTTGAAGTGCGTACGACTTTTTGAATGAAGTAAACTTAATTTTAAAATCTTTTGTGTTTTCTTTTTGATTTTTATATATATATATATATATATATATATATATATATATATTTTGAATTCCGCCTCCTGCATTTTCATATGTTGCATTCTGATTTAACATATACTAGGTTAAGTATAGCATTAGCCAAAAAAGCAAATGAAATGTTATAATCTTTCCCATGTATACCTTTTGTTTCTCACATCTCACAACTCATGATGGAATGGTAGATCAAATTGATCGATGTTGAATTTTTTGTAAATTATTCATAGATAAAATTAGTTTTGCAACCTAAAGCATGTTTACTTAAGCCTAATAACCGAGTTGTGAGTCTCGAAGCCGTTTTAGGACTAGTTAACTAAAGCATGTTCTCCAAGGGAATCTACTGACCCTGAAGTGTTTAAGTGCTGGTAAAGGTCAGTGCTTGATCATGTCCTCATTATAATACTTACATTTTTGTGTGTTGGTCATATTGTTGGCTTGTCACTATGATTATGAAGATGTACATATTATTTCGATCATCTGCTAGCGACATGCTGTGAACCCTTTGATATTTGTTGATGTTTGTTCCAGTCCCACTGTTCATGCTTACATCAATTGAATTTTTTGAACCTTTTAGTTACTTGAGAATGGTCGTCCTATTTCTCTTTTCATGAAATGCTTTGACAGAGCATGAACTGATTTATGACTTTTCGAAAATAAGTGTTTTAAAATTGTAGTTCATCTTTTATTGTCGTGCATATGTCTAATTGGTTTGTATAATCTCAAATACTTTTAGTTGCAGAATGAGCAGGCTGTGCAGCCACCACCCCCGCCACCACCACCACCACCACCAAAGGAGCCCACCTTTACCTGTCCCATTTGCATGGCTCCGTTGGTTGAGGAGATGTCGACAAAATGTGGTCACATTTTTTGTAAGAAATGCATTAAGGCTGCAATAACTGCACAGGGAAAATGTCCTACCTGTAGGAGAAAAGTAACTGCAAAAGAGCTCATTAGGGTATTCCTTCCTACTTCATCGTGAGTCTGCAACTCATACCTCTATGATTGATCTTGTAAGTGGCATATTTACCTTATGTATCCATGTATCTGGACTGAATATACAAAATAATATTTGATAAGATTTGTTCTGTTAGTTATTTGACTATTATGGTTATAGCTTGTAGGATGTTTTGATCATTCTCAAAGTACTGATTAATGATCCCTCATCTATTCAGGGTTATTTAAAGTGCTTTCTGGGGATGGAGGTCTGAAACAGTTAATGTGCTGATGAACTGTTGGAAATATGTGCAGTTTGTTAGGCCTAGTAACAATAGTGGGGTTTTGTATGGAAGTGCTTATGATTAGTGGGGTATTTCTTGTTACCGGAATACCCTGTTATGTCTTATTACATTACATGGTACAATCTGATGTTATGATTAGCTGAGATGTTAATGGAACTAGCTTTTAAAGCAGTTGAGAGAAATATATTTTCAGGCTTGAATTTTCTTGTCTTCAAACGTATGTTTCACTTGTATCTAGTAGAAAATTGTGAACAAGGAGGTTCGAATTTGCAGACGCGTACAACTTAATCTTGCTGTTGATAGGGCTCATCCTGTAAAACTTCTGCTAAACAGTCATTGAGATGATTTAGTAGTCCCTAGTATCAACTAGCTGTTTTCAAGCTGGTTTCCCTTGTCCTATTTTTGTAGCCTGAGCTTACTATACAGCTTGTGCACACTTTTATGTGTGATATATCAACGAGAGCTCAAGCAACGACAAGACAAGAACCAGTCAAGGTGAATCACATTGGAGTTGTTACTTCATGCTGACAGACAACCTTAGACCCTAAACCTAGGTCGAACACTGGCGACTCCTTGCCAAATCGACTTAAAAACAAAATGATTATCCATGTGGTTCCTGGGTTTAGAAATTGACATTTATATTGCTCGAGGAATAATGATTTAGCAAGCAACATATATAACAAACTTTGGAATCTATGATCTAAGGTGAAAAATGAGGATCCGAGAGAGCAAAAGAAGAAAAATTGTTACAGATAATTGAATTTCTCCTAGTCTAATGGCCCCAAAATCGTCGTCGATCTTCAAATGGATGATGATATTGGTTCGTTTTGTGTCTTTAAGATAAAAAAAAAAATTCAATCCAGATCAGTTTAAATACAAATCCAATCTTGTGTTTGATGCTGTTGCAGTGTTTGCGTTGAAAAGGTTGAGAGTATCTTATTCCAGCAAGCAACAAAACTACTAAGATTATAGACCATGTTTAGCTACATAAATATCTCATATTGGAACCAAAGAGGTACCAAATTATAACTGAAATAAGTGAAGCATTATTATTATTTTTTTTGATAACTGAACCATTACATTTTTTCGATGGCAAACTGAACCACATTACATGGTCTCCTTATTTACGTAGTACAGTGGGATACACTTCAATTGCCACCATTTTGAACTCGGTCTGTGTGACTATGGATAGTTGCCACCATCTCCTTTCTGACCATCACCTCCATGACCAGGAGTCTCACCTTTCTCACCATTGCCGTTGCCTTTGTTATGATCGTAAGGCATGTCACCTTTTCCAGCATTGCCATGAGGAGCATCCTTTAGCCCGTGAAGTCCCCACCACCACCAAGGCCAAAAGATATGGCCAAGGTCCCATCCCCATAGCCAGTTAGGGTTATAGACCTCCTCCTTCGGTTTCATCAACTCCCTTCCAGCTTCAGAACCCACCAGAAATGTCACAAGGAGTAGTGTGACGATGAGCAGTGCCTTCGCTTTCTCCATAGAAACTGTTTTCATCTTTCTCTTTTTCTCTCTTTATCTTTTGCAGCTTTGCTTTGTGGAGGTCTGCATTGAGGCTAGCTCTATTTATAAAGGAGAAGATGATCAGTTAGGGAATGATGAGCGTTGGCGTCTGCATGGAGACTTTGATCGTTATGGTATGTATTAGTTGAGAGGCCTATTGTGAATTTTTAAATCTTGATAACCAATGATCATGACTTACATTCTATTCTGGTGTGGTATTAGGTAGATCGATGATCATAGCTAGGAATAATTGGTAACTTCATTGATGGATTGATCACCCCAATTAATTTTACTGGTACGTAATGAAATAGACTGCTAATCAGCAGCATTAGTAGGAATGTAGGATGCTGATTCCTTGAAATTGATAGAACTCAACTATTACAAGAATAGTTCAATTTCAACGTTTTGATAACTGCAGAATATTTGAGACAGTTGATTCTAAACAATTACGATCATCACACCTCATTGTTGTTCTGAATCGAAACCCCAGTTTTCAGGTTTACATATACATTTTGTTTCTTGGTTTATATCATGGTAAGGAATTACATACACCTCTTTGCTTGCTTCTCATAAAACAGCAGAAACAAACCATAAACAAGTCGAGCTCCATACAAATTCCAGTTTGTGTCATGCGAAGGGTTTGGGACATACAGCGTTGGAAGATTTTACTGCAATTCGGATATTCCATTAGCATATGTGCTAGTCTGCTAGATGTGAGGCTGCCCATATATTTTTGTATCGTCAAGTTAATTAAGCAGTTGCTGTAGATCACATTCTACACCATGCATTTGATGAAACTAGCCCTCACTTGTGTTTATGTTCTCAAGTATGAGACTGAGGATGGAGCAGATAGTAAGTGAAATGACCGAAGTATAAATATATTTATTTGAAACTTGATCATTACATGCATTAGTCACTTGGCTTGGTTGATTATTATAGTAAAAAACTAATACTACATCTCAGATTCTCAGTTAACACAATAAGCTTGTTCTATGTGATCACCATTGATACTTGCCCATCTCGAGCATCAACTCCATGGTCAGGAATGTCACCATTCTCACCATTGCCACTGCCTTTGTTCTGATCTAAAGAACGTCTCCTTTCTCACCATAGTCTTGATGAGCATGCTGCAGCCCATGGAAGCCTCCGGAACCCCATCCTCCCACATAACAAGGATGAAATCACCACCTGAATCCATATCTACTGAAAGGCTGGCCAAGGCCAATTTCTAATTTAGGATTATAGACCTCCCCTCGCAGTTTCAAGTCCCTTCAGAACAACCAGAAAGGCCACAAGGAGTGTAACAATGAGCAATATGCCATTCTTTCCACACTTCTAACTATTTTCATCTACTCTTTGACCGGTGTGTATTGGCACTGTATAGTTTGAAAATTGAGGCCACCCCCCTATTAATAGTGTAATACTGCTGTACATAATCATTTTGGGACTGGTGTTCACTGGCGTCTACTTGAGGATTTTGGTCGATGTAGAAGGGTACTTGTTCAGTGAGCAATTGTTGTCATTTCTGGTTTGCGATCAGGTTGTTCTGATGATGATAGGTAGGAATTAGTGGTAACTTCATTGATAGCTTCATGGCCCCATCGATTCAATGAGTTCGTTACCAGAACAACTTCAGCAGCAGCATCAAGTCAGATGCTGATGGCTTTGAAAATGAAAGAACTCAGACTGTTTAGAATATAGCAGTAATAGTTGTAGTATTTGAATGTGAAAAGTTTGAAAATGAGATGAAAATTATAGAAGTACAATAGGCAAATGTGACGGCTCGGGTTTAAGGTTTTGGAGCTTAGAAGTGGCCCAACATGAATTAAGATTAAATTGGAGCAATAACTCTTCTTTCTTTCTCTACTTCTTCATAACCCGATGCTCAGAAAGATAAAAACAGGCAGCTAAAGTAGGATGAACACTCTATTTATTCAATTGAAACCAGCAAAAATCCCAAAATGAAGCTAAGAATTCTAATGAAGCTTGACCTAGTAATATTACATTCCAATGAAGATTGATAACCATTTAAAATGTCAGATACAACATAAAATGGTGAATATTCTTTGAGAATATATTCACAGCAGTGCACGACATAACGACATTTTGTAACAGTTGACGATTGAAAACGCTCAGAAACCAAACTATGAAGCTGACAGTAACTAAGAAACAAAACCTCTCATACACTAGACAAAAACATAGGAGACCAGAAACAAAATCAAACCAAAAAACAGATTATATGAGTTCCTCATCTTGCCGGTTTTTTTCTCCAAACTGTACGTCCTCTGTTTATTTCTGATCCGTCACCTGATATTCTCAGTAGATGCGAGAACTGACGGTAGTCGGTTTGATTTTCTGTCGCAGCAGGAGACCCATTAATTGCTTCAGCATTTTCTACATGTTCCACATTAGTAAGGGAATCCACTATGTCATCTTGTTGACACTCCCGCCTGTAATCTAAGGTAATGGTCTGGAGTTCATGGCTATCAATGACTTCTTGAGGCATGCTCTGTTGTAAGAAAAGAATATCTCTTATGAGACAAATGATACTTTGTGGCCATAAAACATGATAAATTTCTACATTAAATAGACATGTAACTGACCTCTAGAACCCAACCGATGTAGGTGACATTATTAACATGCTGGTTCATGTCCAGGTCTGCTCTCCTTGGCTGAGGAATATAAAGGTATAGTGAGAGCACTGAATAAAATCAAGAACTCAGCACCAACTATAAGACAATAAGACCTTACCACAAGTCCTAGTCTGGAATACTCAGCAGGATCTTCCAGTTTAGCAATTTTCTTCAAGCTACTATTATTTGGCTCTGGGAATGCTAATCTACCAATGCCAAAAATAAAATCAATAATAAAATTGTGCAACATTTTTGTGATTGCAGCCACATCAGTATGCTAAATAGAAATGGGATAATTAAGGTCTGCAGAATGAAGACATGGTTCTTACCTCAACTCCCGTGGAGCAAAAACTAGATGCTCTTCGCGAACATCATCACTGACTTTCTGAAGCCTCCTAGTGTCTTGGTTCATCATCACCCACTTGCTGAAACCATGCATAGATATGAACAAGGTTCAGAACACCACACAGAACCATATATCTTGGTAATAAGCGATAAATCAGAAATGTAAAATAACATTAAACCTCCTCAAATGTGATCTTCAAGATTGATGGCTTTACCAAAAATTGAGAAAATATTGCAGTTGTAAATGCTCTTGCAAATAGCCAGACTAAGAGTGTCTAAATGGTGAAGAGTGAAGACGTATCAGTAACTATATATCCTTTCAAAGCTGACAAGCAAAGGTAGTAACTAAAGAATAAAAATCTGCCAAGAACAGCCTAGACACACTATAACTACATTACTGAGTATGAGGAAGCTGGCTCATGACAACAACACGTTCTCTGCAGTTATATAAAAAAGAATATATAGAAATATCTATTGCCCTCTATACAGATATCATTTTTTCATAAACATGTTGAAGGTTTTCTTATAATAATAAGCAGAAAAACAATGCACCTTGTCGCTCGTCCAATGACTTGCCCATTGGCATAGTCCTTGATTATCCAATCACGTCTAGTTCCAATTCTCCCTTCCCCTTGGCACCACGTTTCTATTTCAACAACATCGCTCCTGTTGCACACACACACACACACATTATAAGATTACACTTGCCAGATACAAATCCAAACCAGAACTTAACTTTAGACAAGAAATCCCACCAAGCTGGATATTTGTAGATTTCAATGTGCATGCGAGCTGTAACCCATATAAGATGCAGTTTCCTCATGGTGGTGGTCGTCGCAAACCCATCGGTTGAAAATCCCACAACTTGAGCATGGTTGCATCCGACTTCCTACATCACCAATCTCCTCACGGTAAAACATTGCACGAAACTCATGACAACAATGCCAATAAACATGTAAGTAATCAGCTTCCCTCCTCACTAAAACACCCAACTTGGTTAATCATCCCACAATGTCACTCAAATCTCAGGCCGAAACTTTATTGAAATGAAACTCACTTGACTAACACTCAAATTAAGCAATCACAAGTGAATTTGAAATTAAAGCAATCAAGGGCGTAGTGAAAATACAGAGGTAACTAACTAAACAATTGGAAGCAATAAATCACACAACTTGATAAATGCATGTATCAAATTTGGCCCAAACAATTCAAATCAAACACAATCCCAGATGCTCAAAAATCGAAACTTTAAGCACACTACATTCCGCATTTGATTCAATTGAATTTGTAATTGAAGTCACACTCACCTGTAACAGATTAGCAATAGTCTCAACAGTAGCAGTCTTGTTCATCCCAACCTCATAGCTCCTGACAATAAAGCACTCCCTATACGACTTGCCGTCCTCCGCCAAGCTCCCCCGCCTCAACCTGTCCGCCAGGCTCATGGGCTCGACCCGAGCCGGCCCACTCTCAGCCGACCCGACCGCTCCACGGTCCGACACCACCGCCACAATCCCCCTCTTCTTCTTCTTCTTCTTCGACACAACAATCGAAGAAGGACCTTGTCTCCGGCGGGGAGCGTAGCAGGCCTTGTGTGGGCCCAGGAAGCGGCATTGGGCCCCGCCGTGGATTTGGTCCACTGCATTACACGAGAGCTTCATCATTTTTTTAAGGCGGTGGGTGCTTTGAAAATGGATGTGTGACTTGAGGAAAAGGTTGGTGTTATATAAAAATGGGGGTGTCGATGGGACCGAGGAGGAGGAGAAGGAAAATACGAGAATGCCACTGGATCGGAGATCGGAGCACCGTGGGAGTGAATGAGGCCAAGTGGATAGGGGTAGCGGACAGTTGGAGCCAAGTGGAGAGCGACTGCCTTATGCTGCCAAGCACATGGTGAGCCTTCTGCCGTGTCTGTTTGGTCCCATTTTTGGGTGGGTGAGTGGATCTGGACCGGATGGGGTGGGGTGGGTTGGGCCACCCTTTTTGTTCACTAATTCTCGTTTACAATGTACATATGGAGCCCTTCTTTGCTTAACGACCAGACGTTCTGTGTATGTGCATGCTTTCGATATGCATTTGTTACGTACTTACGTTAAGAGTACGTATACGTAGTTGAAGCCTGCAAGCAGCTATGATGGTTGGCTCTACGCTATTCCTGTATATTCGCTTCATGATATTGAGCCTTATTTGGAGGGAGGGGCCGGGTAGGTCGATCCTAATAAGCTAAATTAATGTTAGGGTGATTCGATCGGTTTTCTAGTGGAACATACACGCACGTCTTTTTTATATCTTGCTTCGCCCTTATTAGCCTATTTGCCCCAAAACGGGGATCCAAATCGAGAGGTAGATAATAAATTACAGTAATCAAATGCTCGAGTTGATCATATATTATCCACCAATAAGATTTAAGATTTTCGATCGCATGTCAACCTTTGATCAATCTCATTCATGTGATCATATTAAACAGAGCTGTAGTTATAAATATGATGTTCATTACTGTGTATATTTTTTAGTTTATATAAGCTGCATGTATATACCTTGTGAAATGTGAGATGCCGATCGATGATGCATAATTGCATATATTATTTAAACTAAATGACGTTGTAAACTTGTCGTAGATGAGAAACATATGCTTGTATACATTTTATTATTTGGTGATGATAAGTCTGAAGACTTTAACAATAAAAATTTCTTGACGCAGGACTAATGGCATTCGAAAATGTGATCGATCATCAACAGCCAATTGACTTCAATTTTCTTTATCGATCTCCTTCCTATCTTTCTTAATTAATCTCTTGTTGCAGGAGAAACAATATAGATGCAAAGCGTTACTTTATTGATAAATAAGGAGGCCTTTATATAGGCATTACATCAAGTATCCCAAGTAATCAGGGATTCCCTATCTACTAAGGTAACTACTATTCTAGTCTAATTAGGTCAAGACACACAACGGAAGTTACAGAATTAACCTTCCTTGAACACTCCCCCTTGTGTCGCGTACCTAATGTGACACGGTGCATAACATGTTGCCTCGCTAAAACCTTGCCAAGCAAAACAAAACCTCTTGGGTAAAAATAAAAAGCTTGGTCGAAGGGAAAAGAGCACAACGCACCAACTACAATTGAATATTACATGTGAGGTAGACTCCCCCTGATGTCTACAAGACAACTCCTCCTGATTGGTAACTCAATCTTGGAGTTCAGATTAATGGCGTATACAAGCGCTTCTCACAAGCTTCAAAAGTAGGTGTGGCCAATGATCGAGTCATTGAATATGGCCACATTATCCTTGTATTAGACCAGCTACACTTAGCTTTACTTGGTCTTAAGGAAGAAGGTAGCTTAGCAACTCAAAACTAGAGTTCGCGTTGAAAATCAGATTCACGCGCAGCATGACCTTCGTGTACTTAAATAGTCATAACTCTTTCGATACAGTAGGTATGAACGAACCGTAAAAAGTTATGGAAACTAGACACCCATATCTTTCCAGTGGTATAAAGTACACAACGTGGTTCGTTCTGAGCTGATCACAAAGCTCTGTCGAAAGTGACTGATCTGCAAATTACCGGACAGATTCGTCCTACTTTGCTAAAACAGCCATAACTCACTCAATATGATAGCTATGATCAAATGGTTAGTGTCCCTGGAAAGTAGACACATAGAGATTTCCAACGGTACTAAGTTTACCATTTTCCGATGAGTGAGCTGTCATGTAGGTCACGGGGAAGTTGACGTACAGAACTAGGCAGAATCTGGAATTGCCTATTGATGTGTCTTTCATGATGGGATCGAATGAGCCTAAACCTTTCTCTCTTAAAAGAAAGTACCGCCATATACCATGGCATTGCGTGGGCGCGTCTAGCCATTATCTTGGCTTTATAAGTTTATAGCGAATGAGATGTCGAGTCTATCATATTATAACAAGTACATGATTGCGCACATGGTACTTAGATAGAGAGTTTCATCTCCCAAGACTTCTCGTCACATAGACGTAACGAGTCTTCTCAAGACATCGACTAATCATGGGATACATATAGGCTTTGGTTTAACGTCCATTAGATTGCCATAAGCCGATAGATGAATAAGTTCATCACTAACGGTTCTCACATTCGAGACCAAGTATTCCCAAGATACATTCATTCTTAACGTTGGATTAGTGATACTTCAATCACAATTCATCCAAAGTTTACACGCAAATAGGCATGATTTCTTTCATCCCATCTCCAATCAAGTAGTCTCTCATCCGCGTTATACAATATCCAACCAGAATATTTGAACCCATATAGAGAACATCCTAATCTGATAGCATACGCACTTCGAGGTTTTTACTTACTTGACTTGAGTGAAAACTAATCCGTTTAGGATGTTTATGTATATCTCTTCACTTAGTCCCAATAGAGATGATACAAGCTGCATGTTCAGTTTTTCGGAACTACCTAACTGACAAGGTAGTGGAGTGCAATATGACTCCATTACGAGAGCATATGTCATCGTAGTCGATTCCAGGGCGTTTGTGAGAGACTTTGCGCCATAAGGTGAGTTTATGCTCTTTTTCTCACTACGCTTTCAATCAAAGATTATCGATAGGGTTTACACTTGCGGTGTTGGCATCACCTGACCAAGGACCTATCTCTTTGTATAAACTGGATCGCATATCTTTCCGTGTAGGCCAATTCACAACGTTGGTATTTGCTTCAACGAAGTGAGTGTATTCGATATCTAACTCATAGACCACGTACTCATGTACACTAGTGTAATTCGCATTTGTAGAGATCTCTATATGGATTGGCTTCTCATTGAGACGTCCCCCAATGATGACCTTAATCCAGAAAATCCATGAGACGAATGAGTTGTCATTGATCTAAGGATCAAGTTGTGCCATACTCGCATTCGGCGAGTGCATATCGAACAAAGTGCCCTCTCTACACTTCTTGTGAGAGTCACGGCCTAGTGACACCATCTACCACTTTTGTGGAGTCACCATGTCACCATTTATGAATGACAATATGTCCATTGATTTGGACATCAATCCTTACAAGCATGTTTGATACAAGAGGACTATTCCGATCTTTTCCTTGAAAGACCAATAGTTTGCTCTTTGCAGCATGTATATCAAATCTTGTCACTTTGATTTATGGGACTTTGGGAACATGATGAGGCACAGTGGGGACAAACCACGACAATGTCAAGTCGTTCTACTTGAACAAACTTGTTCTTCTCTCCCCCTAACGACGGGGAGACTGGCTCATAAAAAAAAAGTGACATAAACGAGATCGCCTGTTAAGGTTTTTATATAGCGGACTATAGGTGGAAGCTGACGTCTTTATTCAAAGACGTTATTCATAATCAAATAACCCATCATTGAGCGTTTGTGGTAGCGCAATATGGCACATAACGTATGTGGACGGTAAAGGGTATTGATCGTTAACACTTATACGTTAACAAGATGCATTCCGTTACAAAATGTAACATGCATGTATGCTTCCTGAAACGTTTCACTATATTCCGGAACACCAAATGCCACCAAATTTTAATAGTAGGTAGGTACGTGTGTTAGGATTCCAACGCCGCCAGCCTCATTGCCGGAACCGGTCAGAAACATACCGAACCGGTCGGAATAGTCGCCAGAGGTCATTGAACGTTTGTGTCGAGTGGTTCAGCACCTTCCAGATGTCCAATGGCTCTGAAATTTTATGAGCATGTAGCCATGGATGTTAAGAATCGGTGGACCAAATTTCACCTCAAGAACCGGCCTAAAAGTAGGTAAACCTGTCCTCACAATGACGAGTCCGCGAGCTGAAAAACCAGAAATTTTAAGGTTTTTGCTACTTTTCAATCATTGTGAAGGTGCTTCATAACATCTAAGTGTTATGGCTTGAGTTTAACCATGAGGTATATCACCATAGTATCATTGTGTCTCAAGTTGGACTATGAGAAGGCATCAAAGCCATCATCTTATGTATCATTGCCTTTAGCGTAGGAGGGCGTTACTCCAAAACTTTGCTAAAGATTAAGCTTCCATATGTTGAGCATAGCTAATGAAGGATCATAAGGGGGATCATATGCACGTTTAAATGCATAGATGGTGCTTCCATTGACTTGGAGGAAGACTTGGGTGACGTTAATGTCATCCTTGAGCCTTGAGCATTGCTCATGACGCTACCAAATTCTTTTGGTAATCTTTGATCCCATTAGCTTCTTTGCTAAAAAGAACGATGTCCATAGCATTCTTGCATATATGGATCATCAAAACATGTCCAAAATTCCAGACTATGTATGGAAGAGTCTACATGAGTCGCCGATTCAAAGAATCGAAATCATAGTATACGTGAAATACATTCACAATATTGACTCATAAGTTGTGCGCATTCATTAGAAGCGATACATAAGAAATCAATTCAATTTTCACAATGAGTTTCAAGGTGATAAACGTTGGCACCAATATCTTTAAGTGGTGATCAAGGTTCGATGATGTTTCTGCCTAAACCCGGGGGTCTTGGTAGATACTTGATGAATCCAACTCGATCTCCTGCAATCCTGCTTACTAAGGGGAATACCGGGCGGGCCGGCCTTCACCTCTCCGATGCCTAAGTTAGTATAGTTGGAATATATATAACCTGGGCACGTATGTAAGCAGGGAGAGAGACAAGTTACCTATTTATGGTGGTAGCTGAGGCCTATATATAGGTGGTTGGGGGTGAGGGCTGGCCTCATTCTTCGATGTGGGACTAGTTCTCTTCTGTTTGGACATTCTGGTGCCCTCTTTGGCAGGCGGGCGTCCCTGGTCCCAGGATCCCTGGAGGCAGGATAGACCGCTGGGGCCCGAGGCCTGGTGCTGGTGGTCCGATCCTGGGTCCTGTTCCGGGCCCTGGTGCGCTTGCTGCGGGTCTGTGGGCCCTGGTGTAGCCTCTCTGGCTACTGTCAACAAGTCCCCCAAGTTCCCGGTCAAGTGCAATCTTGAATGGGGACTTAAGATCTGTCTTGCTCTTGGCCTGCAGACCCGCAGGGTTACCAACCTACCGGTGCTCAGTCCCCCAAGTCCGCGTTAAAGATTGGGCGTGACCGAGGTGAGTATCTGGATCTTGAATGGGCGTTCCTAAAGTATCGAAACGAGTCCCGGATGAACCATATCGGTGCGGGGCGGAGTTCACGGGAGCTCGACGGGCGTCCTGCCATATCAAAACGAGTCTCGGATAAACTTGCAGACTAGCCTTCGGGGAGGCCTGTTGGTGCGTGGAATAGGCCAACAGGTGCCCGAAGGGTGTTATGGCCGCGCTGAGGCGTTTGTTTTAACACTTGCTAGCTCTTCTCAGCTTTTGTTGTTTAAGCGTTGAGGTAATGTGCAGGTTTGTTAGCCTGCGGGGAGACTTGCTCTGTGTTAGAGAGACAATCTGCCCGGTGGAGTGGCGTTGAGATAACGAGTCTCGCCATGTATCCCCAAGGGTATCACAGTTCAGTGTGATGCAGGGTTTTTATCCTGCTGGACAAGAGTACATTGGTTAGATGTAAGCTCGCCCGGGTTTATAAAGCCCATGCGTTTAGAAGCCTCGAGTTGTTGCTGGCTCGTCCCTGCCCGTAGGCGTAGGGAATGACATCCGGTAGAATATTTTGGAGCTGGTTGAATGTCACATGCCCGGTGGAATGCCATAGTGCTGGGCGGATCTCGACCGGGCGGTCTGCCATATCGGGGTGAGTCCTCCAGTGAACTGGCATTCAGCCGGTGTAAATAACCGTGACACGTCATGGTGTCGGGTTGATTTGAAGGTTGACCTTTGTGAAGCGAGGAGAGGGGACGCTTCGTTGCGTGCTCCTTGCTTACTAACTGTTGCTTGCGGGTGGGACATGTGGCTGACATGCAATGAAGGGGGAGCCCATCAGTTCCATCAGTTATGATGGCATGGGATCCTTTATTGATGTCGTGGACACGTGTCGGCAGGGGGCGGACTGAGATGGAGGGGATCGACGGCTGGGGTTGCCTGACCTTTGTTGTTGCCCTATTTATCGTTTCATCTGCTTTCCTCCTGCCGCACTTTGCTTACCCTTTGCCTTCTGCTCTCCTCTTCCATCTTTCGGCAGAACTGAACTTTTGTTTTGAGGTTTGATGGCGTCTGGGAGATCTGCGCATTATGCCAGTGGCGGTCGTGGGCCTAGGAGGCACGAGCTGCGGGATGGTGATGGGACGATTGTCTGCGACGAAGCAATCAGAAGTATGGACGAGAGGGAGATTAGGGAGTTTCGGTCGAGGTGGGATATCAACTCTTCCGTTAAACTTCGAGGCTTGCATCCCGGCGAGCTGGCCTGTAATCCGGAGCCGGGCTGGGTCGCCGTTTTTGATGACCAGTTCCGCAACGGACTATCGCTGCCGTTGCCGGGATTTGTCCAGTACATGCTGAGCTCACTGAATCTTTCCCCAGCCCAGCTTCCGAGCAATCAGTGGAGGCAGTTGCTTGGGCTTGGGTGCCTGTTCTGTTTGAGTTATATGGACTGGCCCACGGTTAATGAATTTCGGGCGCTGTACAGGATTTCTTACTGCAGAAAGGGCCAGTGCCGTGGTTGCGTGAATTTTGCCACGCGGGAGCATGGTGCTGCCATTACGCATCTGCCGGCAACGGTTTTGGATGGCTGGAGGAGGTCGGTGGTGCTGGCCGGTGGTAAGTGGCAGCGTACCTGGAGGGGTTATCAAGTGCCCGGGGCATATCAACCGATCGGGGACCAGACCTACGAATTGGAGAACCTGGAGAAGCAATGGTTATTCCGTTTGTTTTATGGCTGGGACCATGATAGCCGGAGCACCTACAATTTCACTAGGTGGAACGTGCTGGAGGTGCTGGGGATGGGGAGAAAACCTACTAATGGTCCTCGGCCCGCGCTTAAAGTTGAGAAGACTATCGAGCCGGATGAGGAGCTTATAGCAGCGCGGTTGATGGAGATAGGGGAGGAGGCCGCAAAAGTCGTTCTTGACGTGGCTACCCAGAAGCGTACGGAGCATGCAAGGCCGGTGCCGCTAGTGTTCTCGGACGCTCATTATGGGAGGCGGCCGGGCGGCGAGAACAATTCCCCACTCCGCATTCGGGAGGTGCGGGCGGAGGGCCTCCCGGGGCCAGAGCCTGTGGCGCGACAAATGGCAGTGCGTACCTCGCGGGAGAGGGAATCGGTGGTTTTGCCCGAGCACCGTCGAAGCAGCCACAGTGAAAGTCCGGCAAAGAGAGCGAGGGTATTTGATGCGGGGGCGTCAAGCTCAGCCGGGCCGATGGAGCGAGCCATAGTCCCGACTGTGGAGGCGGGTGGTCGAAGGACTCAGGAACCGGAAACCGTTCGTAGCTCTGGTGGCGGATTTAGTAGGCTTGTGGCTGGTATAATCGAAACCTTGGGGCTCGACCTGGAGGGGTCCTGGACCGAAAATCCGGGCGAGAGTGTGGCGGAGCCCGTGGGACTGTCTCTACGGGTAAATGTTTTTCTGTGAGTCCTCTTCCGTAATGTGACATGAGCTGATGCTCCTTTTGCTTTCTTTTGGCAGCTGGCTCAGAGGTTTTATGTCGCCGGCCCCAGAATGGAGGCTGCCGCCGTCCTGGAGAAGCGGGTGGAGGAGCTGGGTGTTAAGGTGGGTGTGGCGGAAGCCAAGCTTGCGAAGGAAAGGGAGGAAGGCGGCCGGCTGAGCGCGGAACTCGTGCGGGAGAGAGAGGAAGCCAGCCGACAGCTTGTCGCCCGTGATGGGAGGATTGTCGAGTTGGAGGCAAAAGTTTTGGAGCTGCAGGCCCAAATGACGGCGGTCGTTCGGGGACGGGAGAGGCTGGTGGAATCCGAACTTGCTGAAGTGGCCGATAAGGCCGTTGACGAGTTTCGGGAGTCGTCAGATTTTGAGGAGATGCTGGAGAAGGCCCGCACGGAGGGTATAAGTGATGCCTATCTGGAGTGGCGGGAGAAAGGGTGGCTCGACGCCGAGCGGATGGAGGCTGACATAGCCCTGATCGTGATGAGGGAGCAAGAGCGGGAGCTAAAAGGTGGCGGGCCGGGGGTTGTGGGTTCCGGGAGCGCTAGCTAGGTGTTTGCTCTGTACATATATCCTGTAATTGGTGTAGTCTCTTTAATGCCATTACTGCACATTGCGATGCTTGCCAATTACACTTTCGTTCCTTTACGATTGCTACTATCTAGGGTAAAAGCGTAGGTGTTCGATATTCCACGGCCTGGTGGAATAGATGCCCGTAGCGTCTATGATGTGGAATGTTGCCGGGCCTACGGCCGCGGTGATCTGGTAGGGTCCCTCCCATGTTGGCTGCAAGGCCAATGGTTTTTTCTGGACCTTCCTCATGACCCAGTCGCCGACTTGCAGCTTTCTTTCCCGGACCCTTCTATCGTAGTACCGGGCGACCCGCTGCTTGTAGGTTTGGTTTCGCATGTGCGCTCGGTCGCGCCGCTCCTCGATGAGGTCCAGGTTGAGTAGTAAGCCGTCGGCGTTTGTGTCGGCGTCGTAATTCTCGACCCTGCCGCTGGGTATCTCAGTCTCCACAGGGAGCACTGCTTCACTCCCAAATGCCAAGCAGAACGGGGTCTCTCCTGTTGCCTCTGCTGCCGTTGTCCGGATGGCCCATAATACCGCGGGGAGTTCCTCGGCCCAGCATCCCTTCTTGGCATCCAGTTTCTTTTTAAGAAGAGTTTTGATAATCTTATTGACCGCTTCTGCCTGGCCGTTGGTCTGCGGGTGTGCTACCGAGGCAAACAGCATCCGGGTCCCCAGGGAGGCTGTGTACTGGATGAGATCCGCGTTGTTGAATTGCGTCCCATTATCCGTGATAATAGTCTGTGGCACCCCAAACCTACAGTACATGTTTCTCCACAGGAATTTCTTAACCCGTTCCTCCGTGATCTTTATCAACGGTTCTGCCTCGACCCATTTAGTTTGGTAATCCACTGCCACAATGGCGTACTTGTATTGTCCTACTGCCACGGGGAAAGGGCCGATGATGTCTAATCCCCACTGTGCGAAAGGCCAAGGTGCCAACAGGATTGATAATGCGATTGCCGGGGCACGAGGTACCGAGGCGTACATGTGGCATTTGTGGCAACCGCGTGATATTTTCCTCGATACTGCCGCCATATCGGGCCAGAAATAGCCCGCTCGGAGTGATTTGTGGGATAATGACCTTGCGCCGGAGTGATTACCGCATACCCCTTCGTGGATCTCTCGCATGATTGCTTCTCCTGCCTCCTTAGTCACACACCTCAGCTGGGGGAAGCTGTGGCCCCTTCGGTATAATTGGCCGTTAATGAGGCCATACCGGGCACACCGGAGGTGCAGCCTCCTGGCTTCCACCGCATCCTGGGGGCTGGTTTTGTCGGTCAGATACTTGACTATTGGGTCCATCCAGCTCGGTGGTACCTGTTCTACCGCGAATATTTCGGAGATGGTCTTGCTTATACTTGGCTTTTGGAGGGTCTCGATTTTAGCTCTCCGGTACTCTGGAGGGTAGTTTCCGGTTGCTAACCTCGCAAGGGCGTCTGCATGCCTATTTGCCTCCCGGGGAATATGTTGGATCGTGGTGCCGCGGAAGAACCCGATCAGTGTTTTGGCCAAAGCCTGGTAGGAGGATAGCTGAGGATCTTTAACCTCGAACACCCCGTTCATCTGGTTGACTACCAAGCTGGAGTCGCTGTATATGTCCATGGACGAGATTCCCAGCTCCTTGGCCAGTTGCAGACCGGCTATGAGGGCCTCGTACTCGGCAGCGTTATTGGAGGTGGTAAAAAGGAACCGTAGTGCATACTCGTACGATTGGCCGTCGGGTGAGGTTATCAGGACCCCGGCCCCACTCCGTTTGGCGGTTACGGAGCCATCCACGTAAAGTTTCCAGCCGGTGGGAAGGTCTGGTTCGATCTTGGCGGTTTGTTCTGCCCCTGCGTCCTCGAGCCGGGCGGGATGGACTTCTACCGCCATTGGGGTGAGCTCACATATGAAGTCCGCAGCAGCCTGTCCCTTGATGGCTGTTCGTGGGGCATAGGTGATGTCGAATTCCCCTAATTCGACTGCCCATCGTACGAGCCTCCCGCTGGTGTCTGGCTTTTGCAGGATCTGCCGCAGGGGGTGGTTGGTATATAAGGTGATGGAATGAGCCTGGAAATAGTGCCGGAGCTTCCTGGCGCTAACAATCAAGGCTAGAGCCAATCTCTCTATATCGGGGTACCGGCCCTCGACTCCTGTAAGTCCCTTTCCCGCGTAGTATACCGGAAGTTCGAGCGTGCCCTCCTTTCTGACGAGAGCGGCGGAGACGGCGGCTGCGGATGCGGCTATGTAAAGGTACAACATTTCTCCCGGCAGTGGTTTGGATAGGAGAGGAACTGCAGCCAGGTATGCTTTGATGGACTGGAACGCTGCCTCATGCTCCGCAGCCCAGAGTATCTTCCTGGTTTGCTGTGCCTTGAGCAGTTTAAAGAACGGGACGCACTTATCGGTTAAACGAGAGATGAATCTGGCCAGGGCGGCCAACCGGCCGGTCAAGATCTGGACCTGGTTTCTCTCTCCTGGTGTTTCCATATCAAGGATTGCCTGGACCTTCAGCGGGTTGGCTTCTATCCCTCGCTGGCTGATGATGTGTCCTAGAAAAAGACCCTCTGAAATCCCGAAAAGACACTTCTTCGGGTTCAAGCGCATTCCGAATTTGAGCATTTTACCGATGACCACGGCCAAATCCCGGACGTGGGCCCCCGCAGTTAAGCTTTTGACCAACATGTCATCAACGTAAACTTCCACGGTTTTGCCCATCTCTTGTTCCAGCATTTGGTTCACCATCCGTTGGTAGGTGGCGCCGGCGTTCTTTAGACCGTACGGCATCCTCTTATAGCAGTAGGTGCCTCGGTCGGTTGTGAATGACGTGTGTTCTTCATCATCCGGGTGCATCCGTATCTGGTTGTACCCGGCGTAGGCGTCCATGAAGCTGAGCAGCTTGAAGCCGGATGTGGAGTCAATGAGCTGATCAATCCGAGGGAGCGGGAAGCTGTCCTTTGGGCACGCCCGGTTTAGATTAGTGAAGTCCACGCACATACGCCACTGACCGGCTGCCTTCTTCGGTACCATGACCACGTTGGCGAGCCAGCGCGGGTACTGGACTTCCCGGATGAAACCTATGCCCATGAGTTTCTGCACTTCTTCTCTAATCGCCTCATATTTTGCCGGGCTGAAAGACCTCCTCTTTTGCCTCGTCGGGGGGACGCTGGGTAATGAGTTTAGCCGGTGAACGGCTATCTCTGGGGATATGCCCGGCATGTCTTCGTAGGACCATGCGAAGACCGAACTGTGGTCCCGGAGAAAGGCGATGAGTTCTTCCCTGACGACCGGGTCGAGTTGTGTCCCTATCACTACGCTTCGGTCCGGGTGGTCTTCGGAAATACAGATGGCTTCGGTTTCCTCCACGGCCGAAGGTCGCTCTGGTTTCTCGGTGAACGTGAATCGCCTAACTCTACCTGGAGCGATGTCATCACGGGGGTCAAGACTCAGATCCGGCGCTGGTACTTGCTGAGCGGTTGTAAAGACCTCGGCCCGCTTCCTCCCGTGGGTCAGGGCTTCTGCGTAGTACTTACGGGCGATTCTCTGGTCCCCGCGTATAGTTATAACTCCGGCTGGTGAAGGCATCTTCAACATCAGCATATGGCCGGCAATGAACGTTTTGAGCCTCCATAACCCTGGCCGACCGATTATACCATTGTACGACGACAGGCAGTCGACGATGATGAATTCCAAATGCTCTGTTTTCGTTCTGTCTCCCTTGCCGAAAATGATTGGTAGGTAATCGGATCCTAGAGGCTGGACTACCTCACCGGAGAAGCTTATCAGCGGCTCGTTATCCTGGGATAACTTGTTCCTCCCTCTTTGCAGCCCTCGGTACGCGTCTCGGAACATTACGTTGACAGAGGCTCCAGTATCGATCAGCATACGACTGGTTATCCAGTGGTCTATTTGGACCGTGATAAGGAAGGGGTCGGTGTGCGGTTGGATCACATCCTCCGGCTCTTCATCCTCATAGAAAGTGACCGAGATCCATCCGGTTTTAGCGGCTTGGACGCTTCGTTCTCTGAAGGCGTAAACCTCCCTCCCCCGGATTGATCTCAGGCACCGCTTCTTTGAGCTCCGAGTGAGCTGACCGATATGGTCCCCACCGTGGATCATGTTAATGCTCCCGTGTACCTCGATCCACCCGGGGGTTCGTGTGCATATGGTCCCTATCGGCCGAGCTCGCGGTCGGTCCGCGCTGGGGCTACCGGGGCGGGCTTGGTCTTGTACGACCGCCTTCTGTGGTTTCCGATCTGGGATCCGAAGGTCCGGTTCGTAGGGTTTTCTTGCTGGCGAAGGAACCGGGGCCCGTGGTGTCCGCTCTGCTGACACAGCTACCTGGATCCGAGCTGGGTGCCCAAAAGGTGGTCCTCTTCCTGGTCGGGGATCATTGTCACTGCTTCGCCGGGGTTGCCACTCCTTTCGCGCCTCTATCCCCCTGGCGGCTACAGGTACCCGGCTGATATGTAGCCGCCCGGCTTTGCTTCCGTGAGGGGATGGCGGTATGCCATCTGAGATCCGCTTGGGCGCCTTGTTCCCATATGTCTCTTGTTCTGCCTGAGCATGCCTAACGGCCACGGTCATCAGCTCGTCGTACGCCAGCGGCCCCTGCGCTTGTAAGTTGTATGAAAGTTCCCCAGCTCTTAATCCTTGCTTGAAGGCCATCCCCGCAATCCTCTTATCCAAGTTTCTTACCCCGGACGTGGCGACCTGCCACCGGTTAACGAAGGCGCGTAATGGTTCGTGGCTAGCCTGCATGCAATCGAAGAGGACCGTCGATGGCTGGGCTGCCGTGGCTTTAAGGACGAACCGGCCGACAAACCTATCGGCCAACTGTGCGAAAGTTTCGACCGAGTCCACCGGTAGCTCGTAGAACCAACCCAATGCCTCCCCTGGGAGCGTTTCTCGGAATATGTTGCAGCTCACGGCATCCGAATAGCCCCTAGCGCTTGTCTTCGACTTGAAGCTATCCAAGTGCCGGTACGGGCAGCTCGTTCCCGAGTATGTCAACTTCAGAGGCCTTTGGTCGCCAGATCCCCCCGTTTCCCGGATCCGGCGTGGGAAGGGTCCAATGCGCTCGGTAAACCGTGCGCCGTCCTGCGGTCGTCCTGCCTTCCGCTCGCTGGTCTCCATGCGGCTCTTTATGTCCGATACCGAAGCGGAAAGTGCCTCGATCGTTCGCGCGGTGGAGCTATCCCGCTCTCCTGATGCCTGATCTGCGCGGTACGGGAGCTTGACTGGGCCGGAATCTTTCAGAGCCTCTGAGAAGAGGGGTACGGGCATATGGACGGTCTTCCTCCTGCCCGTAGGCAGCCCTATCTCGAGATGCGGGAATTCGCTAGCCTTGCTCGCTGTGTGCGAGGCCGCCCGAGGGGTACCCGGCTGGCCTTCTCGCTCCAGGGTTGCTAACAGGGCGGTGGTTACTGCCTTCAGTTCCCGACTTCGGGCCTCTGCTCTTAACCGATCCTGATCGCCCTCCTTTCGCAATCGCTCAATTTCTGCCTTCATCTTTCTTATTTCCCCTGCTCCAACCGGGTCGGGATTCTCTGAGACTTGACGATCGTGAGCCTTGTTTTGAACAGGAGGAAGTGCGAACCTCGCACCGACCTCGTCCTTTATGCTACGGGCCGGGCCGGGGAACTGAATTCGCGCTTCCGGACTTCCTTTGCGGTCGGGGGAAAGAACGAACCTCGCACCGATCCCGGCCCCTGCGTGTGGGGCCCGGTCGGGGAACTGAATTCGTCCTTTCGATCCTTCCGTGCTTGTCTTTATCTTTCTTCCTTCCATGGCTTCCGGACTACGGTTTTAGCGATCTCTTAAAGGGTCACCAGGGCCCTACCTTCCGGCACAGCGACACTGACTTTTTGAACGATATTCCCACAGACGGCGTCAATTGTTTCTGCCTAAACCCGGGGGTCTTGGTAGATACTTGATGAATCCAACTCGATCTCCTGCAATCCTGCTTACTAAGGGGAATACCAGGCGGGCCGGCCTTCACCTCTCCGATGCCTAAGTTAGTATAGTTGGAATATATATAACCTGGGCACGTATGTAAGCAGGGAGAGAGACAAGTTACCTATTTATGGTGGTAGCTGAGGCCTATATATAGGTGGTTGGGGGTGAGGGCTGGCCTCATTCTTCGATGTGGGACTAGTTCTCTTCTGTTTGGACATTCTGGTGCCCTCTTTGGCAGGCGGGCGTCCCTGGTCCCAGGATCCCTGGAGGCAGGATAGACCGCTGGGGCCCGAGGCCTGGTGCTGGTGGTCCGATCCTGGGTCCTGGTCCGGGCCCTGGTGCGCTTGCTGCGGGTCTGTGGGCCCTGGTGTAGCCTCTCTGGCTACTGTCAACAGATGAAGATTAGCTACACACTCAATGTCTCTATGATACGTTCATAAGAGTGTAGAGACAAGGGTTTTATGCCAAGACATATAAACCGGAATATATACTCAATTCCTATAGAGTGTGCAACATGGCGTGTAGTATCACAAGATAAAACATAGGCATGCTTAAAGGCGTACCAGACACATCCGTTAACGCTCAAAAATAGAGCTGAAAACAACCAGAATGAGTCAACATCGATACTATAGAGACATAAATGTCTAAACCAAGTATCCAAGACCGAGGCCATGAGCTAGCTATCCGAGGCCGAAGCCAAGCTAGAATGGGAGCCAAGCTGAAACAAGGCAAGGAAGGGCCAGGGTCAAGCATAGGCGCGTGCTAGGCTAGCCAAGGCTGAAGCCGAGGTGGTGCACGGGCGGGCCGAGGCCGAGCAAATGTCAAGGCATGCCAAGGCCGAAACCAAGGCGTGTCGAGGCAAAAGCAAAGGCTTATGGGGCCGAGGCTTGATGTTGGAGTCGAGGTCATGCGAGTTGCTGATGGATAGCCTAGGCCGAAGCTAAGGCTTACCGAGGCATAAAACAAGGACCTGACAAGGTCGATGCCATGCTAAAGAGCCAAAGGCATGCCGAGGCCGAAGCCAAGACATGCCGGGGTGAGTGCATGGGCTTATAAGGCCGAGATGGCTGCTGGCCGGGCCGTGTTCAGGCCAACGCCGAGGCCGAGGCCGGGGCGCGGCTTGGCGGGCCGTGTGCGTGCCAAGGTCCGGAGACCGAGGGGGTGGCAGCATGTGGTTGTGGCGGAGCTGTAGTCCAAGCAGCGCGCAAGCCAAGCCAAGGCCGAAACCGAGGCTAGGCAAGGCGGGCTCTGGTGGGCGCAAGAGTGCCGAGGCCGAGGCCGGGCAATGAGCATGCATCCGCTTATGTATGCAAGCATGTCTATTTGTTTCTTGATGAGCGAGGCCTGGCGAATCGCAGTTAAGCTGGCGAGTGGCCATGGCGAGCGAGGCCTGGCGAATCGCAGCCAAGCTGGCGAGTGGCCATGGCGAGTGAGGCCTAGTGAATCGCAGCCAAGCTGGCGGATCACGGCTAAGTTGGCGGATCGCAGTTTCTCGCGAGTCACTCATTTTGTCTTTTGTGATTTTTCGAGTTAACATCCCCAATTAGTTTGGTGAACTCAATCAGCATGCCATGTCAATGTGTAATGCGATTCATTGCATTCACATATAGCTTTTTAGGGAATCGAACCATATATGCATCAAAATGCCAACGGTTATATCGAGATCTTGACCATAAAGAGTGTGTCGACTAAGTAGCATTAGTCACACATGTGAGGTCTATGCCTGCGCAAAATCAACGGATTTGTAGTCACTTTGACTATGAAATTGAAGTCATATGCTTCATATTTATCGCAAATTATCTTTTGCTTTTGTAATCCGTAATCATGAGGATATACTCTCATCTTCTTCCATGTATCTCTTGTATACATTGACCATATGATTGCAATTTTGCAATTAGTGAACCGATAGAACCATATCAATGACATGATTCTCTCTTATTTTCAATGGCCATTTTCTAGGCGCATTTTATGGTCAATTGTTTCTTTGTATCAAAAGAACAAGAGGGAAGGAATTGAATGGTCGAGACCAAGATTTTGGTTACTCAATTCAATTTGTTGTGACAATTTTCGTCACATATCGATGTTACAGTGACAATTTCCGTCACACATCATGAGTTTGTCCCCTTTGTGACTCCTTTAGGATCGTCACAAGCATCGACAATATTATGTCGGAATCGTGATAAAATATTCACGAAGAGTTGTGGTTCACAGTGATATCACAGCCACAAGCACAACTTTGGACGGTAACATCACAGTTACCCCTTAAATACTGTGATACGCAGGGGTGGGTGGGGCCCCTTTGTATCGTCCTGAAAAACACACAAGTTCCAACACATATACACAAGTTCAAATAATTGAAATTGCGAAAAAACGGGAACTTTTATTAAATCATACATGCTAGTTCGCCAAATGAACTGCGTTTTAAAAATTGCGCTTAAGGACTCGGTTCTGATCCTTGTGCAAATTTGAGATGCTCTTCCATGTACGTGCAACGAAATAATCCTCGCAATTACATCGCGATGTGTCGTGCAATAAGTTTCATGGAAAAGAAAAACATATGGTTAGTTATATTCACCATATATGGAGCAGTAAAACTAATAAAAGAATTACTGCAGTAACTGTTTTTAACCCGTAGGGTAAAAACTTTTTAACTGAGGTAAGTACAATTACCGTTTTGCCCCTGGGTCGGATCAGAAGATCAGGGTTGAGCCGAACCGGGTCGGGTCGCCTGAATCGGGTCGAGCAAATCCGGGTTTGGCTTGAACGGCGCCGAAACGAGGCGCTAAACTGACGGCGAGGCAGAGGGCAGCGCTGGGCAGCCGTGTCGCATCGGTTGCGACGTTAGAGGCTGCGACGACTTGGTTGGAGTGCCCTAGGGCTTCGTCGAAGCATCGAGGAGGGCCGCCGGATTGGAGTGGCGTCGGGCTGTGGCGTCGACCGAGCAGGCCTCGTCTCGGGATTACGTCGCGGCGGCGAGGCGATGAAGGAGGACGGCGTCGAACATCGAAGGGTGCCCAGAGTAGATTTCTGGGTGCCCAAGATTTCTTCAGTCTCTGCCGACAAAGATGTTGTCGGCAGAGTTCAATAGTATATGTTTTACCGACGAATTGGTTGTCGGAAAAAAGTGTCTGGGGCTTCTTAGCTTTGCCGACAAGGAGTTGTCGGTAGAACCTGGTGGCCTGGGAATCTTCCTTTATTCCGACGAAGCAGTTGCCGGCAGAAAAGCTAGGGTTGCTGAATTTTTTTTCGACAAAAAGCTAGGGTTTTTGCTATCAAGCACAGGGTTAGAAACTACGTGCTGATAATGTGTTGCAGGAGAAACAATATAGATGCAAAGCGTTACTTTATTGATAGATAAGGAGGCCTTTATATAGGCATTACATCAAGTATCCCAAGTAATCAGGGATTCCCTATCTACTAAGGTAACTACTATTCTAGTCTAATTAGGTCAAGACACACAACGGAAGTTACGAAATTAACCTTCTTTGAACATCTCTCAAGTTAATTATTTTGTTATACGAATGGATCCAAATCATGTGTACTCACATGTAGACATATCCAATATTTTGATTGTTTAATCTGACTACTATTAGTTGGAGAATTCCATGAAGTGTTGAGAAACTGAGTTTGGTAAGAAAAATTGGATCACACACGCATGGTTTTGGCTCTCAATAATTTCTCCAACACTTAACCCTGAAGGACATTATCCCCAAAGAAAATGACTCAAGGAGCCGTTCATTTTGGTTGCTCAACTTCAATTACATGCATTTGGTAGGAACCAATTTAGGACGGCTGATAGGTGATGGATTAAATTAGTAGACCATGCCAAAACTTCTCCAAGAGAACAAAATTAAACAAAAATAGAGTAGACCAACTAATAAACCAAAACCTATCCAAACTAATCTTTCTACTGCTCATGATTTCTTCAATTTCATTTCCATTTCAAACGCGAAGTTAGGCATGTGCCTCTTTTCTTTAAGCAAAAGTCTTTATGGAAAAAGACTTTTGAAGTCAACTATAATGATTAATTAGCTTAATGGAAAAAGAAGAAGAAGGTAAAATTAAGTCTTGTAGAGCTATCATAAAGTCACACTCAAATGCTTATATATTAGAGTCGATCGTAAACCTTCATTCAAAATTAAGTGATAGGGACGACTCTGTCGAACTGTGTGCTAGCTCTTACCTGAGAATGGAAGCAACATTGGAGAGGCTGCCTTACCAAAATAGCAACACAGAGATTACCACCACTAATGGTGGGAATGTTGTCTATTCTTTAGAAGAAGGCAAGGGAAGCCCAAGAAATGGTTCTGATTACATGGTCTCTGATAAAAGTGGAGGTAAAATTATATTTGAAAATAGTAAATGTTTACGCATCAAAACTGGCACAAGTTATGTGCATATAAAAATTCTGGTCTGGCTTTCATTCTTGTAAGTAATTTTTTGATTCTATGTTTTATATATATTTAAAGGACCAATTTCTGGACTTTAAGCTATCACTTGGCATGGTGTGCAAGGAAATATAGGTAGATCGATCATAAGGTTTCTAGCTTTTCTGAAAAATTGTTTAATTTGTTGAATGGTTGATCAGGTACGGAATTACCATATGGGACTAGTTCCCATGGTGGACGTGTTTCTTTTACTTCCGAGATAGAGAACGTACTTCTTGAAAAGAGAGTTGGCAATGAGGATAGTAGGAAGCTGAAGGATCTTGGTCGTTCTTCATCTTCCAAGCAGTCCACTGAGGGAAATGGAATGACAATGCATCGGAAAGTTAAATTGGCAGATCTCGCAGGGGTCTCTGAGAAGACGGCTGCACAGAAATTCTACTGTCCTAATTGCAAATCTTGCATCACCGAAGTTCTAATCGGCGAAAGAGAATCAAAACCTCCTACTCCACCTCTTCATCATAAGCCAGAAGAACGTCTTACTCTACCACGTCCTCAGCTAGAAGAACCTCTTATTACTCCACTTCAAGAGATAGAAGAACCAGTCAGATGCACTTGGTGCTTTAGTCTCCTATCTCTTGCAGGTGCTTTTTCATGTTATTAGTTCGATCTGTTATATAATATATGTATCTAATTCTTCGAAATCAAATCAAGTTTATGTTGATACATCAACTACTCTTTCCCTTTGACAGGCGATTGGATATTTCGTCGACCAGTCCCTACTGAGCAAGGTATTCAATCTCAAAATAATTTGGGCAATTCCAGACGAACTTTTCTGGTGTACTTAGATCCCAAGCTCACGTCGATCAACTATTTTTCTGTGTTTGTCAACCTTGCCAGTTTGTCATTCTATCTATTCACACCGGCAGAAGATCGTAATTAATATTTGTCCTCACTTTTGATTTCTCGATTTCTTACAGTTATTACTGTGCAAGAAGAGCAAACCACACCACGATATGCTAATAATAAGAGGCTGGAAGTCATCAAAAGCATCGTGTACGGTGGTTTAGCTGAAGCAATTGCAAGCTTGAGTATTGTGGCATCCGCAGCTAGTGCTGATACTCCCATATGTAAGTACTGGCATGGTTTTCCACTCTCTCTCTCTCTCTCTCTCTCTCTATGATATATATATGTAAATGAAAACATGCATCTTGTATTTACAGTGAACATTTTCGTTTTGGCATTGGCGAACTTGCTTGGTGGTCTTTTCGTCATTGGACACAATGTGAGTATAGTATTACGTCTAATGACTCTGATGAGTCTGGTTATTAACCAGATCCTACTGAAACCTCAAACCTAACGTAGTTAATTGTGTGATTTCGAATATGTTTCTTACAGATTTCACATAACTAATTGAGATGAAAAATTACAGCTTTGGGAACTGAGAGCTGATCAAGTGGACAGTAGATATCAAGAAGTACTAGGGAAAAAGGATAATTTCATTTTTCACGCCCCAGTTGCCATATTATCGTTCTTCATTTTCGGGTTGGTACCTCCGTTGGTTTATGGTTTCTCATTCCCTGAGAGCGAGGACAGCGACCTAAAGATTGCAGCAGTTGCAGCATCTTCTCTTTTATGCATCACACTTCTAGCAATTGGAAAGGCTTACATCCAGACGCCACCAAAAAAGTACATCAAAACTGTGCTGTACTACGTCGTCGTCGGAGTTGGGGTCGCCGGTGTTTCTTACTTGGCAGGTGACCTAATTGAAAAACTTGTAGAGAAGCTTGGATGGTTCAGCTCAACTGTAGCTGGCAGTCTTCCTCTTCCTCATCAGACGATTACAGTGAAGCCTGCATAGGGATCCTGGTGACATTTTCCAGCACCTAATTCTACCATCTTTCAGCAAATTAACTTAATTTCTTACACAAAAAAGTAGGGGTGGGCATTTGGTCCCGAAATTCCGATCCCGTCCGGGACGAAACGGGATTCATTTTTGAAAAATAGAGATCCCGTCCCGTTTAAAATCTCACGGGACGGGACGGGACCGGGATCAACATCCTGAATCTCGTCCCGTCCCGTCCCGTCCAGTTTAATAAATAAAATTAAAATAAGGGAAAAAGACCATTTGAACAAAATAGGTTTAAAAATTGCCCATTCCAATGTTTATATCCCAAACCAATGAATCTTGGGAAAATACACAGTAAAACTCTAAACACAACTACCCAGTAAATATAATTCAGTCATTTACCCTACCCTAACCAATACTAAAACTCTCTCTCTCTCTCTCTCTTTTCTCTCTCTCTCTCTCTCTCTCTACTCTGCCGCCCTCAATCCTTCTCCACCGTTGCTCCCGCTGCCGCTGTTGCTGAGGAGACCCCTGCTCCTGCTGCTGATGATAAGAAGGAGGAGAAGAGTATTCAGGATGAAGCACCTTTGGTGGTTCTCTCGAAGCCTGAGGAGGAGGAGACAAAAGCCGCTGATGCCGTGCCGGTGCTAGTACTTTCCGGAGAAGCTCTAGTGGTAGCGAACCCGAAAGGGGAGACAGTTGAAGTCGAGGTTGCAGCCAAGGAAGGTGAGATCATCTATGTTGAGGCTGTCAAGGAGGAGACCAAGGAGGAGGAGGAGGATAAGGTAGAGAAAAAGAAAGAGGAGAAGGAGACAAAGGAAGAAGAAGAAAAACCCAAGACCGCTCCGACCACCACCTCAGATGACAAGAACGAAGAGCCCCTTGTCAAAGTATGATCAACAACTTCCGATCTAATTCAATTGTACCATGAATAGACAGTAGAAAAGTGCAGGAGGCAAGATATGCTAGCGAGGCTAGCGGCAACGGCGATGGAAAGAAAAAAAATTAGGGTTTTTTTTTCTGTTTGTTTTTTTTTTCTCTTGGTTAAGGTCAGTAATCGATTATTGGGGGTCAGTAATCGATTACTGGGTGTCAGTAATCGATTACTAGGGGTCAGTAACCTGATTACTTCATGAAATCTGTAGAGTTTCATTGTATTGTATGTGCAAGTTCTTTATGTTATTGTCAAGTTATCAATGAAATCTTAGTACCAGTATAGTGTGGATGTTTTGTAATTAAAGTTTTGCAACTTCATGAACTCTGGTTATGGATTACTGGGGGTCAGTAATCGATTATCGGGGGTCAGTAACATGGTTACTGGAAAATATGGAATATGTAACCTGATTACTGGGGGTCAGTAATCTGATTACTGGGGGTCAATAATCGATTATTGGGAGTCAGTAACACAGTTACTGGAAAATATGGAATCTGTAACCTGATTACTAGGGGTCAGTAACTTGATTACTATGGATCAGTAACTTAATTACTGGAAATTTGTAATAATCTGTAAATTGTTTACTGGGAGTCAGTAACCATCGTCCAATAACCTGATTATAAAAAATAAAAAATAATAAAAAAATTTAAAAATCCGGCGAAAAAAAAAATCCGGCAAAAAAAAATTTTGGTGACCGGAATCCGCCGACTCCGGCGACCGGCCATGGGAGGCCGGAGGAGTTGAGTGATATTTTGGCAAAGTTTGTTTTTTTATTTTCCATTTTCTCAGCAAATTATAATTCAAAAATATGTTAGATAAGACAAAAGGACAAAAAAGGAAGAAAAAAAATTAAATTTGTTCAAATGGGCAATAGAGTTGTTACCTTATGTTGAATAAGGGAAAAATAAGATTGTCATTGAAATGGGTAATGAGGGGGTCTTTTTTATACTAAATGGGCATTTTTCCTTAAAATAATTATATATATATATATATATATATATATATATATATATATATATATATATATATTGACTTGATCTAAGTCGTTGAATTAAAAACTAAAAAACATTCTACCGTTAGATTCAATTAAACCCTATCTCACCCTATCTCACTCTCAGTTCCTCACTTCCTCAGCAGCTCAGCTCACCTCGACTCCTCGACTCCTCGAGCCCTCGTCCTCTCCTCCAGTCGACCTCCGTCGTCTCTGATCTCGTCTCCTCGACCAGTCCATCACCTCGAGCCCTCGTCCTCTCCTCCAGTCGACCTGCGTCGTCTCCGATCCCGTCTTCCTCTCCCGTCAAGTCCTCCGAGGCTTCGACTCTCCGTCGTCTCCGAGCCCAAGTCCTCTTCCTCTCCTGGTCGGCGCTCGCCATCTTCCTGCATAAACCGATTTCATCTTCGCGACTGATGGCCGATTTCATCTTCGCCGTTTCATCTGCTCCAACTTATTGAAGGTTCGATTGAAGGTTCGATCCAACTGATTGCTTCGTTCGAGTGGAGGTCTGATTCGACTGATTTCTTCGATTATCAGCAGAAGTTCGGTTCGATTCAGAATTGTCCTGAATTGATTGAATTGGAGTAGAATTGCCCTGAATTGCTTTGCTTCGATTATTTTTTTTCTTTTTCTTTTTAAAACCAGCTTTGGTAGTTCATTGGCTCTTCTGAACTTTATTCTTGCTGCAGTCTGCTTACAATGGAAAGGGGGACAGAGCCGATCCTTCGACATGGCCCGAGGTGGAAGGGCCACTCACTGTAAGTCTGTAAGAGTACTTTCAATTATCTGAAAATTATTCTTATATTATATTCAAGTTTGTCAAAGGTCTTTTAGGTTATGAATTCAATTGGTTAAACCAAAAGGTAAACCAGCTAGGTTGTTTCAGTATCATGAAAACATATTTCATCTTGCAATGTATATGTGCCTTTGGCTGGTTATGTAGGCTGTTCTATTTGAAGGTTGGATCCTTGGCTTCAAACCTGTTCCTGTCGAAGGCTGGACATTAAGTTTATTTGATCTTTGCATTGGATATTTACTTTGATCTTTGCGTTGGACATTTGCTTTGTGCTGGATGTTAAATTAATAGGTTGTTAACTTGTTATTGTTGTGTACTTGTGTTGGACATTTGTTTTGTTATGTAATTCAATGTGTTTAGATTTAGTGATTATGTAATATACTTATGAATGATTTGGTGACTACTGTGACTATTGTTTGCCATCTTACTGATGGCAATGGCATGAGTAAGATGAATGATTCTGTAATTATATTCTCAATATATTGTTGTGTACTGGACTACTGGATGTAATCAATATGTAATTTAATACAGCTTGATTGTTACATGTAAGCCTTCATGTAAGTACCTTGTATTTTTAACTTCACGTAATTCTGTTTTGGACATCACGGGATCCCGTTTTGGTCCCGGTCCCGTCGGGATCCCGGGCCTGGCGGGATCACTTTTAAAAAAGTGTAATTACGTCCCGTCCCGTCCCGTCCCGTCCCGTCCCGTTTAAAAACTCACGGGACATGATCGGGATCAAGTGAATCCCGGCCCGTTCCGTCCCATGCCCACCCCTACAAAAAAGTGGTTGAAAATTTACGTTTTGGTGTCGGCTGGTTAATCTGTAATTGTAGAATTTTGTTTCTTTTGTTGCAGAACAATTGCCATAGCGCAGAAGAGGATTATAATTCTCTGTAATTTTAGACTAATCACATTCATGTTTCCTGTTGTGCACATGTATCATTCTAATTGAATTACAATGTTGGAAGAAAATCACTGCTTGTGTCATGATCCAGGCATGAATTATTTTGTTAACCTATCTTTGTCATATGGATTAAAATGTGCACAAGTTTTTGACCAGAGTTTTCTTTTTTGGTGTTTGATGGAAATTGTCAATTAATAAAGTTAGGTCAGATCAATAATAACCGAAGGGAAACTACTAAGGATAGTGTAGTGGTCGGGCACCCCATACTGGTAACCACTCCAGGTCGAGAGTTCGATCCTCCATGAAAGCAAAGTGGTCAGGGAGGGGCTGCAATGCCCCCGTAGGATGACCTCCCCCGAGGGATTAGTCCTTGGGCCTAGGAAGCCTTTGGGATACTCTTTACGATGTAAAAAAAAAAACTGAAGGGCGTATATATATCCTCGGATATATGTTTTGATAGATCAAGTTAAGAGATAAAATCATAGAGATTTGTGATTTTATCTGTAGTACTCCTATTTCTTTTTATGAACCAAACCGGAAGTATTTCACTACTAGCTTTTAGCTCAAAGGGTACAGCCATATTTCCGTACCTATTGTGCCAATTGGGGACGGATTCAGTGCCCAAACCGGTATGGGGACGAAATTTTTGTCCACCCCTAATTGTACAGTCTCCATTTGTGTTTTCTGCAACTTGGGCACGGAATAATCTGTCTGTGCCACCTCGGGTACTACTTCTATAGCAAACCCTCACGCGCCTGTATTTGCTAAGCCACGACTTGAATAGTTCCCCATGATTTTTATATAGTAGAATTAGCCGATATAAGCCGATGAATAGGTAACAATCTGTCCCCAAATTTAGCATCAATAGTGGGACATTTCTTCCTCATCCGTGGCCAAATTGTACAAATTTAAGAAAAAAAAATTATGAGAAATTTAAATGTCTATTTCTTATATAATATACTGTGCGGATAGAAATTGTAACAAATTTACTAGGCTGTAATTTGTACAAACATCAAATATACCCTCTGAACATCAAATCCAAATACAATTCAACTTTCCAAATAAAATGAATCAATTAATCATCAATCTTGTTCAAATGCTACAAACTGTTCAAATGCTTGTACCTCTATCTTCATAATTTTCCTGCCTAAAAATGCCCAATAAGTATCCTTAAAATGAAAAATGCAAAGTAAATCCTGAAATGAAGAAATAATCTTAAAGGAGGAATAAACAAGAAGAAAGAAAAAAGGTGAGAAGAAGAAGAAATGTTCAGTACATGAAGATATTTACATGCATCATTCACAGAAGCTGGAGTGTGTCGGACTCTCACAAGAAAACTTAACTTTTAGAAAGTAAGCATCTATGTTACTAGCAATTGCTCTGGCTAGCAAAGTCTTCCCTGTTCCCGGAGGTCCATAGAGAAGAACACCCTGGACCAGTTCAATAAAATAAGTAAGAACATTTCTTAACATAATAACATTACTAGTTTAAGTATGAAGTCAACAATACTAAATAAAACATACCTTGGGTGGTTTGATGCCCACTCTAAGGAAGAGCTCAAGGTTAATTAGAGGCAACTCAATAGATTCCCTAAGCTCTCGGATCTGATCTCCAAGGCCTCCCACAGTGGAGTAGCTAACATTACCAGGATATTCATGAAGCATATTATACACTACTTGATCGACCTGCAAGTCAAATTAAGCAAGAAAGTTAAAGGCTCTGCCTAATCTCAATTCCAAACATTAGTAATAGAATCGCAATTACCTCTCTTGGAAGAGTCGTCATGATAGTCATAGTAGTCATATCCAAAACAACCCGAGTGCCTGCTGTTAGTTTCTCTTTGTCCACTTTACTGCAACAGCCAACCACATACCTAGGGCCACTACTTGCCTTCACTATTACTAAACCAAAAAAAAAAAAAAAAACAAACACAATCACTTCGACACTCCTCAAAGACAAAGCAGCTCGAAACAAAATTACACCTGCACACCTGTATCAAAAGTTATAGCATTAACTTAAAGTATAATGCTGAATAGATATTAGTTATACCTAGCAAACGACAAAATCTGTTGGCTAGAGATGAAAGCAGAAACAATCCAAAAAATCAATTCCATTGCATGCATGGTGTACATCAAGCCAACTGGAAACTTGGACCAATGCACAGAAACCTCATCAAAATCTCCGGATTTCATATCACCAATGAGAAAATAGATGAAAGATAGCAGCAGTAAGATAAAAAACCAAATCACAAAGGAAACCAAGTAAACAATAATACCATCATTTGACTGAAAAGACATATAGCAAAGGTAAACAGGACCAGAGGCACAAAAGAGTGCATCCTACTCAGGCTTGGTCGATCAAGTTTGCAGTTATTGAAAAAACAAGCAACCAACAACTAGGTTGAATCTTGGAAACAAGAACAAGAAGTATAGATAGAAACACTCCCAGTTCAGTGTTTCTGTTATCTTTGGGACATTTTGTCAAGCATACGGTGTGTAGTTTGTGCACCACAGACCAACAACATCCAAAAATGAAACTTTTGAATTTCATACAGTAACAAGAGCTACAGTATGTCACATGAAACAATCCGATATATATTTAACAGCTATACTACAGAAACCACCAATTCCAGAAGATCTACTAGGCTTCCCATACCAAAACATAAAAAGAAACAGGGTAGACACATATCCTAATCACATAAATAGCAAGTAGCTGAAGCAGTGTAAACTGTAAAGAACATAAATGTGCTGCAACAATGGCATGATCATTCACAAGATAGAGCAAATTCAAGTACCAAATAGAGCCAAATTGCAGAAATACTCAAGAGATTTGGGGGAGGCGATGGAGGTCGAGGGAGCAGTGGTGGGGGGGGAGGGGGAGAGAATGTACACTAAATTCCCAATTCACAGCCCATAAACTACATCAACCAAAATTAACATCTAGGACACCAAATTCAAGACCCAATCGACTCAATCGGAAATTGAAATCAAAACCCTAGAAGAGCGAAATAACCTAAAGTTAAACTAATCGGAAAAAAATTTAGTGCGATAGAGAAGAGAGACTGGTAAATATGTCGTCGATGAGGATATATTGGAATGGAGGGTTTATAGAAAAGAGGAAAAAGAGGAAGAAGAGGCACGGACGACATGTATTCTCAAACTATAGGCAAGGTATTATCTTAATAAAAATTGGGGACGGAAGTTGAAAATATCCGTGCCCAGCCTTAACATTTTTTCAATTAGAGACGGACTCTGAAAGCATCCGTGCCAAAACTCAACATTATGAAACATATGGGGACGGAAGCTCAAAAAATCCGTGCTAAAATTCTTATTTTCTCTTGAATGGGAACAGCTGCCGTCACAATAGCTTGAATTGGCACCGAAAAATTTGGTTCGTCCCTATTACAGAGATAGAACACGGATAAGCACGCCGTCCCCAATAGGTCCGTGCCCTTTGATAGAAAAGCTAGTAGTGTTTCATTAATCGAATAACAGAAGGTTACAACATGAATATAAGACCCGAATAATCATTACATACTTCTCCATTGTCATCTTCTTACAATCAAGAGGTTGTGAGTGACATTCACGATGACTATGTAGAATAAATTATAGAATGTGATAAGTGTGATCGATATCATGTGTAAAACGAATACCACACATTATGATAACAATTGTACATTTGTACCACGTGGAGAGGGAAATGGAAAGGGACCTTGCACTTGATTCAGAAATGGCATTGTTTCTATTCTCTTCACACTTCATCAATCTTCAACTTTTCCTTTATTCCCTTCATATTGAGGGGCTGATCGAGGGCGATAAAAGTTTGTTGTGTTCTTTGCGACGTGCCCTCTTATTATTAAATTACTGCAGATTTTTTCTTTGTCTCCTTCGGATCTTTATTGGAATGGATCCAAACATGCATGTGTATCACATTTTAGATATATCCAATATCTTGTTTGTTTGTTTTTAACTCTTTGATGTAACCAATTTAACCATTAATTGGGACTTGAGAATTCCAAGAAGTGTTGATTAAATGAATTACGAAAGAAAAAATTGGATCACACATTGTTTTTAACTCAATAATATGTGAACCACTGAGTCCTGAAACTCATTTGGCTCGATCATTTAGTTATAAATAAGTATATGATATACATCTCAGTACCATAACCAATGTTTTATGCATGTAATTTACGACCAATTTGCAGAGCTCATCACCTTGAACAGCCAATTTGTGCAAATGCTTAATTTGAAGTCAACTAGTCATTAGGTTATTGGCCAGAAAAAAGAAAAAAAAACAAAAGTAAAGTCTTGTAGAAGTATCATGAAGTCACACGTACACTCACACTCTAGTGTTTATATATTAGAAGAGTCGAGCAGAGTCCCAAACCATCATTTTTAGTAAAGCAAACTCTCTGTGTGGTGGTTCTCAACTGAGAATGGAAGCAACATTAGATAGGCTGCCTCGCCAAAACAGCAACACAGACATTACCACCACTAATGGTGGGAATGTTGTCTATTTCTGGGAAGAAGTCCAGGGAAGCCCAAGAAGAGGTTCTATGGTCTCTGATAAAATTGAAGGTAAAGCTAGCTATATTTGAAAATAGTAAAGATATCATGTCGTTTTAACTGTGTTATTTGATTAATTGATCAATTTTGGGATTCAGTAAGAGGACTGGAAACTCAATTGCTGAACTTAATTTAATCTATCACTTGGTGTCCATGGGTATATAGGTAGATTCATGTTAAGGGTTCTAACTTTTCTGATGAATAGTTTCATTTGCGAATGGTTTCAGGTACTGAATTGCCATATTGGACTAGTCCCCAGGGTGAAAAGATTTTTTTTACTTACGAGATAGAGGACGTACTTTGTCAAAAGAGGGTTGAGACCAATAACCACCAAGACGAGTATACTTGGGAGATGAAGGATCTTGGTTCATCATCTTTCAATCAACAGTCCACTGAGGAAAATGAAATATTGGTTAAGCATCGGAAAGTTAAGTTGACAGATCTTGCAGGGGTGTCTGAGAAGACGGTTGCACAGGAAGTCTACTGTCCTAACTGCAAAGCTTGCATCACTGAGGTTCTAGTTAGCGAAAGAGAATCGAACCCTCCTATTCCACCACTTCCTAAGCTAGAAGAACCAGCTCCAAGTACTCCACCACTTCCTAAGCTAGAAGAACCAGCTCCAAGTACTCCACCACTTCCTCAGCTAGAAGAACGTCCTACTCCACCACTTCCGCAACTAGAAAAACCTCTTACTCCACCACATCCTCAGCTCGAAGAACCAATCAGATGCGTTTCGTGCTTTAGTCTCCTATCTCGTGCAGGTAATTTTCATGCATGTTAGTTCTGTAATAAGAAGAAATGTTTTTAATGAGCTACATATATATGTTAATAGTATTATTATGGACATTCCATTAGTTGTACATCGAGATCAAGTTTTGGTTGATACATCAACTATATTCTTTCACTTTGGCAGGCGATTGGATCTTTCGTCGACCAGTCCCTACTGAGCAAGGTAAACAATCTCTAAAGAATTTGGGCAATTCTGAGTTAGCTTTTCTGGTGCTGTTAATTAGATTCCAAACTCATCTTGTATGATGATTTCACTGTTATTCACATCTGCATAAGGTCGTAACATTGATTTTTCAAGTTTTCATCGCTCTTCGTTTGTCGATTTCTTATGATGTATATGTAACAGTTATTACTATGCCGGAAGAGCAAACGACACCACGAGATGCTAATGCTAAGAAGTTGGAAATCATCAAAAGCATCGTGTACGGTGGTTTAACTGAAGCAATTGCAAGCTTAAGTATTGTGGCATCCGCAGCCAGTGCTGATACTCCCACACGTAAGTACTGGTTTCTAAACTTTCTACTCTCTCTGATCTCTCTGTGTGTGTTATATTATGTTATATACAAATTAAAAAACCTCTTGTATTTGCAGTGAACATTTTTGTTTTGGCATTGGCAAACTTGATTGGTGGTCTTTTCATCATTGGATACAATGTGAGTATTATCTGAATATTAACCCGATTCCAATTAATAAAACCTCGAAGGCCAAAGCTAACGTACTCTGTAAGAATCCGAAAATGTTTCTTATCTATTCTAATAGCTAATTAAAATCAAATATTACAGCTTTGGGAGCTGAAAGCTGATAAAGTGGACGCCAAATATCAAGAAGTACTAGGGAACAAGGAGAATTTTTTTCTACATGCCCCAGTCGCCATATTGTCGTTCCTCATTTTCGGGTTGGTACCTGTTTTGGTTTATGGCTTCTCATTCTTTGAGAGCGACAACAGTGGCCTAAAGATGGCAGCAGTTGCAGCATCTTCTCTTTTATGCATCATACTTCTGGCAATTGGAAAGGCTTACATCCAGACGCCACCAAAGAAGTACATTAAAACTGTGCTGCACTACATCGTCCTCGGGGTTGGGGCCGCCGGTGTTTCTTACCTGGCCGGAGACCTGATTGACAAACTTGCAGAGAAGCATGGCTGGTTCGACCCAACTACTCATTGAGATACGTGACATTATAACGACATGCATCTCTTCACTAATGGTGCCCCATAGTATGCAGCGCTGCATACTATAATTTTCCTATATATATATATATATATATATAAATCTAGCAAGATACTCTTGCTTGCTGGTTGTGAATATATTGTTATTTTGCATTTTCTAAAGATGACTTTGTAGGAAAATATCAAAGTAAATACCTTCCATTTGAGTGAAATCCTTGGCAACGAACAGAGACAATTTTTACAGTGGGGGAAAAAGTGTCATGATAATCGATACCTTCCATTTGAGTGAAACCCTTGGCAACTAAACGAGCCTTGTATCTTTCAATGGAACCATCTACGCTCGACCTTATAAACCTATGAACAGCCAATAAGAGTTTTTCTAGCCGGTAAAGGAGTTAAAGTCCAGGTATTGTTGTCCTCCAATGCACGTACGTAATTCAGAGGCCATAGCGGCCTCCCATTCTGGATGAAAGGCTGCTTCGGCATAACTATTGGGCTCAACATCCTTGGTAATCTGATACCATGAAATCATCTTCGGCATAACTATTGGACTATCATGCATTGTCCATCATCTTTAAGTCTTTTTAGAGTTGGACGAAAACTCGTTTCATAAACTCAAAGCCTTTTGCATACCATGAGATACTTTTAGTAGTACAACAACCCGAGAAGGATTCTTAAAGAACAACTAAGAGACAGTTGGATTCTAAGTTAAAGCTTATGAAATGCTCATGTGTTAACAATAAATTAGCTCACCTTGCTAGTTTTATTATTTTTTTAATATTATTGATTGTACGAGTGAGATGATTTTAATGTAATAACTAATAAGTACTCAAGCGTAGATGTGGACGAGTCTCCCAGCTTGACTGAGTGGTAATAAAAAGTAGTTGAACTTGATTATTTAAGTGATGTCTCTTGTACATGTTCGTGACCTTAAACGTATTTACTTCATTTTTCCCCACGTATAAGCTAAAAAGGAATGGGAGATGGAATTTCTTGTGTTCTTTCCAACATGCTACGTCCACTTCTTATCTATCTTCGCCTTGTTTGGGCTTAAATTGACATTTGTCCGAGATTGTGGATCGGAGTCCAAGAGATTATTTATTTATTAAAAAAATAATATGATGTATAATCTTTCCTTCTTGGAGAAATATTAGGGTTCCTTAAGGAATTCGAGAAGGAGGTGGTTTAAGGTAATTGAATCCTAATTGATCTCATAATTTATTATGTTTGATACGCAAATATTGGGGTTCTGCATTCTCTATATAAAGAATTCTTATACGACTTGAAAAAGGGTTCACAACCATCTTACAAACACACAAGCTTTTGCGCATCGCAAATCTTGCAAAGTCTCTCCGGAGCAAATCTCTTACGCGTACTGCCTCCACAAACTGCAAACAACCACCATCCAACCCTGTCGCAACCTTACGCCCGCCACCGGTCACTGTATACTTGTACGGTTGTCGATGTGTGCCTTGCATTCGTGTGAGCGTCGCTAAGACCTATCGTGTCCAGTCGCCACATCTTGTGGTATATCGAGTCGCTATCTTGCATAGCAAACCATTCCCCGCGGTCTTGAATTGTTGCTCTTCTTTGCATCTCAGGATCGAAGTAAGAATTACTCAATCTGTAATAAGTTGAGAAGAAAATCCTAATAGATTTTTGTTAGGTCTTGTTCGAGCCTCTTACGCCGGCCTAGTCAACGCCCGCGTAACAGTCGTTTGGTCAAGAGGCCAGGTATCGGGAGCAGACATATACACTCGCCAGAGGTCGTCCGCATTAAAGTTGTACCAACTCAAAGGTACTGGCACGCTCGCACACATCACAAGAGGACTGGAATTGACGTCTGCCACCCCACATGTTGACTGTTCGTCGGGTGCTGAATCCGCCACAAACACGCCCTTGTTACTTGTTAGCCCCTATTTGGCTCTAAAACGAGAAATCTAAATCGAGGGGTAGCTAGATAAATTACCATAACCTAATGTTCGAGTCATTATCGATATCCACCTGTACCAATTAGCTAGATTCGAGCTTTTTGTCAACCTCTGCTGAATCATGTGCATGTAATCACATGTAGTTTTTTTTTCTATTAAACTGGATCGTGTAGAAATTTCCTTTTTCTCCTTCGGATCTTTCTCAATCACTCAAGTTGATTATTTGCATTCTATTCCAAATCAAGTTGATACGTATTACTTGTAGATCGATCGACATATCCAATATTTTGATTGTTTAATTGACTATTAGTTGGAGAACTCCACGAAATGTTGATAACTGAGTTACGTACGCAAGTAAAATTGGATCACACAAGCAGAGACCTAAATCTTCATACACAATAGACCAACAGAGATATAAACTGTGCGTGCTAGCTAGCTCTTAACTGAGATGGAAACAATATTAGATAGGGTGCCTCGCCAAAACAGCAACACAAACATTACCATGCACCACTAATGGTGGGAATGTTGTCTATTCCTTAGAAAAAGGCAAGGGAAGCCCAAGAAATGGTTCTGACATGGTCTCTGATAAAAGTGCATGTAAAATATATTTGAAATTAGTAAATGGTTTCATTAATATAAACTCATGGTGGAATGGTTAAGAGTCGAGAACAATAACCAAGATGAGGATACTAGAAATAAACTGAAGGATCTTGGTTCTTAATTAATCTTCCAAGCAATCCACTGAGGAAAATGGATTGGCTAGAGTTAAGTTGACAGAACTTGCAGGGGTGTTTGAAAAGATTGCTGCACGGGAATTCTACTGTCCTGAATGCTATGCTTGCATCACAGAGGTTCTAATTGGCGAAAGAGAATCAAAACCCCCTACTCTACCACTTTCTAAGCGGGAAGAACCTCCTAGCTAGTACTCGACCACTTACTCAGCTAGAAGAACCTCTTATTTCACCCCTTATTCCACCACTTCAAGAGATAGAAGAACCAATCAGGTGCACTCGTGCTGTACTCTCCTATCTCATGCAGGTACTTATTCAATTAGTTAGTTCTGTACTTCTGTTATATAAGAGGTTATGTTATTATATAAGAAGTAGTAGTAAGGAACAAAGAGAATTTCTTTTTTCACGCCCCAGTTGCTATATTATCTTTCCTCATATTTGGGTTTGTGCCTCCAATGGTTTATGACTTCTCATTCCCTGAGAGCGAGGACAGTGAGCTATAGATTGCAGCAGTTGCTGCATCTTCTCTTTTCTGTATTACTGCATCATACTTCTGGCAATTGGAAAGGCTTACATCCAGACGCCACCAAAACTGTTCTTTACTACGTCGTCGTCGGAGTTGGGTCGCCGGTGTTTCTTACTTAGCAGGAGACCTAATTGACAAACTTGTAGAGAAGCTTGGATGGTTCGACTCAAATGTAGCTGGCAGTCTTCCTCTTCCTTATCAGACGATGAGTACAGTGAAGCCTGCATGGGACCTGGTGAAAGTTTAACTATTTATCTATCAGTTGGCTTGTAAATGTAGGATATTGTTGGGATCGAATAATGCCACGGTGCACAACTCTCTGAAGTTTCAGACTGTTTCCGTTGAAGTTAACTATATGTTCATTGATGAAAATGTCTTATCGAATCTCTATGGTGTGGTACGTGTTTTCCTAATATGGGTTCTATGCGGCAATGCCTTAGATCATTTAAAGCTCATATGCTTAGAGTGGCAGGTATGAAAGTTGCCATATGAAGTATGTACCAAATTGACTTACGGGATCAATAATTCATACCATACTCAATCAATTAAGGTAGTTTTAAAATGTTAGGTATAAAAATGTGCGCTGGAGTGGCTGGACCATACTTAATTAAAGCACCATTTGAAGATTTTTCACTAATTTTAACGGGGATCATGTTTATACATGACTTAACTTAGGACTACGCGTTTTGACCCAAATGACTAAAAGTCTAAAAAAAAAACCCAAAACGGGCCGAATTTTGTCATTATAGGGACCAAACTGATGAATGACTAATCTGAAACTGCACAAATCAGTCCGAGCTCGGACTTTAATTTTTTCTAGGACCGAAAACCCTACCCAGCCTGAGGTTTTAATTTATAGACACATGTCACCTTTTTATTGGTCATAAATATTTATTAAGAATAAAAATAAAAACCCCTAAAGACCTAAAAACCTCAGTTCGACACTTTGACTTAATTGCCTCTCTGGCTCTCACAACTTGCCTTTGAGGTCTCGCAGCCTCCACGATCCCCGCCACCATAAAGCTGCGACCAACAACTCTCTCAATGACCTATATTCCTGATCAGCTTTGACTAAATAACTACTCTCTGGCTCTTAGGAATGTTGGATAATGCATGCAAATTTTAGAATTGATGTTAGGGGACACAACAAGTACCAAAATGGGATGAAAGGCAATATACTCGAAAGTGTTACAAGCAATTTTTGGGCCCCAAAAAGCCCGAAACCTGGACAGAACTGAGATGGTCGGGTTAGGGTTGTTCTTCACTCTCTGAAAAGCCCGGACCGACCCTGACCCAATGTTTCGAACTTTGGGTCAAATTTTACAATTTTTTAGTCCGGTCCAGTTCGCGCCCGCCCTAGCTTGACTTGTTTTTTGTGGTGGCATGGCTCGTTTCATCGTGATTTTGTATTTTAGCGTTGCTATTAAAACACTTAAAATTTATATTCACACGTCCATTTTAAATGTTTCATTTATTAATAACATCATTCTCCATTTGAAATATACACGGGATGTGTTAATAAAGAAAATAGATGTAATAATAGCACCACACACACTCATATTATAATCATAACTAGACAATAAACGTTTTTTTTTCTTTTTCAAAATGAGAAGATGACTTATTGACTTAGATTATTGGTGAGCCGTAGTTTGGTTGGTTAAATAGTTTAACCGACAACATTGAGGTCATGAGTTCAAACCTCAATGTTAGTTATTAAAATTTTCTTTTAAATAAAAAACATAATTTTAGAGCGTTGATTAATTAACATTTGAGATGAGAAATACTTTTCTCATTATTATTTTTAAAGACTTGCTGTTCAAAAAAATTTCTTAAGACTTGTAGTTCAAAAATTTTGAACTACATACAAGTCTATAACCGTTAAAAACTCAAAACGTAGGACTAATGGCACCAGATTTGAAATCTTTTATAGTTTCACTTCCTACATTAATAGAGTTAGTTTGCCAACATATAGGATCTAAAATCACGTGTAACACATTAGATAATCACATGTAGAAGTATTAAAGAACAACCTTGTAGATCAATCCGACTGCTAGCTAGTTGAAGAATTGGGATGACATGCACACCTTATGATCGAGAACCACTAAACCCTAAAGGACATTGTTCCCAAAGAAAGTGACTTTAGGACACAAAGTCATTATGTCCCATTAATGTTAAGTATGGTTGTTCAACTATAACTTATATAAGGGAGTTGAATAATTAAACCAATTTATTTTTCTATGGCTCATTTATTCATTTCCCTATCTAACGGGATCTGTCACTTTTATGATGCAGATGGGCAGCTCATGCATATAAACTATTACCGCGCATCCCATGAGGCCATGATCACCCCCCATCCCTCATAACCTTTGCATCATTTTTTTTTTTAATTCTTTTATGTTTGAATATGATGATAATTAAAATCCTCATCAGATCTGACGAAATGGGATAGCTCAAGTGGTAAAAAGAGTCTCGTTACCTAGGAAGTAGGCTATTAGGTGCTGGGTTCGAGTCACGATATGGAGTAAGTGTGAAATCATTAAATCATCTTTAAAAAAAAAATCATCATATCTTCATCACACCATATTCAAGTTTATATTACCTTTCAAGTTCAATTTTAACGGACACATATGGCCGGCCGTTTGGTCAAATTCCGACCACCGGCCGGCTCTCAACAAGCTCTGATAACCATATTATTACAGGAGTTGTGGTCTTGTGGAGCCTTGAGTTAACGATTTGGAATAATTGGAATGTTGTTTTGTACTGTTTCAAGATGTCTAGCAACTAGCAAGTTTGATTTTGATTGAAATGAACAGCTTTCTGGCAGTAGTGGAGATTGATCCATATCTCCATCATGAGACGAGTTGTTTACATCAACTGTTGGCCGGTCTATTCTCCTTTTAACTCTAGGAGTTTAATCTTAATAATTTTTTTTGGCAATAGAAAATTTTATTAAATAAAAAAGACAGTATAGGGGACATGAAACCAAAACCCTTAAAAAAACAAGAAAAAGTTAAATACCACCAAAATATAAATAAGAAAAGTTATAATTGAATGCATCAAAGATTAAGACACATTACAAGAGTCTGATTACGAGCATGGTAAGGGTCTTGTAAATCTTTTATGATCTTATGTTTCTTCTTTTGAGACTTTGGGAGAGAATTGAGAAGATTATCATCATCTACATTTTCACCTTCATCAAACTAGGAATTCAAATGACTCATTCTCTCAATCTGCATATATGTATGATGACCGAGAGGTTCTTCGTTTTCTAAATCACCCCAACATAACTTGGTTTGACGAACACTAGATTCTACTAAACCATAATCTCTATTATTAGTCAATCATTGTGTTCTTCAACAATTTCATTCCCATATGCAACAATGCTCTCATCTTGTTGCATTTGAGTAAGAATCGCAAAACTATTACCAATGGAAATATTAACATTGACATCACATGAATGCCTTGTTGGATCAGTGCCTGAAACATAAATTGTGAATATTGACAGAACCTAAAACATATTTCCATTGATAGATAGATAGACACTAACAAAAATCTTTTGTCCATTGATTGTGACATGAATTTGTGTGAACGAGATTTACATTTTTCAGATATAGTCTAACAAAAATTTGAATATGAATTTAGTACTTTGACTACATGATTATATGAGAAAACTTTGGATACTGTTCTAGTGATCTTGATGACAAATAATTAAAGACTGCAAAGTTTATTTATTTATTCACCATGATTCATGAACTTCTTTATCTTACACTCATGATTCACCAACTAAATCAGAAACTTTGAAGTCTAGCACATTACGTTATGCAACTATATCATGAAGTCGCATTCCCAATGCAACTATTTAATACAACTCCCAGAATTATAGTCAAACACATTCCTTCTCAGAAAGGCAATAGAGAAGCAAGCCATCTCTCTCTCTGTCTGGTCTGTGGTGCTACAGTTCTAGTAGCTAAAAATGGAAGCATCATTAGAGCATTGGGAGGAGAATGAGGAAGTGGCCTTGGGATTGCGGGGAAGGCTGCCTCGCCGAAACGGCAACACCATCACTAATGGTGAAGATGGTGTCTATACCTCACAGAGTTCAAGTGAAGCTGAATCTACCAGCGCAGAGGAGGAAGAAGAAGCTAAGGGAGGCCCAAGAAATGGTTTTGATATGATCTCTGACAAAAATGGAGGTAAAGCTTTGAACTTGGGAAATGGTTGATTAGTTTACGTATCAAAAACCTCATTTAATGCTGTTATTTCTGTTCTGGCTTTCATTTTTTATTTCACCAACAGTGAATGGTTCTTGTATTGATTCATTTTCCAGTTTCGAACTGTTTTATATGTTAAGAGTGATCGAAATCTAATAGGGTCCATTTTGATTCAGCAAGCTAAAGATTATACTCTGGGATTCAGTAGGAATATGAGTATCAAGTGATGGACTTTAATCTAACACATGGTGTGATTGTTGTGCTTCTTTAAGTTCAAGGGTGTTTTGTTGAATTGTTTCATTATCTATATAATTCCAGGTACTGAATCCCCAAATGAGATATTTGGATTCAATGGTGGAGATGTTGATTTTCTTATTCCCAAGAAAAGTTCTGGGAATGAAATAGTGGCTAGTGAAGTAGAGAGTCTGAGCTTTCCAAAGATTGTTGAGGACAAGCATCAGGAAGAGGACTCTACAAAGTTGAGGGATGAAGAGGTACCTGGTTTTGGCTCTTTACCTTCCGAGCAGTCCATTGAGCAGAATGGACACTCAGCTTCTCTGGAAAATGGAAAGGCTGAACATGGGAAAGTTAAGTTGAGAGGCATAAGTGAGCAAGAAGTGTCTGAATTGTATCTTGAGAGGGTATATGAGAAGCCGGCTGCGCATGAATTCTACTGTCCTAATTGCAATTCTTGCATCACCAAGGTCCTTATCCGCGAAAGAGAATTGGTGAATAGACCTGAAACTGTACCACTTCCTGAGCCAATTGATACAGTTAGATGCACGTCATGCTTTAGTTTCCTTATTCCTGCAGGTACCTTTTCAAGTTAGCTCTGTTATTGCATTGTCTTTCTATTGCATTGTAACATTATTGGTACGATTCGCTATGAGAAACAACTATGATGGAAATTTGAATTTCCAAGGGCAAAGCGTTCAAATGCCAAACTTCATTAATGGATGTTGATGTATACAGATGTGATCTGCATCTGACATACTTATATTATACTTCATTTACTAGTGAGGCATCTTATTGGCCGGCTTTATTTATGTCTTTCGAGTTTTGGTCAATAGTTTAACCATTCTTTCAATTTGACAGGCAATTGGTTCTTTCCTAAATCAGTAGCAAAAGAAGAGGAAAATCTGACAGATCAAGGTAATTTTTTGGTATTCTTTAGATAATTCTGGTTAGTTCTCCATATAACTGTTTGGCGTATATCCCAATCTCATATAGATCTATGATTGTTATGCATTTAGTCAATGCCATCTGGTAGTTGTTATTTGTTTTTTTTAGCTAGCAGAATGAAATCAATGAATCCCTCTAGCTATCTATAAAAAAATAGAGCACCGGCATGTATACTGTTCTAATGACAATTATGAAATCTGGCATAGTCACTGGTATTTGCTGGTTCAAGCTAAGTTTTTCTAAGCTGTTATTAAATCTGGCACTCAAGCTTTCTCCTAATGTTTTTGTGGACTAACATCTTGATGTGCTGATATAGGAATCAATATTGAAGTCAATGTTGGAGCCTCTGATCCGTCACATGAATCTAATGAACCACTAAAAGATCAAACTAGTCAAGTTGCATCGGTAGGTAAGGGCTCATTGCCTGTTGAGTCTGTTAGACCATGTATTGGAGTTGAACAGCCCGTTTCACTAGAAGACTCAAACGGAACAATGTATGATAAAAGATCTCCAACACCTGCTCAGTCAGTTGGAATTAGTCAAGTTGTATCAGTAGATAAAGCTCCAGAGCCCCATCTAGAGAGTAGAGTCGGAGTTGAATTGCCAGTTTCACTACAAGACTCAAATGGAGCATTCTATGATAAAAGACCTCAAACGCCTGCTCTGGCTGTTGGAATTAGTCAAGCTGTATCAGTACATAAGGTTCCAGAGCCCTATCTTGAGAGTAGAGTTGGAGTTGAATTGCCAGTTTCACCACACGAGTCTAATGGAACATTATATGATCAAAAGCCTCCAGTGCCTGCTCAGTCAGTTGGAGATAGTGAAGCGGCATTGATTGATAAATCTCCAGCTCCTGGTGACTTTGTTCAAGCTAGCATTAATGGTGTTCAGTTGCCAGTTCCATCATATGACTCAAATGGAACATTACATAATCAAAAATCTCCATTGCCTGGTCAGTCGGTTGTTAGCATAACTGTTACAACTCAGCCATCAGCACCTGAAATAGATGATGCAGGTACGGGCTAGACATTACTGTTATATAAGACTGATAAAAAGGTCACTTCAGTATTACTCTTACATAAATCATCACTAAATTGCTGCTCAAATGCACATAAATATGATTTGAAAGGTCCATATGATTGCTCATTTTTCATATAAATGCTGGAGAAACTACTGTCCTGAAATTGAAATACCTAAGGAAAGGGCAAGAAGAAAACACAAGCCTATCTTAACAAAAGTTTATTTAGCCTTCCAATTAGTCAGTCAATTCATACCTATGCTCTTATGTATAATTGTATATGATGTTTCTTCTCATCATCTCCTTGTATTGTCTTTGATACAGGGCCAGCAGAATCAGTACCTCGCGAGAGCACAACTGTGATTATTAGATCAGATGGACCACCAATAATATCTGAACCACGTGATGCGAAAACCCTGGATATCCTCAAAAGCATCGTGTATGGCGGTCTAACTGAAGTAATTGCCAGCTTAAGCATTGTGACATCTGCAGCTAGTGCTGGTACTGCCACATGTAAGTGGTTTCTCGTCTATTATATGTTAGATTGCTTGAGAAAATATTTATGAACAAGCTAACTGACATCAGTGAGTGACATGCCTTGATTACAATGTTTGTCCTTGTCTCATGCATCCCTTCTTGTCAAATATCTCTATAGTTTCTTATCCCTTTGATTCTAGATATTTTAGATTAATAAATAATCAAGAATGCAGAGTTCTTCTGGAAGATGGATTTGTGATTTTAAATGTGTTACATATTGCATCTGTATTAACTTTAATATGTCTTATGTCTGCAGTGAACATTCTTGCTTTGGCCTTGGCAAACTTGCTGGGTGGTCTTTTCATCATTGGACACAACGTGAGTAATTTTACATGTATATATAAGATCCAACAAAACCTTAAAGCACACTATTTGAGATTTAGAATATGTTTCTTACTGGTTTTGATCTTGAACTAATTTCACCTTCATATTATAGCTTTGGGAACTGAAAGTCGATGAATCAAGAGTTACCTCCAGTGAAATAGATGGACAAGTGGATAGATATCAAGAAGTACTAGGGAAAAGACAGAATTTCATTCTTCATGCCTCAGTTGCCATGCTGTCATTCCTCATTTTCGGATTAGTACCTCCTTTGGTTTATTGCTTCTCATTCCGTCAGAGCAATGACATTGACCTAAAGCTTGCAGTAGTTGCGGCATCTTCTCTCTTATGCATCATACTTCTTGCAACTGGTAAGGCTTACAACCAAAGGCCACAAAAGTACATCAAAACTTTGGTGTACTATGTCATTATCGGGGTTGGGGTTGCCGGTATTTCTTACATTGCTGGCGACCTGATTGACAAACTTGTAGAGAAGCTTGGCTGGTTCGACTCAACTGTGGCCGGCACTCTGCCGCTTCCGCAGGTGAGTGTGGTGAATCCTGCATGGAAATCCTGGTGACATAATGGGATCTCAACATGGAATTTTGTAGTTTCTTACTTGGAGTTGGTCTTACTACGGCTGCAATTAAGACTGTTTTTCTCAGCTGGTTTTTCTTTTTAGTAACTGCAATAGTTTTTTTGTTGTTGGAATAATCACATACTGCACAACGCAGTTTAGATGGTTTGTTATCGAGTTTAATGAGAATTTGTGTTCCTCTCAATGTTTGTCCAGGCTTGTCCCTTTTAAATTCGCCATTTCCATACACTCGCAACCCCATTAACAACAACAAAAATGAACTTTAACTTCATACATGATGTAACTTTACCCATGGCAAAAGTAATACTGTATACCTCCCTTCTCCTGTCATTACCACAAACACCCTTCTAATCTATCCCATGACCCAAAACACTTGTGCGTTCCTGTAATTAGATGCAACTAAAATGTGGAATTAGGAGTCACTGACCCTCAAAAAATAATTTTATAGATGATATTTAACCAGTAACCACTCACTGAGCAAAATTACAACTTTGCTGAATTTTCTTATTCATCTGATATATCTGTCTCTGCACAGTCACAACAAATTTGTTACACTATACCATAGTGGAAGCTAAATGGGCGTTAACTTGAACGCCGCAAAACACTATATTTCCGTTGCTAATCACTTTCAAGTATCACATTGTAAGACTTACTTAGAAGTTCCATCTTGGAGAGGAATGAACAGCAGCTTGCCGTGGTTTGACAATAGGAGTGATAGGCTGCTCTGAGTTTCGCTTCTTCATAATTGAGGACACTGTCGGGCTGTAGTAGTCATTGCTCCTCTGAGAAGTCGCCCCTTGCGAATACATCTTCCTTCCATGGATAAAGCTCCTTTGCTGTTCTAGCAATGCCCTACGAGCCACTGGATTCCTTTGAACAGCTCCCCATCTATTGTAATTCACACAACTCTGGCTTCTTCCCACTGGCTGAAACTTTCCCTCAGGAGGACTAGGATAATTTCTACTCTCAGCTGTTTCTGCAGAGTACATAGTCTCCCCCTCGCTACTATACCCATTATGCATATCTGAAGCTTCAACTGGGTATGAACTAGACTGAACCTCACTATGGGCCTCATCTACAGAACCTGTAGACGCAATCTCAGCATCAGCACCAGGGCTCGCCAATCCTCTCTCCTTGAATTGATTTTCTTGTTTTCTTGGGCTCTGCAATAGAGGTACCTTCACAATATTCTCATCAGAATTCCGCGGTAATCTTTTGGTAGGCTGTGGTGTAATTGCTAGTTTAGCAATCCTAGGAGGAAAGTTAATATCCAAAAGCTGAACTTGGGAACCTTCTCTTTTCCGAAGAGGATTAGATGTAAACTTCGGTGTTTCATATATTTCAGGAGTAGGAATTCCCTGCATATGGGCTTCGGTTGGGGTCTCTTCTTCAACAGGGTTGGCTGCAGCAGAACAGCCCGGTCCAAGCTGGTCTCTAGGTTTTGAGACTGTATTTGATGAAGAAGGCGTTCCATCGTTATCGGCTTCAGTTGATTTGAAAACCCGCCGCAGTGTGAAGGAAGCACAAGAGTGGTCACTTTTTTGGCCAGTAGACATTAATCGGATGAGTGGTAGCTTAGGCTTGTTAAGATCATCAAGGCTACCTTCCCAATGCTGATTTAACCAATCACATATGATTGGAATGGGGATACCAAATTGCATAGGATGATCCTTTTTCCATGATGATGAGGACGATGAAGAAGTTGATGAGGATTTGGTGTTTGGAGAGGTTGCTAGTTTCATAGGATCACATATCATAAATGCTAGGTTTCCTTGCACGTCAAATCCAGCTGAACCAGGGCTCCATGTTACTCCATCAGTTGACAGTTTAATGAGATTGTCAGTGGCTATAACCACCTTACCTTCGCCAACTGTTAATTCCTTAGTGTCGGTGTAGCCTAGAAGGTAAACTCCACTTCCCAGATCCAGGTTTGGTTTAGAGCAGGTCTTCAAGTAGTAGGGGTGGCCTTGAGAATTTGAATCTCCATCTGCTGCATCCAAACCTACTATAGTAAGATCTAAGACGGAGCTGGTGATGAAAAATCTGCAAGCCAAAAACAAAAACTATTTCAGATTCCCAATTATGAAAATGCTAACATAAACCATGAGGCTGTCTGAGAAGAGTGACACCAAAACTTCCTTTCCCATTACTCTACAGCTAACTGCACTTCTATCACATTCAACAGGAAAATCAATTATAACAGGAAAGCCTGAACCATCATGATCATGATGCTACTACCCCATTTTTTCTTTATCCTTTTCTCCCAACTAAGTGATCCAATAGTAAATGCAGATAAGCCTCCACAAATGCATAGATTTAAGAGAACAGTAACAGTACCAAGAAGCTGTATAAATTGAATTCTATTCTCAGGACATTCACAACACTCCATCAACATGCTAAGGTCACTAGAGTTTTCCCAAAGAAAGTTTGAGAAAGCAATTCAGAACTAATTTCACCTCTAAGAGAAAAAGACTAGCAATATCTTCCATACTCTTAGTCACTAGGATCACTTAGTGCCTCCAACTTGCCTATTCTAGCTGCATCTTACTCCCCCCAACTCTCATTCTTTCAGCCCTCAACCTCAAATCTAAAGCGACATTCAATTAACTTTAAACTCCTCAAAGAAAAACTGTCAATTTGTAAGGATACAGCTGAAACTTTATATTTTCCACTAAGCACTATACTTACAGAAAGTGAATATGATCCAATGACATACAATATCTGCACAATCACGAAAGGCTACAAAAACACATAGCAGCATCAACCCCATTCCCATCACTCATTTCCGCCATAACAATTTGACCAATTCACAAGTCACCAATTCGAAACACAAAGGGCACACAACCAAAAAGTGCAACAAACACCATCACTTTTCCATATCAGCACCAAAAACCATCCATCATAATTTCAATTTCCATCATTATGGGACCCACTAAAACTGAGCTTCCTGAACACCCCAAAAGCAAACACAAAACCCAGTTTTCATTTGCATTTGCATTTGCATTTTGCATTTAACTTATATAATCTCTAAAGACAAAAACTTTACCTGTGGGGAACAAAGCTCGCAGCGACGCCGTTTTGTAGCCGGATCTCGGAGCTCTCCGCCGCCGCCACCGACGGCAGGTTGACGTGTGTAGTCAGCAATAGGCTCCGGTGGATCAAGAACCCGGTGCCGGAGATCCCACCATTCCCTTGGCCTGAAATCCACGCCAATGCCGGAGCTTTGCCAGAGAAAATGGCCGCCTTCATCTTCTCAGACTTGCTCACTCCTTTGCAGAAGCACCACGTCTCTCTCAGACCACCCATTTCTCAAACTGGGCTGCGTTTGTTTCCCTCAAGAACTTGGATCTATAACCAAAGCTCAGACCTTTAGTGTGGCATTTTGCTCTTGGCTTGAAAAAAGGACTGGTTTTTATAAATGGGTTTTCATTATTTTTACTGAGAATGGAAAAGAGAGACGAGAGGGACGTGAATGGAGTAAAGGAAGGGTCTTTGGTTTTATTAGAGAAGAATTGATTTTGATGCTTCCATCTCTATCTATCTGTGTGTGTGTGAGAAAGAGAGAGATGAGTTTTTGGGAATGTGAAGCAGCAATGTGGGAGTGGAAGGATTAAAAAGGAGGGGTAACTGACTCTTCGCAATTATGGAAGGAAATGTAATGAATATTCATGTGAAGCTCATCAATTCTCTTAAATAATTTTAATTTCCCTTTCAATAATTACATGTTTCCCTGGGTTTTTGATACTGGAGAAGAAGGGAAATGAAATTAGTAGGGTTAGTGTGGGAGTACTACAAAAGTGATGGGTCCAAATTTTGAATGTGAGGTCAAATTACTCAATAATATCATAGAGCAGTTGATGAGAAGCTGTTATTCACTTAAATCTCGTCTTTCAATGACTTATTAAGAAGGGTGGCCATCATTATCACATGAGGCTTTTTACTTTATTAGAGCATGTCTGAGATCATTGTGTCATATGCTGTTATGGAAGTAGGTACTTTGAATGTAAAAACAAAGATCAATTTGACAATGCAAGGCTATGTTATGCTATTTAGCTGCTTTGTCTTTTCCAATCAAGTGTGGATTAGTTGGATAAGCACACTTGGAGTTGAGTAAAACCATTGGAATTGTTTTTGACATTTTCTTTGCCATTGGTGGTTTTTGATATTTGAAAGTTCTATCAGGTGGAGGAAAAGACTCAAAAGAGAGAGAATAAAGAATGAACTTTGACCTTTATTCCTTATTTCTCATGTGAATGTGATGGATAAAAATCAAGACTTGAATGACAATGCTATCAGCTATCTTGTGATGAATGGATAGCCAGTTAGCAACTTTGAGCTTTATTCTTCTTTCTGATCCCCAGCACCACCAGAACTCCAGAAGCTTTTACCATGATGCACATGATGCATTGACCTCTTGATGAAGCCGGCACATCATGTGGCTGTTTGACATCCATGATAGATCAAGAAGACCTTTGATGACAACTGGATGCAGAGAAAGAACAAGGTCATCTGTCTGGCCATTTTGGTTTATATGGGCCACCATGCGTATAGAACATTCAGAGGAAAAAGACTCACTTCACAGAACTCAGATTTCTGCAAGGAACAACATCATCGATATAAAGTGTACAAAAAACTTTTCTTTTGCTCATTGCTTAACCTGGTAAAACCTTTCTTAATTTTTTTTCATTCACATTGAACTGATGGAAGCAATTAACTGTTATGAAGACTTCTCAATATCAGTGCTACAGTAAGTAAGGTTCAATGAATTGTATTCTATAAGGGTCTTCCTCTGTATCTAAAATTCAAAAGGCAAAAACAGAACTCTGGTCAGAACATCAATCACAACCACCCACATCAATTCCTTTCTGCTTCAAATACTCCTTGGCCTCAATTACGTCCTACAGAATATAACAAACATGAAGAAAATCAGTTTTAACCATGTTCTTTATTCAGAATTGTTTCTTGAAAGAAAACTTGCATACAATTAAAAGATGTTTTATCACTTTATGTGAATACCAGATAACAGAGGGTGAGAAAGTACCTGCTGCAACAGTACTGCTTCTTGAGGACAAGTTGGAAATTGGACCAGACCAACTCCAACCATTAGAAGGCCATAGCATCCTAGCGACACAAAAAAATATATGGGAAGCTGGGAAGAAGATAAAAGCATGGAATAGTAAGCTTTATACAACTAGAAATGGTAAAAACTGTGACCTTAACTAAACAAAAGAAATATAACTCACCAACCAAGTATGACTACGTGGAATAACAGACGTTTGTAAGAGGCCAATCCATAAGGCAGAGATGGTCACCAACAGTGTCAAAATTTTCACAATATGCTTCATTGAATTAAAGAGCTCAACTTCTCTGTAAGTTTCTAATAACACAAGTAAAAAATATATAAATCTCACTCTTGATACGGGAAAAAATTATATTTGATAAAATTAGTGTTTTCAAAAACAAGAACTAAAGCAACAAACATTACAACCGACGCAGAAAAAAATGCATATCTGCAGGATGATTTTATATGTGATGTATCCTTGGCAACCAAAATAACCTATAAATGCAAGCCAAGTAGCAGAGGGAAAAAAATATACAAACCATATGCAAGACCAATCAAGTCAGCAGTAAATACCCCTACTTGAACTATATAAATAAGGCCAACATCATCCATTTGGTAGCTATGTTAACTTATAAAAGCTGACAGTACCTATCTATTTGCTTTCTATTGAACCACAGGCTGAAGAAAACATGCCACTTGACAATAAACAAGATAAAACAAAAATAAAAAAGAGCGATGGAAACTGGTGTAGTGAGATGGAAACTGGAGTGAGACACTAGCACATAAAACATAGTGGAAAGCAGCTTATGTGCATCTAATTAGACCATACAGCCAAAAATTTCAATAACACTTAAAAACTAAGTATGATAGTGGCCGCTTCCTTTTCTTTATTTTCCTTACTTTCAATATTCCAAATCCAGCAGTCCTCCCCATCACCTGAACTCTTCATCCTCATCACCCCTATGGGTTGTCTGCCTACTCTATCAGTAGTCAAGCCCATATCCACCCATTAAGAGAAGGAGCTGGTGCTCCTTCCCTTCCTCACTCACTGCTAACTCAAGCACATATTAAAGTATGAGAGTACTTCAATCATCATGTCAGACAGGATGAGATGGGAGAAAACAAGTGAAATTGAATGTCAAAATGTTAGCTCTATGTAATAGTTGACCAATGGTGCCATCAGAAGGGATAGGTATTAATATTCATTTCATTTGTCCCAGTGATACTATCTGGAACTCAAAGCCCTTGCGCAAATTCCCAACATCATATGGCATACTAACACTTTCAACTACAGTTGACAGTTTTGTAAAGTCTAAATCTTTTAACAAGCACATTCAACAATCAAAAGAATCGCATAAGGAAGTAGGCATCTTAAGCCACATGACATCATAAACCGGAACCAAGAGTATTCAAATTCCATAATCATCAAATTGCCTTAGAACCTATAATCACCCCTTTTTTTGGAGTAAAGCAAGGAATTAAAAAAACTTTGTAATTGAAAATGGAAGGGTAGCATAATAACTGACTCAGCTTAAACAGAAGCACAGAATATAGAGCTATATCTAAAGTCATTGGATATATAATAACGTTGTGCAATAGTTGATCAATTTGATCAGAAGGCATAGGTGATTATATCCATTTCATTTGTTCCAGTATACTATTCCAGAACTCAAAGCCCTTGCGCAATGTCCCAACATCACAAGGCAGAATGAGACAATCAATTACAACTGCCCACTATTGAAACTAAATCTCATTACAAACACAATCAACAATCAAGACAAATTACTTATGAAAACATGACTGTCAAGCCATTAGTCAAATGACGTCCCAAACTTATCCTACACAAAAGCCTGAATAAGGTGGTTGTTAAATCTAAAAGGAAATTAAAAATGCAGAATCATCATGTAATGTGATAACATTTTGAAAGAAAACAAACATATAGCATTAAACTTCACTCAACTTAAACGGAAGCTCGTTTCTCTGAGCAAGAACCCTAATCCTTCTAGAGATTGACAAACTATAGAATACTTGGTCAAACGATGCCATCAGAAGGGATAGGTAATAGTATTATTTTCATTTGTTCCAGTGATACTAATCCGAAACTCAAAGCCCTTGCGCAGTTTCCCAGCATCATTTGGCAAAAGCAAACCTTTACAAATGCAATAACAAAGGAGCAAAGCAAAGCATAGCTTCAAACTAGAGATCCAAACCAAAAATCAAGAGCTTCTGTAACACCAACAGAAGATCCATTCATCCCCAAACAATAAAATGCACATACCCATCATCATTTTGCATCATAAACAGAAATCTCAGAAGTAGAAACAGGAATTAAACAAAAAAGCACAACAATTTGTCAAAGAAATACAAAAACTAAACAATCTAACTTGGCTCAGTTTCAAATAAAGCACCGATCTTTAGCATAAACCACAAGTTTCCAGAGATGGGTAGAGAAAATTACCGATGACCAGACCAAGAAAAACGAGGGAGACTGAAGGCGTGAGAGAAAAGTTCAGAAGAACACAATAAAAGGACCAACTTTGACAACATATAAAGGAAAAAACTTTTCTTTTATTTCAATTTAACCCCACAAACTTCTTGAAATTACAAAACATACCCAGAAACTACATCACACTTCATAAACCCCAAATTGAGTTTCTTCTGCAAATCACAATCCAATGGCGACGAGCAGTGACGTGGAGGCCGGGTTCGCGAAGCTCCAAGGAGAAGACTTCGAATACTACATGCAGACCTACTCGATAATCCTAGGCCGTAACTCCAAGAAATCCACCGTCGACGTCGACCTCTCCTCCCTCGGCGGCGGCATGAACATCTCCAGACACCACGCGCGCATCTTCTACGACTTCACGCGCCGCCGCTTCGCACTCGAGGTCCTCGGAAAGAACGGGTGCCTCGTGGAGGGGGTCCTCCACCTCCCGGGGAACCCTCCGGTGAAGCTCGACAGTCAGGATCTGCTTCAGATTGGGGACAAAGAGTTCTACTTTCTCCTTCCGGCGAGGAGCATTCTCGGTGGGCCCATTGGGCCGAGGCACTACGCAGCCTCGGTCGGCGTTTCGGGCTCGGCCGGGACAGGAGGTCTTTATGGGTATGGGCTTCCCGGCGCGGCGGCGAAGAAGAGTAGAAGGGAGTTCTATGAGGAGGACTATGAGGATGAGGATGACGTTGGTGGGAGTGGGAGTGGGAAGAAGAGGAGGGAAGGGTATGAGGGGTATGGGTACAGTGGTGGTGGGCCGGGTTCTGGATCGGGCACCAAGTCGGGTTCTTTGGCTTTAGGTTAGTGTTTGTTTCTGTGTAGGTGGATAATGTGGATGGATTGATTGATGTTGGTATAGGAATTGGAATTGGGGATTACAGTTTGGCTTTTTGAATAATTAATTATAAGAGTTGAGTTTTATTGATATGAGTTTTTACTTGCCTGTTTTCAGCTTTATAGTGGATAATGTGATGATTAATGATAGTATATGTTAGTTTGATTGCTCTTAATTACCGGCTTTTTGGCTTTAGAGGTTATAATGCAATAGATTGATGGTAGAGTAGCTATTGAAGTGGGAAGAAATTAGTTTTCTGGATTATGTGATAATAGTTTAGTTACCAGTTTTTGGCTCTAGAGTTCATAATGTAGAGTTCATAATGTGGAGGATCAATGTTAGATCACCATGAAATCTAAGGTCCATTACTTAAGCCAGTTTGTGCTAAAATCTATTTTACTTACAATTGATTCCAACTCCTGCTTGAACTTTTGTTAGTGTAAGCCTTCTTTACAAAGGTCTTGTGAGGCAATACTTGTTTACAGTCTGGAGGCAGTTCTTTGTTTGATCAAATGAACTCTCGTCATGTCTGATATACTTTATAATTGACTTGCTTTTGAATTTTTGTATCACCCCTGGTTATGCAGGGCAAAACTTGAAGGACAAGGTTTTGTAATATATTCTAGGGTTCTTATGGCTAGGAATCATAGGTTTGTATGGTTTCTTAATCATATGTTTACTTTGATTGATACAAGTTTAATTTTCAGTCTTTGACTCCAGATTTGATAATGCAATGGATTGGTGTTAGAGTTGCATTGAATTGAGAAGAAATTTGTTCCGTGGATCATGTTATAAGCCTTGTCTTGATGGAAACAAGTTTAGTTACCAATTTTGGCTCTAGACTTCATGAGGTGGTAAATTGATGTTAGTGTATCAATTGAATTGGGAAGAAAATTTTCTTTTAAATTAACTGATAAGACTAGGTACCAGGTTGGCATTGTCAGGTGATACAATGAAACATAAGGTCTATTACTTAAACCAATCTGTTGTAAAATCTGTTTCCAACTCATGTTTGAACTTTCATTAGTGTAAGCTCTACAAAGGTCTGGTGAGTCAATACCAGTTTGTTATAGTCTGGAGGAGATAGCTTTCAAAAAGTTGAGTGATTCTTTATTTGGGGGGATGAACACTCATCGTGACTGCTACTATATACTCGACTTGTTTTTGAATTTTTGTGGCACTACTGGTGATGTGAGGCAAATAAAACCCGACTGATAAGGTTTCGTAGTAGGGTGTTATGACTAGGCATCATATGATTGTTAGGTTGCAGCACACAAACCTGGAGAGAAGCAAAGCTTTTGGATCGTTGACTCTCTGTATAAATAAGATAATTCTAGAACAGCTAGGATAAAAATAAATCTATTCCCATAATAATAACCTTTCTTTTCTGTATGGAGAAGTTTTCGTCGTAGTGATTAGTGAATCCTTATTATATTGAACTTTCCAAACCAAACAAGATCTAAGCAAGGCCCATCATCTTCTACAGAATGCCAAATACCTTTTGACTAGGCCTTGGATATATCCTAGTGATCTTCTGGTGTTCTTATGTTGATCATCAACAGGCAATTACTTTTTTATGTTTTAAGTGTTTTAATATCTTCAACTGCAAATCATATATGAAAGCAATTTCTTTAGCTTAAGGCTCCCAATTGTAGACTCATTCTGGGAGTGCTGACATCTTGGCTAATTGTCACTTGCTAGGTTTTGGTACATGTCTATGGATCATTTCTAGTTCTTCACTTAGGATTTTACAAGCCGGTGCTCTTTCACTGTAGTGGGACCTCTGATAGAATTGGTCTGATTAGATGGTAATGTTGAATGCCAGGGAAAAAAAGAATTTTTTTTTTATGTATACACACTTGCATTGGTGTTCTGTTTGCTTTTATGGTAAAATTTAATTGACACCGAACACGTGTCTTTCGAACAACATTTGTTAAGTATTAGTGTGCCAAATCATTTAGAGTTTATGCTTCGCAAATTTTTACATACACTTGCATTGATGTTCTGTTTCCTCTCTTGGAAAAATATAATTGAAACCGTACACGTCTTTCTAAACACTGTTGTTAACTATAATTGTGCCAATTCATTGCATAATATTATCTTCTATTCATGCAGAAAAGAAGGGAGATGGAAGATTAAGGGTTGATCGAGAGAGTGACAATCAGCAACTTCTGCATTTGGAAGAGAAGGATGTGGTGTCATCTGTTGCTACGGTGCTCTCTGACCTTTGTGGTCCTGGTGAATGGATGCCTATGGAGAAACTACATGCTAAGGTCAGCCTTGAGTCCTTGACATATTCTCATGAACAAGCTATATGTTGATGAGAACCTTTAGAACTAGTTTTATTCAAATTTTTTTCATGTAACTACACCCTTCAATATACATTCCAGTTTCTAGGTGACAAAAAAAAACTGTAAATTTTGTTTCTTTTCATTTGGTATCATATATTGACCTGTTTCCAGTACCTAGTCTGATCCTTTGATGGATGCTACAAGTATATGTTGTTATGTGTAATGTAGAAACGCAGCATCAACTATTATTTTCTTCGAGTACAAGTATAATATCTTAATGTATGTTTTGACTACAGCTTTTGGGCTCTTTTTGTGGATGTTTGTTTATATGTGAATTCTTCTTCTATGTTTGAACCCTGGATTTGTGCCTGACTCTTGTATCACTCTTTTTCAGTTGTTGGAACAGTATAGTGGTATTTGGCATCACACTCGAGTGAGGAGATATCTTACTTCTGAGGACTGGCCTGGTCCGGAGTCAAAGGGGAAACCGTGGTATGGCTTGCTTATGCTGCTAAGAAAATACCCAGAACATTTTGTCATCAACACAAGGTCTAAGGGTCGTGTAACCCTGGAATTTGTTTCTCTTGTCTCATTGCTTTCATAAAATGGTGATACATCAAAGCGATGCTGGTAATTTACAATGTAGTTTATCAAGAAATGAGGTTCCTTTCTGTAAAATGTTGGCATGCCCTTGGCTAATTGCCCAAATTTGTACAACTGGTGTGTAAGTTGCTGTCGAGCAGTGTTTAGGAAATGTTGGATACATGTAAACGAATTTGCAATGTCATTTTCTGTAGATGACAGTTGCACTATTTATTCCCTTGGGGATTGTTGTTCTCTCCTGAATGACTCATGTATTGCAATTCTAGCGAGAATTCACATATCAATTTCTCAGGAAGTTTTATCACCTCAAATGTTTACAGTTTGATTTTACAGTTTATGATCTGATGATTGAACCATCTCTGGGACGGATCATATGCAAAACTGCCGAAGTATGTATATCTCCCAATATAATATTAGAATATAGGCTCACACTTCTTTTTTTCTTTTGATAGAAAGGCTCACACTTGAAAGCAATGGTTTTGAGGGATCAATGGATTTGATGTTGGAGATCCACAAGTGATTTTGTCAAGGCCATTTGACAAAAACCTCACTTGAAAAACCCATTAGGTATGTTCAAACTTGAAATCAAGTGTGTATCAGTGGTCTTCTGATACCAATCACTGAGGGCATTTGTGCTTTATTGTTAAGGATCTCAGCAAACTAAAGTGACAAAGTTGAGGACAATATCAGTGGTGTTTTGATACAATGCATGACCCGCAACATCACTGAGGGCTTTTGTGTTTTGTTGATGAGGATCTCAGCAAACTATTCTACTTGGACTTCGATACAAAGTGAAACAGAGATCACCACACTGCCCTAAGCAGTGGGGAGACCCCGTAAACACCATTCCTATAAATTACCAGCCTCTTCGTTTTGGTCATGCGCGCCCGCTCTGCAGCAGCTTGCTTCTTTTTTTCTCCAATCTTTGCATATTTTACGCAACGGGACATCATCATCATTCCTGAACTTACTCGACTTAGACGCCTTCTTCTTCTTCACAGCAAGATGCCTGACAGTGTAATTGCAACTCAAGGGATAGCTAGTTGTGGTATAGAGCAGGAATCATGGATGCGGTAGTGTCAGGTCGCCCTTCTATCCTTCTTGAGTTCTTGTTCACGTTCAATAGGGGCTTGCATGGAAGCCTTGAAGTGCTAAAGGGGGCAGAACAGTCGTGATCCACTATGTGTTTTATGAGAAGATGTTCCTCATCAAAATGGGAGTTCAGAGCAATGGCTCCAAATCAATGACGCCATTATCGGAGATTGCACGGCAAGTAGGAAACCTAACTCGGTATTTCTTCAACCATGGTTTCCCTGCAGTGCTCCTTTTTTTTATTAGGTCGAAGTGGTCCAATCATGAATAATGCTAAACTTTTTTTATTAGGTCGAAGTGGTACACTAATTAGGTAATTCTTGTAATTAAGTGATGATTACTATATGATGTAATTGAATGCCACCAATTCTTTGATAATGATATGTGCTGAGCCGGTGAGCCCTATCGATTTCCCATCGTATGTTAACCACATAATTACCACATTCAGTTTCCAGGAATTATATTGCACATGAGCTTCTTCACCTCCCATTCACATAACCTTTTTGTAACGCTAATTGCTCCCCACTCTATATAAACCCTTGCTTCTTCTCTACCTTCACACACCAATCTCTCACTCACCTACAACCTGACAACCGAGAATGGCTTACACTTCTAAGCTTTCCCTTCTCGCAGCTCTCCTTGTTCTGACCATGTCATTCACGGTCAGTACTTCTCGACCTTTGAATCACCCAACTGGGAGCAACTCAAACCTTGCGGCCAGATTGAACTTGGATGAAGAATCATCAACCTGCTGGGAGTCTTTATTTCAGTTCCAGGCATGCAGTAAAGAGGTTGTATTGTTCTTCCTCAATGGTGAGACTAACTTAGGAGACGGCTGTTGCAAAGCCATTGGAAACATTGAGCACCTGTGTTGGCCTGCCTTGCTCGGTTCTCTAGGGCTTACCACGGAAGAGACTGATATACTCAAGGGTTACTGCGATGAAGCCGATCAAATCCAATCACCTCCAACATCGCCTTCGCCACCATCTGCTTATCAGCCTACTGGAAAACTTGTTCCGGTTCTGGACAAATTGATTCCGTGAAGATTTTAGTATGCATGGTTAATGTTATGTAGGATGAGTAAGAGCCGCTCTATATCTTATTTACGGTCACGTTTATGCTTACGCAACTAAATAAGACAAATGAGGAATTTCAGTCTTTTTTATCACTGTTGCAACTGTGTTATTTGACTTAATTCTACTTTTTTTTTTTTATTATTAAAAGAAAAGAAATATCACAAATTATAATCGCTTATACAACCAAGATGACAAGATTAGTAGAATCAAAAGATAAAGCCCGGGCAATTGGGAAAGGGAAATTTTTACGCCAAAAACTGATTTATAATGAATGGCCAAGGATTGCACCGCATCTTTGTGCGACTTTGATAATACCTTACCAGAGGATAGTGCAAATTCATCCCCAAATTGGGAGATAAACAGTGACACAAACAGAAAGGCGACAGAAACTAAAAATGCTAAAAAGCAGGCCCCAAGAGATTATTACTGACATTTTACAAAATTTTATGCACCTATCAAAACTCTTTTCTAAGACTCTTCTTTGGTGAAGTTCCCAAGTCCCCTCTGTGCATATAACTGCTTCTCTCGAGCCTGCTTCGCAGCAAGGGCTTCTTCATCAAGTACTTTGATAGGGGACCAGTCGGGCAGTTTTAGCCAACCATCATTCTTCTCTGAACCATCCTTACTCCCAAGCATAGATTCTTTGTAGCTCTTCAAGACAGGTCGTAGTTTGATTGTAGCATAATCCACTGTTGTCCCAGCAATGGTAAAGAGTATTGCGTAGCGCATAGCAGCAACTGGACCGCCTACAAGTCGATAGACAAAACAATTTAACCACAGGTGAGAGAGGGAGCATTCCAAACTATATTGAACACTACAGAAGACTATTAGCAAAATACAGCTTCTCCTTTTCCTAGCAACCAACAAATTTAGTGATGCGGCTTCTATGTTTCACTCTCAAGGAATTGTACTGGGACTTAGTTGAGTTGAGCAGAGCTCCCATATCCGGGAACCAAATGCACCCTAAATTCCTTCGACAGAAACCAATGGGAACCTATGACAGTGTAGGCCTCAAACTATTCCCTCAATTTGGGAAGCTGTAAATAAATTCTTTTTACTCCAGACCTATGTTCCCCAACGAATCTATATCTGAACTTCCTTCGTACCCGAAACATCCCACTTCTCTGGAAGTAAGACTACATTACTAAGATCACAACAAGGGCGGCGTCACATTTCTTTCTAGAAAGCAAACAAATCAAGTTCAATATTCTTTGACATGCCTAAAAACTCATTCCAAACAGCCAAAACACATGACGGCACTCCCAATTACCTCTAGTTAAATAACATACACACTCCCACCCACTTCAAATGAATAAAAGCAAAGTCCAAAGCTACACCTCTACATTCCGAAATGCAAGACAATCGAAATCGCTACCATCACATTTGTCTCAAATTCTATCCGAAAACACAATACATTGGTTTAGTTTCCAAAAACAATCACAGCTAATTACAAAGAATCAAACCGTAAAGTCGCCCAAGAATAGCACCACTGCCAAAGCCGGCAATAGCAGAGTTGACCAGGTCATCAGGCCCCGTTTTTCTCGTGATCCCTACATATTCACGCGCCCCTGCCAATACAAACAAACTCAACATCATCCCTAATCAGCATTTCCACAATTCACCAATCGATCAAAATCAAACAGGATTAAAAAAAAAACTGAATAATTACCGCAGTAACAAGCAGTGACGATGGCGAAATTAGCGGCGTAAGTGGTTGGGAGGCCGACGACTTTCCGGTGCTTGGAGACCAGCCCAGCACCGGCGCCGACGACTCCGGCGACGAGTGTGGGGAATCCGATGCGGTGCTTCCAAAACGAAGATGAAGGAGGATCTGTTTCTGACTGTGAGGGTTTGGGATCGTCGGAAGGCATAGTTTTAAGGAACGAGGAAAGGGCTCTATTTTCTTGATTCGACTGAGCTCATTTCTCAACACTTTGAATCGTTTTGTTGCGGTGCAAACCATGGGTCGGATCCGGTTCATTTTCGGGTCCGGGTCTGGGGTATGGGTAATCAGTAATAGAGTGGAAATCACGGATGATAAATTTGATATTTGAATAGGCATTGTGCGCACTGTGATCTGTTGTTAGAATGCTCATCAAAAAAAAAATTGATAAATACTTGTTTGATTTTTCTCTTTCGTTTAAAAAATCATAGTGGAAGTCAACCAAGTACAAGCCAGTTATCCTCCTTTACAAGAAACTTGTCCTATTTTCAACTTAAGCAAGCCCAAGTTGATCTTAATAATAAGAAAAGAGAAACCTTAAAAGAAGTATTAGTAATACGGTCCATTCTGAACAGTTGGAGAAAGTAGTGCTAAACTCAAGGTACTGCTATTTGAATGCAGAATAGGAAAAGGTGACCTTCAGGTCATGTTTCTTAGTCGAATTAAATTTCTCAAGCATTATTCGTCCACTGAGCAACCAACAGCATTTAATAAATCAATAGATTTCTCCAAGAACTGGTTCATTTGAACCGACGGCAAATGACCACTATGATGCTTCTAATCTGAAGCTACTTACTGGCCATTTGCCTAATCAAGACAATGAAATCTACCATCTTTGCCCTAATATGGGCCTTTATACTTTAAAAATTGGAGGACTATCAGCTAGCACTTAACTGTTAGAACTGAAAATCTCAAGCATTGTTCTCGAACCATTATAATTAAGAGGCTCGTCTGTCTTCCTCCCCATCTTCCGAGGTTGAGAGACCATTTACGCCTTGCTTGTCTTCCCAATCACCATCTTGTAATAGAGGTGTCTCAGACCTTTTTTTCTGAGGCAGACCACTGCCACTTCTTGAGCTCTGAAATGTTTTGAGAAAGCAAACTATTAAGATCTATAGTTAGTAAAGGCCTGAGGGATGTTAGACTAGACAAGGGAGAAAACCAACTTTTGTTGTTTATGGAGTGACGAGTCACCGCCAAGAATTCATCCCACGTGAACTTCATCAATTCTTGCTTCTCCTCTTCAGGTAGCTCAAAATTTGGCTCCCTCCCACACATGAAAGCAGCCCTGGATACAATTAATAAGATTAGTTTATATGTGTCAAAACACATCATGCTTATCCTCCCTATCACATTTAGCTGTTCATATTCACTTTTGCATCTTGGGGGAGTGAAGCCACTATATCATATGGCAGAGAGAGTGCTAAAACTAGACAAAATAATAGAAGACAGTATGACACAGGCAAGCTCAGGAGACTGGGAAAGATGCACAGAAACTAAATATATGGAGCCTTTAAAAGTCTACTAGAAACCTGACAGCAAATGAACACAAAACAGTGAGGAAACAAATATACAATTGTTGAACTTCAAGCTGCTACAAATTCAACAAGGATAAGGTGTCAAAAGATCTGAGTTCATATTGTTTTTCAAAACATGATGCCCAATCCCTAATAAATAGAAGGCATAATCAAAAGAAAATATGGTGTAGCCAGCTTTATGATTATCCAAATTATTTCAACTGGTAGAAGTATCACTCTATCATTGGGTTATGCACAATTGAATGAGCTTCCATAACCTGCCTAGCCAGAATATACAAAATAAAAGTTGAAGATGCAGTTCTACCTATCGTACAAATGAGCAGCCTCTTCTTCTGAACCAACAGTGCCCAAGTGGATTTGTTTCTTATCAACCTTAATAGCTGCCTGCCATTTCATATTTTTGAAATAGACACCTCTCATTAGACATGGTTCTTGGTTATGAATATGCTTTCTGCGATGTCGTTTTCTGCGTTTAATTGGTGGCCCTGTGAATAGCATACAGAGCATTAGAATTCATAAAAAATTGCAACAGTGGCTTAAATCCTGAAAGAGTTTCACACCTCAAAATTTTGAAAAATTATTATTGAATTATACAAATATAAGATCATTTCTGTTGATATTCAAATCTACATATGAAAACTCAAAGAAGTGCAGTCCAACCACTTCTCATGGTATAACAAAAGGTGAAAGATAACAGCAAAATGGAAATTCTTTTCCTCCAATGAATGAACACAAAAGCACAATGTTCATCAGAGCTTATAGCAAGAGGATATAGAAGTCATAAGGATGAGTTTGCACATTTGTGCCTCCATGATATGAATTATTCCCTTCTATTTAATATGAGAATGATAGTTTGACTATTAATGATATATCAACTGCCCCGATCCATGAAGATGTCATCGATTAATGTTCACTCAAAACACATACTAATGGTGACTTGGATGAAACAACAAACCTGGAAAGTATTTCTGAGGTTGCTCTTTTGCCAAGCTAGAACCATATGCTGTTGATGAAGGAGGTTCTGTTTTTGAAGCAGTACTCTAGTGATGAATGAAACATCAGATAAACTGAACATAAGAGCATCTACTCGTATTTTCAAGATTTTTAAATTTTAACTTCCTGTTTTTGTCTTTCCCATTTTGGGTACATTGAAGTGGCAATAAGCTTTGAACTAGATGCTGATTAAACTTCAGTATCAAGAAACTCGAAACAAATAGCATTTTTTGTCACAAAACAAGGTTGGAGGCACCAACATTTCAAATTGTTGGCCAAGTCACCTGCTTTGTGGTTTTGGCTTGATTAAATCCATATTGTAATATGAAGTCACTGTGAATTCAGTCTTACCCCGTCAAGCAGATTTCTATCTTTCGAAGGCATGGGATGCACACTATCAGGTTTTGCGTTGTCACAAAATAAAGGAATTGGAGTTAGAGCAGAACTTCTCCCTGCAAAAACCCAAAATTCGGTAAAGACCTTCACTTTGTCACATACAGGAACCTATTAACTAAATTCCTACACGTGAAAGCTGCAAATTGATCTCAAAATTCTGACAAGTTAGAGTAATAGAGAATAAAACTCAAACCGAATCAGAATGTGAAAGAGTATTAGAGCAATACAGTGTACTCAACAGAAGTAATAATCGTACATTGTGTAACAGATGCAAAGTAAGTGATTACCAGAGCATAGTCCCAAGAGCCTGCGCCTTCTTAAGCTCACCATTGTTGATGGGTACAACTTAACACTTAAACTGCAATGAAAAGGTCGTATTAAAATAATTATGAACTTGAGACATGGCCCAGACATACGGAGGTCAAAAGGAAAATCAAAACAGAATGCCACTCAATTATGGAGCACGGTGTTCTTGCCATACATCAGCTAGAACCAAAAGCAATGTCAAAGAATATTAAAGGCAATTCTAATAAAACTACCATGAAAAAATTCATAATAAGCAGCAAACCAATTTTTACATGATCTGAAACTATGTTTCTGGTTTCAAACTTTCAATTGCTACCCCCAAATTAATGTCAGTGGAAGCTACAATAAGGAGTTGTCAAGTAGAGATTCTTATTGTAGCTATGAAGCTAAGTAACATAGAACTCACACATAGCAGGAAGACATAAACCAAGAAATCAAAAACTAAGAGCAACTTCCCAGATAGTTGTTACTCAAGATTCTTGTGATGAACGCGAGAATAGAAACAATGCCACTACAACCAAAAAAATCCAAACATAAGGCACATACAATTCCAAGTAATATTCTTCCATTCCCTGAGTTCAATATCCATCTCTAATCAAGTTATCTCTGGGTTCTTAATCATTCTAATCGGATAGCAAGGTTCAACCTCTGCTCATCCTCAAGTTCATTCAGCAAAGCAAATCATTCATCATGTTAAACGCAAATCTTAATAAAAACCATCCCAAACAGATGAAAAAGCCTAATCTCTGACCTTGGAAAGTTAAGTCAACCCAAACCAACCTACCACCTTTCATGGAATGGCCATCACTAAAACCAAAAAACCCACACCAGAAACTCAAAACCAGCCTCCAAATACACTCTCACACAAACCAGAAACACACAAAATCAGGACCAACCCACAAAGCCAAGAAAGAAAGAGAACCAATTCCAAGCCTTGAACCTCGTCAACGCAAAATGCCCATGACCACAAAAAAAACCCGAGTAGACAAGTCAACAATGGACCACCCACCAAGCCAAAACACAAAACAAACCCTAATGGGGATGAGAAAGCCGGTTCCTTTCTTACCTGAGGTTGGTGGCGGTGGTTGGAATTTGCAGAGTCCTCAGAGGGACTTGGTAAAATCCCAAATCCTTGGTGGTGGTGAAAAAACAAAACAAAAACCAAAACTGTGTATAGTGTAGTTGTGTCTCATGCATCTACCACCTTTTGTTTCTGTTTTTTTTTTTTTTTCTTATTTTCTTTTTTTGGGGTGCCCAAAAGTTTTGGGTGTTTAAAGGGTGGTGGACTGGTGGTGGTATTTAGGTGGGGAGACAAGTCTCTTGGTCTCAGATGGAGAAGGGTGGGAACTTGGAAGTTTGGAAGGGGAGAACGTATGCTTCTGTGTACTTTGATGGAGTTACATATTTTCTATTCCGATTTTGCCCCCTTGAACCTTAGCAAAATAGTACCGTTGCCTTTGGGATTCTCTTGGTTTGACCAAATTGCCCTTGGATTTCTGTTTTGGCTTCATTAAGGTTCTTGTTCAAGGGTTTGGTGTTTGTTCATGTCATTCTTGTTCTTTCCGCTCTTGGATATAATACTCGTAGGGTTTTATTTTTGGGTATAATTATTGCAACCTATGTAGTTGAATTGGGATATTTCTCAACTTATATAGTTAGAGTTCATAACACGTGCTAAGCATGTCTTTCTATTAACTACATGAAAATTTATTTGTTCATGAGTAGTATAACTCAAAGTTTTTATACTTAATAGAGAAATAGCTCATATGAGTCATATCACTAATGATTCATGTGACCTAAGTATTAATTTGGGAATAAAAAATATAATGTTTATTATCTTAGAATCATGAGATTTTTCCGTAAGTCAAGCGAGTCACGTGTCTGTAAAGTTTACCAATTAATAATTTATATAGAGTGAGTGAAAGATACTATAGTAATTTTACATATAGAATCCACTTATTTTGATAGTTTGATTGGCAGACGTATTCGACACGAGGTACAAGTGCCGTACATAAGAATTTTGACAAGCACAAAACCTTAGAAATGAAAAATATAGCAACTATATGGAACATGAAAATTATTTTTCATAATCTTTAAAACTTGCAACAAATTTAGTTAATGTTTCGTTTCTTATATGCACCGTGAGCCAAAGAAGTCATACAATCTATCTATAATAATCGTTTATATCTGCATGCTACATGATGAACAGAGTCAAAATAAATCCTCACAACATCGAAATGAACTACAGCCTCTTCTGTATCTTATCCCCAAAGGAGCACCAGGTCAAGTGCAAGGGTGGTTCACTAGCTAGCGCATTAACAAACACATTTGATGATAAAAGCAGTTAGTCCCTAGGAACAACATTCCCTAACTATCACACAACAATAAGATCGATCATGAATAAAATTAGGACTTAAAGAAAACAATCTAAAATCACATATGGATAGGCATATCCCTCAAATAAATTCGACACCGGCTTGCAAACAAGTTTGTCAAAGATGGGACAAATATCTTTGATGGAGGAGGAACTCCAAAACCTACGAAGAAATAAAATAGATGAAAAATCAATCTTCTGATTTGACAAGTCAAATAAGTGTGATGGACAAAAATAAGGAAAGATATAGATTATACATTTTTTTTTTCGGCTCCAAAAGTTGCATATAAATTGTATGTGGCATAAGGTAAAAGAAAAAAAAGTTGATAAATTGAACAAAAATAAAATTTACGACCTTATGACATATCAACGTTATATACATATAATTAAATCTAGTTACGAGTTTTCAAAAGTGTTACGCCCACATCTTAAACAAGTCAAAACCAATCTATTTATATGAACTTTTATTAATTCGTCTATTACCACAATTTAGCCTTTGAATGAATAATGAAGAAAAAAGAACTGCCGAACCATAATTATGTGTAGTAAAAGAAAAAAATATATAAATTTGCCGAACTCGTGAAGAAATCTGTAAATCAATAATAGAGTAGAGATAATACCATGATTGGCCATTTAGGTGACAGTGCGTGACACTGACAGTGAAAGGACAATAAGGGGAATCATGTCATCACCGCAGAAACCCAGTGCCCCGTTCACTAGATTTAACGGGAGAGGGGCAAATCAGTCACTTAATAAAAAGAGAAAAGAGCAGAAGGAAACTATTTAATAGTGTGTGTGATTGGGGGGTTGGTTGGTTGCGCGAGGGAAATAAAAAGGAGGCCACCGACGAAACGGTGATTGGATAGACGGCCCATATAATAACAACAAAAACAGGATAATGTCCCGCCAACCAAACACGGCTCAATATGATGAGAGCACATTGGACCCCTCCTAAAACCTTTACCTATTTTCATTTTCATGATTCTCTACCCAATTATTACCTTAATAAGTATTTAATCCCCCTAATCATACTATAAGTTGTTTGATCAATTGAGTTGCCATGTTTTATTTCAAATAAAATGAGTCGATAAAAACATTTGTTTTTCAATCCGATTTGACAGCAAGAAAAATGTTTAGGGCATGTTTGAGATTGTTTATACGAGGAAACACCAACTAATTCGATTTATTGTACAAATGTAACAATAGAAAAAAGTGTTCCGATAAACTAAAAACCTATAAGAGAATCTAGTGACTAAAGAATACGACATTGATAAAGTTATTAGATTAAGCACGCTTATTATCTTATTGTAGAGTTATACATACTACTTTTTGAAAACCAATCATTACTTACAAATCACTTATAGTTTCTGAATTTTTCGTCACTCCCAGTCTTCCTGTGATATATGAACATATATCATCATGCTCCTTCATTATACAACAAAATTCCTCCCTCTCATTGCTCACTAGAATCTGTTGTGTCCACAAATCTTCGTCCTTGGATTGACAGTGAGCTTGAAGAGTCTGGTTTTGAAATTTATTAAGGATGTGCACCCATGTTACTGAACAATGAATTAGTGACTAGTGGCGTGTCTCAACTCTTAAGTTGATAAACAAGACAAGTAAAAGCATGCATAGAAATATTTGCTAAGCATAATTCCATCCTCTTAATTCTTTCAATTCTCTACTATAATCCCGGTTTGATTTAGTTTTTCTAATTCTTCAGCATCACTCTATAAGTGAGCTAAACAACAAACAAACAATCAGGATGGAAGTTTTCAACATTTTTGAAATGCTACAAATTAAAGAAAGTTGATTTAAACTAATGCAAATCCTACAATGGTTACTCACTAAAATACATGTAGGATTTGTAGAATACACATAAGATGTGCATGCAAGTCTTGCATGACCAAATGTGATATTCGATAGGATTGTAGTTGCTTATGTTAATTCTTTTTTAGCCCACCGAACAATTTATATTGACACATTTCTAGTTTTCTACCTTAATACTAAGTTTATAGACTTAGATTATCAATAGATAGAGTCAATTTAGTACTGTTTTTTTTTTTGCTCTAACATGACAGAGCTCAAGTGTTACAATATTTATTCTATTTCTCAAAATGTTCTTCTATTTACTGTTTTGTGACACCGGAGAAAAATCGAACCCTAATCCAACATAATCTAATCTAACCAAATTCTCAACCTTCGACCTCTCTTCTATCTGACCTCTCAAGCCACAAATTCGTCCATTTTTTTTCGGACAAGTATTATTTTTCGAAGAAAATATTTCCCATCTGGGGTATTTTTGAATTAAACATTCCCAAAGCACAATTCTGCAAAAGGAAACTGGGCTTTAGAACGTGGACCCGACCCGGCCCAAGATCCCAACAGTGTCCTGATTTCGAGTATAAAAAGGATGACACCGCCTCATTGGCTTGAGGACGCAAAAACAGCTGAGAATTAGGGTTTTATTGAGAGCAAAACGAGCAATCGCAACAAGATGATCTACGACGTCAACTCCCCCCTTTTCAGGTCCTTCCTCAGCCAGAAGGGTGGCTCCTCCGACAAGAGGTCTCTCCTTCTCTCCAATCTACTCAAACATCTGTGTTTATTAATTGAAATTTTAGTTTTGTGAAATTTCCTAACTGACATTTGTGAATCCTTTGGTAGTTTGGGTATTTAACTTGGCTCAATTTTTGTCAATATGAAATTGGTGTTTTGATACCAAATTATGTGAAAAAATGAAGCATTTGTTCTGTAAAGTCTGGGATTAGGTTGAAAATGAAGTAATTGTATTGTAATTCAAGGTGTTTTTGTTAGCTGAGGACACCCAACTTGTTATTTGGTTTTAATTGCTTGGTTGGTGCATTAAGATATTTTTGCAATTATAAATTTGCTTTTGTATTACAGTCTTGAGGCGAAACATTAAGAGCAGTCTGGCTTTGTATAGTTAAGGGTGCATCAGGGTGTGATGTAGATTGTACAGCTGTTGAGGTGCATCATACTAATAATTGTCTGAGTGTAATGAGTTTCTTTTATAATCTGGTTTCTAGATTATGTATGCTTTGTGGGATTTACTAGAGCTACCTGTTTTTGAGTCAACCCCTTTTGAATGCTTTTGAATGTTTTTAGTGGTAGTAGGATGATAAATAGCTGAGAAGTGTGAAGGTTGGTGTTTCTTTTGCTCCTTATATGGGGTTTTTATCGCATAAGGCATTCAGCCTGGTGGCTGCATGTTTAGGTTTCTCACCATTGTTTATTATTGTTCTGAACCGTATTGTTTTCATGATACACTGCTTGACATACGGTTGTATCTTGTTCGGCATTGCAGGAAGATGGAAGAGCAGAAGCCAAAGGAACACAGGCCCAAGGCCAATGAGAACAAGCCCGTTATGAATGAGTGACAGCAGCCTTGCACATTAGCTATGGAACTTTAGGGGTTTAAGTTTCATGAGTTTATGAGTACTGATACTCTGTTAAGACAATATGTTATCATATGACTCTGTGTTTATGTATCTTTTTTAGCAGTTGACCCTAAAATAGAATTCAGATGTTCAAATCTGTTTGGTAATGTAGATGCTGTTGGAATGTCCAGGAAATGGATTTCTTGGCAGTCTATGCATTTACATGCTAAACATGCTTCAGGCATGAGGTACTCGTGCTTTTGAAATATATTGGGGATTAATGTTATGCTGTGTTTTGGTATCTTGATATTATGAGTTGTTTCCTGTTCACCACCCCCGCACATTTCTTGACCAAACAACTGGTTCAGTAGGATTGCATGATATTGACTTCCATATTGAAATCATCTTTATATGAATGGTAGTTGTCTTGTGAAGACAGAACTTCCATTTACCCAGCCTACTTCCACCGCATGCAGATGTTGTAATAGTCTCAACCAAAAGGCCTTTGCTTTGAAGGATGTTGTATTTTTTGTTGTTGTTGTTGATCTCACTCCTTTAGCTCTCTGGAGCTTTGCGGGAACGTTCATTCCTGAACTTTGTATCAAGTTGGATTTGGTAGTTCCTTTAATATTTTTCATGAAATGCCTCCCAAGTTACAACCATCCAAATCAAAGCATCAGCTGAACACAAATTGAATCCAACTGATGGGCGTACTTACTGCATCATGTATTTTATTCTCCTCTAACCATTTCCTTCTCCCCTATCCCTAATGGACGCCGCCTCCATACCCGTCCTCTTGCGGTTTATGTCCCTAGTCTTTAATCGATTTGGTGAAGTAATATGCTTGCATCAATAAAATTCATGAGTTTCTGTTCATTTTCCAGTCGGAGTAGGAACTCACATTAATTCTTGTAGCAAACAAGGTTCCCTCTTAAGGAGGGTTTATTTATTTACATAACAATTCAACAGGGTTTCCCAAACAAGGTTTATTTATTTATTCAATAAATTCATTCATTATTTTATATATTATTGTTTTCCCCCCTTTTTTCAGTACACTGAAGTGACTGAACCAACTTGGCAACTTCACGGAGCATCCTGTTCCTCCAGTTTGACTGCAGCAGCACCCTGTCCATATTCCTCAGGCTTCGGCCAAGAGGAGCTACTCCATGGATATGATTTTGGAGATGAAGCAATCTCTACAGCAAGGAAAGCACTTTGACAATTTTGGCAGCGAAGCCTGCGATTCTGATAAATCCTGAGATACTGAAATTGGACTCTGCAGTCAATGCAAACCGTCCAGAAATGCATAGGATCCTTGGTCTCTGGTTCCCCAGCCATGCCAAGACCTTCGCTCACCTCACCAAGCAGCATGTTGGCTTCACTGAGCTGCTTCGAGGCCTTTTCCAGAAGAGTAGCCTTCTCCTTGTGCATGGCCTCCAACTCCTTGCACTTGCTCTCCATAACCTCATTCGCCTGCTTCTGCTGGTTAACCTCATTTGACAGACTCTCAATCTTAGATTCGTACTTCTCCTTCACGCGACAGTGATCGTCGACCTCTAGGCTCAGAATCTCATTTTCAGCCTCCTGTTTCACAAAGATCTTCTCGAACCGCCTAACTCTTTCCTCCAGCTCTGCAACATGAGCTATGGTTTCATCACGCTGCCTTGAAACATCTGCAGTTTCCCTCAGCCACATGGCTAAGTGGAGGGAGGACTGAGAATCACTCAACAGATCAGTTCAAAAGCTATTCAAACCAACCAAAAAAGTTGTATAAAAGTTTTAAAACAATGAAATCTTGAGAAACAAGCACTTACAGCAAGGGAATGGTGGGCTAAGTTCCGCCTTAGATCACCTTCAGTGTAGGAACTTGTGGGACTTTAATCCCACATTGAAGAAATAGAAAGAGTCTTGGCATTTATAAAAACTAACCCATTTAGTCTATTAAATGAGTGAAGTGTGAGAGAATGGGCTTATGGGCTTTTCTATTGAATTTTTAATAGAATTGCACATAAATTAAATATATATTTAATAGTCAAAAGATGGGCCTTGGGCCTTTGGGCTCTGTTAATTAAAATATTTATTTTATTTTTGAAAATTGAAATTGATATTATCTGAGAAACAGTTACAACTGTTCGGAACAGTTGTAACTGTTCAGTCAGACATATCTTTTCGTCTTGACTATTATATATACGTATAGGTCTTTGTTGTTCAGACAACATTCTTTTCTTCTCTTTTTCTTCTTCTGTTCTTCAGAGAAACACACAGTAGATTCGCCAGAAATAAGTTCTTGTGCAAGAACTTGTTTTAGATTGTTGAATCCTCTAGATAGACGTCTGAAACTACAGCACAAGTGGGGACGAATTTCTGTCTAAGGACACTGCTAAGCAGGTCTCAATCTGATCAAGTCAGTAAATTTCTAATTCAATTTCGTTGTTGATTTTAGTTGTTTGATTGTTGTTAGTAGAATTAATAGTATTTAATTATATATAAAAACTGTTTGTATGCCCTATACTGATTGGTTCTAACAGTCAGCGTATGCCTTCATAATGCTGGCATCAGCTGGGCCAAGCAGATCAAGCAAAACCTTTTCAGCAGCAGCCGGATCGCTCAACACGCTGATATTCTCAGGGGATTCTTTTGTAGCAGTCATATCCTGGAAATCATACATTTTGGATTATTACAATCATCTTAACAGTTGTTTTACACATTAGCGAAGCAAATGTGATGCACCTGACCTGTTTTTTGAAAGATATATGACATTTTTTTCATATATTTGAAATGGCTGGCAAATTCTAACTAGAGAAAGAAAGAGATGATTCATCTAGAGCCTGTATATCTCAAGTTGGTTCTTTTGAATAGAGTTTTCTAATAACCTGTTTAATTTTCCAGATCAAACAACTAGGAAATAGGAATTAAGTGCATATTTGGTCCAAGTATTAGAATAGGCTTGCCATCTCAACTTGCTAAGTTGAACAGAAGCATCATACTATTAAGACATGCTACATACAACTATCTTAACATGGCAAGGGTCTTAAGTCTTAAGTGTTAACCATGTCGATAAAATACTTCAAATGACGGGTACATGTCATGGATGTGAAATAACAATGTGGACTACTAACCTCCACCGGTCGATTCAGATCAGCGAAAAGAAAGGGGCGCAGATGATCAGGTTTTGCACTGGTAAAAACTTGAGCAGCAGTTTTCTTGTCAACCAATCCAGGAAGCTCTCGAGCCGGATTAACATTGCGTCCTGCAATTTGGCAATTAACTTAAAAACAAAATCATATTGATTTTCATGGATTCGAAGTTAACTGGTAGAATTACAAAACTTAAAAGTTTAATGTTAAGTTGGCTGTAAATCATCAGTAAATGTATACTGAGCAGTTGAAGAATAACAAAATTACAAAAGCAATTAATTAGTCATATCATGTAAATCAAATTTCAACTAGTTGTTACCGGAGCTTGATCTCGAGCGTTTCTGACTTCCTGAATTTCCCATGGTTAATTCCATCAAATTTGATGCGGCTGGGAGCTTCCTCGGTGACATCACTCCTTGTATGAACAAGCAGACTGATTATGATGATGATGTAAACTTATATGTGGCTCCTTGAATATATAACTCAACTTTTTTAAATGACTACTCATTTTTATTGTAAAGCTAATGAAAATGCTTCGCAGCATTACTGACTTACTCTGCTACTAGCAAGAAGAACAATGCATACCGAAACACCTGACGCAAGCTAGTATGAACTTATTCATGCTAGAGTACTGAAATCAAGAGCAACTCACAAGGAAAGAAAACCAAAAATCAACGAGACTCTGTGCTTTCAACATCATCAGAGTAAAGTGTTCATGACTATAAACTCGGAAGACAATCCCTGGGTGAATCATTGAGGAAGCAAAACACAAAATAAGTAATTGGGATCGTCATTTTGTTAGTTGAAAACACACCTAGAAAATGCAAAGAGCTTGGGGTCTTAAGGAAGATGATTCCCCACAATATTACTAGGTGAAGGACGATGAAGGAGTGATCGGTAGTAGGAGGATGACTACACAATGAGCTGACGAATATGAACACGAGTGGCTCAGCCATTTCAATCTGAACAACTGAGCACTGAAAGGTGAACATAGCCGTAACCAAACTAAGCTCACATTTAAAACTTGGATGCCGGAGACGAAACCGCCAAATGATCAGGAGGACTCGCCGGTTACGTTTTCTCTCTTTCAAGATGTATGGCCAGAATAAAAATAACTGTTCACTGGTTGTGAAAATAAAAAGAAATTAATAGATCTCTTGTCCAAGTCACTAAGTTGTGCTAGAAAAAGGAACACAAATATTATGAGATAGCAATGTAACAATGGAATCGGAAATCTGATCGGCAAGTCCACATCATCACCCTCACGCCGGGCCGTGATGATGGTATCGGAAGGTACATGAGAAGGTAAATAACACTTTTACTAACTTGTAATGGAATTGAGAATGGTATAATCGATTCCAATATGAGAGAATTTCAACGTTTACTAATACATCAAGGAAATTGGAATGAGTGTGGGTCACACCTCCATTTTAGGAATCGATTTCTTACAAACCCCGTAACTTGATACCTGAAGGGGAGGTGGGTATCAGAATCAAGCTCAGGTATCAATTTTTGTTACTAAAACTATCCTCATGTAATTTCAATATCTCCAAATTATTACAATTAATATGAGTATTTTAATAGTGGTATTTTAGTAATTAACTTAATTTAATTATGATTTTACCATTTGAATAAACAATATCAATTCCATTCTTTGTCTAATTTCATGTGGTAAGTAAACAACTCAATGGAATTGAAATATTCACATACAATTCCATTCCGTCTCCCATACTTTCTATCTCCTATTCCTGATAAACTTCATTCCAAGTAAGTAAATGTGTCCAAAATGGAGTGGGAAGAAGAGAAATGTGCCGAGAAATTATGAGGCGAAATAATAAGTTTACTAGTTTAGGCACAAAATTAGAACAAATTGTAGAAACAATTCAAATAGGTTAACACTAAGACAAACTTGTCACCGTATTTGTCGATGAATCAAAACACCATATATAACACATTCAACAAAATCTTGACCTATGTTTATGAATTAACGATATATTGTGCATTATTACACATGAATGAAGCTTGAACTTCAACTTTGGTTAATTTCATGCTATTTTTGACATCGACACTTTCAATTTATGTATAATTTCATCACCGGTGTTCCTCTAGCTGCTCACCAACTTAATCGATTATGAAACATATAAAATGTTAACTTAGATCGACCACAAGACCTCACTATTTGAACAATTGAGTTCGATAAAGCTCAAATTTGAAGGGGAAAGTTCTTGATTTGCAGGTAAAAATAAATTAAGTATGAAAAAAGAGCAATTTGAATTCAGAAAACTCTGATTGAAAGAGAAGATAAATAGAAGATCACATAGCACACCTCAAATCTACAAAGCAGTTGATTTATTGTACGGAGAAATTCAGACTGCTCTGAATTCCAAAACTTCACCGTCAAATTAGAACTTAATATAGAGTGAGGGAGAGAGATCCAAGCGACGACCTCAAAGAAAAGGTACGGAAAATGAAAGTATAAAAAAACAAAATCGCAGTAGGTTGATGCGCTTTTAATGTGACTACTTTATTTAAATCAACAAATGATTCGTAAGGAATTTGAAATCCCGATATAATTTTTTTAGATTTTGTTTTATGATTTAATCTTAAAATGTACATTTGATTAAATGTGTGAACAAAATTTGCCATGAAAGTTAGTGAAGGTTGCATGGAAATATGATCAAGGACGCAATGACAATTGTGTCTTTTACTATCTTCTCGATTAATGTAAAGGTGTTCGCATGGAAAAGCGTTTCACTCTTACTAATGATCAAATGTGAGCTCATGCAAGCATTTCTTCATATACGTATATTTCAGTTATTGATCGATTTTACTTAGCTTTTGATGGTGAGAGCGATTCGAACTTTAAACTTTTACTAATAGTTTGTTAAAGAGAAATATTTTATAAACTTGACCAAATAACAAAAATATACGAGAAAACCAAAAGTTGATGTAAATCCATCCTAAAATAGGAACTCATAGTGCGAACTTGAAAACTTAGAGGCTTAAGGTCTAGAGCATCATATCAATAATTCAGGGGTTAAGTTGTATTTTTTATTTTTGTTTCTGTCTGAATCTGTAGACTCACAGATACCGGTGGATCTTGGTGTGATTCCTGCCTGCAAACCCTGCTAACTAAGAGAATACCGGGCGGGGCCGGTCTATTCCGCTCTGATGTCTAAGTCAGTATAGTTGAAGTAACCTGATAACTTAAGCGGGAATGAATAGTTGAAGTATTGATTACCTATTAATGAGGGTAGTTGGGATTCATATATAGACTGCCGGGCGTGAGGGCTGACCTCACCCTTTGATGTGGGACTAACCCCCTTTTGCATGTATTACTGGACTGTTTCGGCCCTTGTTTGAGGAGCTGCTGTCCCCTGTCCCTGGATCTCGCTCACCAGTAAGGTCTGTCCGGGTGCCGGACCAGGTGCTGGTGTTGAACTCCCGAACCTTGAGTCGGGTCCAGAAGTCCTGGCTGCGGGTCTGGGGACCTGGGTAGCCTCTCTATGACTAATGTCAACAATTTTATTTTATTTTTTTATCAACCATTAATTAATTTAGGTTTGAACAATGTTCTGATTCTTTTCTTTCTTGGCGAAATAGACTTAAAAGTTCAAACATGACTACATGAACTGTAATTTTATTGAAATAGACAACCTATTTTCCTAAGCTCCCTACTAACCTAGGTGCTAGGTTCACCTTCATTGTTGCCGTACATTATATCATTTCTCTCTACTGAATCGATCCAATTTGGAGCAAGCACAATGCATCCGGTTTACAGAATTCTCTCTAAGTAATGTTATCACAAATTAAATATGACAAGGAAAAAAATTCCAAAAAGTTTATAGTCCTCTCTTTCGTTTGATTAATCTAACTATACCTTCTTCTATATATGTCAATAAGTTACTCCTTTTATTCTTTTAGAACAGAATGAGGAACAGAGTCTATAACCTCATTTTGCTTATGTAATTGCTCATTTTTGGCTACATCTAGCTTTCTTTAAGAGCTCCGTAGCTGATTTACCATGCATAATCTGTTTAGGTATGTAAATTTCCAACCAATGTGTGTGTTTAAATTTCTTCATATAGAATTCATTTAACATCATAAATTTTGGTTGATAGTATTAGATTGATCAAAAACGTATTAGATCACATAATTAGCTAGTTTAGATCAATAAGATAACCACCAATTGTTGTCACATTGCGTTCATGTATTTGACGATATCTAAAAGAAAAGGTTTTACCATAAAATACAAAGTTAAAATACGAAAAATGAACAAGAGAAAGAAACCATCAACCATACCAACAAATGCTTTGTAAGTGTTCATGGCGGATTCAGCACCCGGCGAACAGTCAACACATGGGGTGGCGGACGTCAATTTCAGTCCTCTTGTGATGTGCGCAAGCGTGCCAGTACCTTTGAGTTGGTACAACTTTAATGCGGACGACCTCTGGCGAGTGTATTCGTCTGCTCCCAATACCTGACCTCTTGACCAAGTGACTGTTACGAGGCGTTGACTAGGCTGGCGTAAGAGGCTCGAACAAGACCTAACAAAAATCTATTAGGATTTTCTTCTCAACTTATTGCAGATTGAGTAATTCTTACTTCGATCCTGAGATGCAAAGCAGAGCAATAATTCAAGACCGCAGGAAATGGCTTGCTATGCAAGACACCGACTCAATATACCACGAGATGTGGCGACTGACACTGGGTGCTTCAGCAAATCACAGAAACGACGCAAGTTTGCAGCTCTAATCAGCGTAAGTATGCGACTCTGTACGTGTGGCGCAGTTGGCAGCTCTGTACGTATGGTGTAGTTTGCAACTCAAGATGGTGCAAGTATGCTACGATGTCCGAATGCTGGAAGCGATAGGTCTTAGCGACGCTCACACGAATGCAAGGCACACTTCGACAGCCGCGTAAGTATACAGTGACCGGTGGCGGGCGTAAGTTTGCGGCAGGGTTGGATGGTGGTTGTTTGCAGTTTGTGGAGGCAGTACGCGTAAGAGATTTGCTCCGGAGAGACTTTGCAAGATTTGCGATGCGCAAAAGCTTATGTGTTTGTAAGATGGTTGTGAACCCTTTTCAAGTTGTATAAGAATTCTTTATATAGAGAATGCAGAACCCCAATACTTGCGTATCAAGCATAATAGGTTCTGAAATCAATTAGGATTCAATTACCTTAAACCACCTCCTCCTCGGATTCCTAAAGAAACCCCAATTCCTTTCTAAGAAGGAAAGATTAATAATCAGATTATTTTTTAATAAATAACCTCTCGGGCCTAGATCCACAATTTCGGACAAATGTCAATTTAGGCCCAAACATTGCCCCCCAGCCTTTGAAATTGAGAACCCAATGAAATTGATGAAGGTTAGAAAGCCCAATCCGAACCCATTTAAAATTCTGAAACGTTATGTCTTCCCTCTAACATCGCAACTTTACCAAATTGAGCTCGAAGAACTATTCCTAAACCCTTGACCACTGCCAATCCTACCACTTCAAATTTCAGAGAACTTCTTTCAGTTTCTATAAAACCCAGATTAAGAACCATTAATTCACATCTCAACCTCCATTCTGTCATCTTCTCAAACCAAACAGACCATGGCTTTCGAGATTCAATACGCTTCAGCCCTTAGAGGAAAAGAAAGAGTAACCTCCACCATTATTGAAGTCGGAAGTTCCTATCAAACCTCTATCACACCTCCCGACGATTATGGCCGCGCCGGGTTAGGACCACAACAACAAGAATTTCATCAAGATAACGTCTTTCCATTCATCGATGAGTCACGACCTCTTCCTGTGGCTTTAAGCGAAAGAGGCGTTAAATGTGGAGACTAACAAACCTCCAATCATTACTAAATTCCAATAGCATCCTCCTCCTGGCCGTTACCAACCCAGACAATGATACAGTGGTATCAAGAAAGACGATTGCTTCATAAAAGCAAATGGCGAGCAGCAGAGATTGATGAAGCCCTCAATATCAGCTTATGCCCTTAATCTGTCTTTGGAATCCCTCTGCCAATGCCTTTGATTTGAAGTTTGGGCAAGCCAGTATTACTTTGTTAGACATGCATGCTGGTTTAGGATTTCCCTTAGGCAGAAAACCCTTCAATATGGATGATTATCCTGAAGCGGATGTACCCTCAATCACCCTTCCAGAACCCTCCACTCGGAGTTGGCAAAGCTGGATAACAAAATTTCGAGCCTACAAGGATGATATAGGTGGAATAGCCTTCTTAGATTTCTGGCTCAATAAGTTCGTGTTTTGTTCAACTGCCTACAAAATGACCAAAACCTATAGTAGAATGGCTGAAATTTTGTATGCACGCAAGGAGATTGGCCTTGCCTAAATAGTGTTAGCACATCTGTATCGATGCCTTCATACTCTGTCTGCCACACCCTTAAACTGCAAAGTTTCTGGATCTCTTTGGATTTTAGAAATTTGGTCTCAGATGTACTTCCCCAGACTAGCACCCCCTGAGCTCAACGAGATCGCAGAAGAAAAAGTATTGGGGCTCGCCTATGCTGGATGCAGACCTAAATATGGTCAAGGCTACGCGGTGTGTTTCGATGTAATTTTCAATACTGAGGCTCATGACTTTTACTCAGAAGCTCAGATGCCTCTCCACAAGAGACACCCAAAGGCCTTGAAGGATGGTTTCCTACCCTCAGCCAACCAATGTGAGGAAGGACGGAGGTTATTCCTTCAATGCATCTCTATGGCGGACCTTCCCCTCTTCACTTCTGATAAAGGCGAGTAAGGTGTCGAAGTATATGCCCCCCAGCTGTTTGCCAGACAGTTTGACTTAACTCAACTTCTGCCCTATCCCCCAATCCAAAGTCTAAACATGTTTTCAGCCTGGCGACCAAGTAAAAACACCCCTGCTGATGAAGATCCTAATCTTGTATCTGCCTTGCGACCCGCCACCTCTCCAAATTTAGAACAGTGCCCTGAACTAGAAATCTCTGGAGAAGCTACTGAAGAGCCTGGTGGACCCAACTCAAAGGAGAATTCTTTCAAAAGCAATCTCTTCACTAGTTCAGAGCTCTCTTCAACAACCAACGTCAGTATCTTACTGTAGAGGATATCAAAGTGCTTGATGGGGGTCCTCTTTATTCTGAAATAGGGCATGAGAAAGTATTTCTTTGTTCTTCACTGATCTATATATTAATTTTCCAGTGAAAACCACTAACTGATTTCCCTTACTACAGACCCCTGACAAATCAAGCAAAAGTAACAGGAAGAAAAAGGTCCCTCAGACCTCCACCAGCAGAACTGCCCAGAAAAGAGGAAGAACTCACATCATTGCTGAAGAATCAGATCCTGAGGATCATGAGCCAGTAAGTTATCTGTATTATCATTATTGATGTTACTGCACCACTGATCTATTTAACAAATTAACATGTCAAATATGATGCAGTTGATAAAATCTTTCCCATAGGGAATAATAAGGAAAAGAAGCAAAACAACTTCAACCTCTGCTGCTGCTGCTGTGATTGAAATACTTTCAGGTGAGTCTTCTGAGTCACCTCACAATTCATCTCCCCTTAGAAATTTTGAGTTGGGAGATGAAAATGTCCATGATTTCGCTGGAGTCCAACAAGTTTGTAAACGGTTTGGAAATGAGTACCAATGAGTTTGTGAGAATGTTGTTATCGAAGCACCACCTCTAAGCTTTCTTCCTGCTGATACAGGTACTTCTAGTATTCCGAACAATCCCATGGTGATTACTCCCATGGAGTTTGTCCCTCTGATCACTCCAACTCCCCCTGCAGAGCAAGTGATTGAAGAAGTTGCTGCTATACAAGCCTCTGAAGCTGTGCGTGGCGGATGCTGGACAAAATCCTGAAATTACTCCCATACAACCAGAAGATGATCCAGTACCCCAAATGGCTGTTGGTGAAGAGGAAATACCTCTGAGTCCTGAGGTAGTTATCTTGGAAGATGAAGATGCAGCTTCTCCCACCTCTACTAGAACCTATACAGATGCTGGAGAGAGTTCAAACATGTTTTTCAGTTTCTCCTTGGACAATTCCCCAGAACCTCAAGAGCAACCACAAGTTGGGCTTCTGACAGATGCCTCTCCTGTGACAGAGGTACCTCTTAAAATCCTTTGTCTCTTGTACTTTTTAATGGCATCTTTATCAATCCTCACCACAATTATGTTTATATAGGTAAATGAAGTTCCTAATGCAACTAGGAATGATGAAGTTTCTGGTGAACAAACTCTAGTTGCAATTTTGCCCAGCCAGAACATGCAGATTGGGGTATCTCTCGTCAAGGTTCCAACTCCTCAACCTCTAAAGATGAGCTTGTCCATTCCTCCACTAGGGGAAGATCCACTTCTAAAACTACCAACCCCAAAAAGAGATTTCCCTGAAGTGAGAGAAGCCTGGAGCTTTATGCAGCAGTTGGGAAGAGTAAACCCTGCGGATGTAAAGGTGGCGGCCAAAATCTATTCTTCTGTCCAGGCATTGCAAAATCAAGTTGACCGCCTGCCCACTGAGGTTCAAACAAAAGTGAAGAAAATCCTGGCAGCCCTCCCAGACCTTCTAAGGCCTAGTTTGGGATTGCTGTGCTGTGAGCAGAATTGCTTTTGAATTTGCTGTGAGCAGAATTACTTTTGAATCTGCTGTGAGTAGAATCAGCTGAGGTGTTTGGTAAACTGTTTTTAAAAGTGCTATGAAAACTAAAAAACAATTTCGTGTGTTTGGTGAGTTATAAGTAAAAATTATTTTGGATGAGTATAATGACAAAAATAGGCATTGTTATAAATTGATATTAAAATAAATAATTGTTTCTTTTGTATGTAATTATAAAGTTAATCCACAATATTACATTAGATTTCTTAACACTATAGTAAATGATTGATTATGATTTAATTAGATTAGTATATCACAATCTAAGAAAAAACAAATATTACAATTTGTTATAAATATAACTGATTCCTGCAAAAGCATCTCTTACTCTGCTTCTCCAAAATCCACTTTTAAGAGAATCAATTCTTCTAAAATCAGTTTTATGGGTTGTTACCAAACACTTAAGATTAGGCCCAGAATCACTTTTGACCCCAAAAGCAGCTTGGGAAGCAATCCCAAACTGAGCCTAAGATTCCTTCAAGATAGTTTGGATGCACTTCCAAATAAGCAGGTTAAGACTCAGGATTCAACTGCAGCTCTTACCAGTGCCGTGAACAAATATTCTGCCCTTGTATCTGCTGCCGGTGACGATGATGAAAACAAAATTGCTCGCCTGGAGAAGGAAAATGAGCTGCTTGACCAGAAGATAGCTGCTATCAGGGCCAGGCAAAAAGAACGTCTCCAATACGCGAGTGAGCAAAGAGCACTCTTAACTGTTCTTTAGGAAGAAACTCAACAAAACCAAGCCGAAGAGGAAAAGCTCACAGACTACATCGATCACTTGAAGACCAAGATAGGGAGGTTAGGGATGAAATTGTATGAACTAAAGACAATGCCTCCCAACTAAATTGGGCTTAAGTAACAAATACTTTATCTTATTCTGCTATGGTCCAATGAACGCAATTCAGCCTACATCTCCATTCATACTTATCTGGCCCTTTTTTCAAACAGCTTCGTTAATCAACAAGTCAACGTTTCGATTTAATGTTCAGTAACTGCTAGCATCAATTCCAAGGATTCGATATTAAACCCCTTTACCGCCCTCAACGCAAAACGGTTGAATGTGATAACTGTACAATACATTTGGCAGCTCGCGTAATAAATCTGAATCAATCCCAGTCGTTAGATTTCCTACACATTCTGCTATATAAACCCTTCACAGAGATTGATCATTTACTCAGTTTTCACCATGTTGTTTACTCTTTTCTCCAGTTTCGCCTCAAAGCCCTTATGGCTTCCACAATCTTTTCCCCCCGATTACAACTAGATGTTCCTAGGAACAACTCTAAGTCGTGTAATATGGTATTAGCGAAATCCTAAGTCGCATAATCCGGTATTATGCCTATGGACGACGTGATTTCTGAATGGATGGTCAAAATCTAGTAAGATTTTTCACGTTCTCCTTTGGTATAATGCTAGGTTACTGACTTAGGTGTCATATGTCAGCCTTGCGTTCCTGTTCCTTCCATTGCTCCTCAACATTCGGGGGAAAACTGGAAATGACTTTCGGCTGACACTTCCATCTATGCAAGATCTGGTATGAAAGATGGTAACATCTAGATTGCTTTGATCTGGCGGATGGGGGATCCTTTGCCCACTATTCTTCTGAATCCCCAGAAAATACCCCGTTCATGTGGGGTCAATTAGGAAAATTCGCGGATGAAGAATGTTGTATCTGTTGAGTTCATAAGACAAGGAGAATGACGAGAAGAGAGATCAAAGGAAGGAAACCCCTTATCGACAAGCCGAGGAGATGAACCTGCCTCAAGCCCACCTTTTGTCGAAGGAATTTTGAAACAGAGTTCAAAATACAAATTCAAACCTTTCTTTTGATCGATCAAAGTACTTTAGTATAGACATGGTTTCAGAGCTATTTAATAACTCTTTATATTGTAACCTTCATACTTTGTAAAAGCTTTGACCGCAAAGTCATTGAGTAGATTGAAATTGCAGAAAAACACATATAGTGTCTCCTCAATTTAAATTGGACCACAGGTATTGGTCCAAGGGTTGAATCGAGATTAAGTAAATCTCAATTAATCTCCAAAAATTTAGAGAACCAACTCTAGCGGATGGCAAACGCAAGTTTTCTGATATTACCCTATGTTGCCCTCCAGTTTACTTTGGCTGAAGTGAGTATGGATATGTGAAGCAAAGCCAAGAAAACTAAGTGATGTTGCCCCGGGTTCCTCTCAAGAAAACTAAGAGGAGTGCCCCCAGCCTCAACCATAGCTAGTGGGTCCTCGTATTCCCAGACACTTGGAAAATATTTCTTGAGATGTCTACCATTAATGAGATTTTTGTGGGCTTCACCATCAATGTCTCTGAGTTGATAAGCGTCATTTCCGATAATCCGGTTAATGACAAAGGGACCTTCCCATTTGGGAGACCACTTACCACGACCTGTGTCGCGCTCGCCAAAGGGAAGTACTACCTTCCAGACTAAATCGCATTCACCATAAGACTTGCCCTTAGTCCTTTTATCATAAGCTCTTGCAACCTTCTTATTTTCCATGATTATATTCGCTAGAGCTTCTAGTTGCCTTGCATCTAGGTCTTTATGTTCCTGAAACATAGCTTGAACATAGTCATCGCCAATCAACTGATGCTGCTCTCTAATCTGAAGGGATTGCACATTAATCTCCAAGGGTAAGATTGCATCATGGCCGTACATCAGAGCATATGTTGTAGTCCTTGTAGAAGTTCTTTTAGATGTTCGGTATGCCCACAGAGTGTTATCTAATTCAATATGCCACGTCCTTGGGTTATCTTCAAACATCCGCTTAAGAATGGAGATAATCACCTTGTTACTGGCTTCTGCCTGGCTATTAGATTGAGCATAATATGGGGAAGAATGGAGAAATTGAATACCATATCCCTGCAGAAACTCTTGAGTCTTCTCTACCATAAACCCTGTCCGCCACTATACATTCAGGAATGCCATATCTACAAATGATATTCTGAAATATAAATCAGATAACTGTAGCGGCGTCACAATTCTGGACAGGCACTGCTTCAACCCATTTAGTGAAGAAATCTGTACCAATTAACAAATATTTATGTTGAAAGGATGAATTGGGGTGAATTTCTCCAACAAAATCTAGTGCCTAGCCCCTGACAGGCCAATGCTTGATAATAGGTTGCATGGGTATATTGGGAATTTGTTAAACTGGCCCATGAACTTGACAATCAATGCAACCCTGCGCAAAACTAATACAATCTTTAAGAATAGATGGCCAATAATATCCGTATCAACGAATAAGCCACCTCATCTTTGGTCCACTCTGGTGCGAACCACAAACACCAAGGTATACCTCTCGCATGAGCCTTTTGGCTTCTGTACCATAGACACACCTAAGGTCAACACCATCCTCACCTCTGTGAAGTAACTCATCTCCCTTAAGTAAATAATTAGTGGCAAGGTATCTGATTCGTCTTTCCGACGGTGCAGAGGGGTTCTGTAAGTATTGGATGATCGGTTGTCGCCAATCTATATCAATTGGCTCAACTATAGCAACCAACCAATCATCCCGTTGTTCTCGTCAAACGGCAAAAGATGGTAAAGTTCTCCGTTCCGCTTTCAAGATTCTTTCCTTAACGCCATAAGCCAAGCTAATGCCTGTTGTCAATTGTGCCGATTCATTAGCCGCAAAGTTCTCCTCGCGAGGGACATAGTCAAGCACCACATCAACAAATCGTTCAAGTAATTATGATGCTCGTTCCCAATAATGTACGAGATGGAAAGAAAGATATTTATATACTCCAGTGAGCTAGTTGATGACCAATAAAGAATCACTATAAACTTCAATCTCCCTAGCGTCCATATCCAACAGTAAATCCAAACCAATGATTAACGCCTCATATTCTGCTTCGTTGTTGGTGCAAGTCCATTCTAATTGAAAAGAATATGAGTGCTTGGTTCCGGTTGGGCCTTGGATACAGATACCTGCACTTGCCAAGGTGTCAGTACTACTGCCATCAAAGTATAGTATCCAAGGTTGAGTCCGGATCATGTCTACAGACTAGCTTTGGTCTGGAATCTCTTCCTCAAGAGGGTGATGGAGCAAGAAATCAGCAATCGCCTGTCCAGTCATTGCCTTCAAAGGAGCATATTGTAAAGAAAATTCAGATAGGGCCAAAATCTACTTGCCAACCCTACCTCTCATGATAGGTTTAGTAAGCATATACTTTACCAAGTCAGTCTGAGCTACCACAGTAGTGGTAAAGGAAAGCATGTAATGACGGAGTTTGATACGGGCAAAGTATAGTGCTAAGCATAACCTTTCAATTGGTGAGTACCTAGTTTCTGCGTCTAAAAAAGTCCTGCTAAGGTAATAAACCGCATATTCGATTTTCTTTCCTTCACTGGTTGTTTCATCATGAGCTAACAATTCTGTAATAGAGTTGCTAGAAGCAGAAATATATAATTTGAGTGAGATCCCTGGTCGTGGAGGTCGTAATACTGGCGGACTCGCCATATATTCCTTAATCTTATCAAATGCAGCTTGATGTTCAGGTCCCCATTTGAAGTTTTCCCCATCCTTGAGTTTTAAAAGAGAGGAAAAAGGAGCAATCTTTCCAGCTGAGTTGGATATGAACCTTCTGAGGAAATTGATCTTGTCTAACAAACTCTGAAGCTCCTTCTTGTTTCTAGGTGCTGGAGCCTTTATAACGGCTTTTGCCTTATCTCCAGACACCTCAATGCCCCGTTCATGCACCACAAATCCCAGGAAATCTCCTGCACGAACCCCAAACACACATTTTGCTGGATTCATTATGAGTTGGTGCCTTCTCATTCTGGTGAATACATCTCGAAGGTGAGTAATGTGGTCTTTCTTCTGCCTTGATTTTACCACCACGTCATCAATGTAAACCTCCAAAATACCCCTTAGGATATCATGGAATATTAGATTCATAGCACATTGGTATGTTGCCCCTGCATTGGTTAGGCCAAATGACATACTGAGATATTCGAAAGCCTCTGTAAAACCAGGACAGCGAAAAGCAGTCTTAGGGATGTCGGGCTCATAAATTGGAATTTGATGATAGCCAACCGTCCCATCCATGAAAGACAACATCTCGTGCCCTGCCACTGCATCAACTAGCATGTCTGCAATAGGCATAAGGTAAATATCCTTTGGGGATGCAGCATTGAGATCTCTATAATCAACACAGACTCTGATTTTGCCATTCTTTTTCTTGACAGGAACAACTTTCGCCAGCCATTGTGAATATTGTACTGGCCTGATAATTCTTGCATCAATCATGCTCTGAACCTCCTTTTTAACCGCTATTACAGTTTCAGCATTCATCCGCCTTTGCTCCTGCCTGACTGGTCTGAATCCCTCCTTGATAGGTAAACGATGGCAGACCAATTCCTTTGATAGTCCAGGCATATCTTGATATTTTTCCGCAAAACAGTCTTTAAACTCTTGTAACAACTCACTTAGTTGCTGCTTCAATTCTAGTTCCAAGTACTTGCTGATCCCAACTTTCATAGGTTCTTCAGCAGTGCCTACATTAACCTTTTCCACTGGATCACGTACCTTAGGTGGAGTATCATCTAATACTGCTGGGGCTGGTTGTATAGCCTCCACCTCTTCTATAGTTACTGTCTCATCTTCATCGATACACTCAACTAGAGCGACTGCTTTTCAAGCTAATTGCTCCTTGATAGGAGCACAATGTGCGACGATATTAATTTGTATTTACCCTCTTTTATGCTTTGTTTAACCCTTATTTATCTAAGATAGAGTCATAATTTAGTTTAATGTCATTTTGGTAGAGTTTTGAAAATATGTGCTTTAGAATCCGAAAAATGACTAAGTCTGAGAAATCTGGAAAATAATGCAAAATGTGTCTTTTTCGTGATTCTGAGATGAGTGGAATTGTGACCTATCCTTTTTCAAATTTGATGAAATTTGGTATGCATATTATCGGCTTGCTAAAGGATTTTGTGTCAAAAATACAGATCAATCGGAGTTCGGAAAGTCGACCAAAAGATGGCTGCAACTTGGCAGTTTGAGCAGTACAATCCAAGGACTTCCAGGATTTTTCCTGGGACTGTGTCTCAACTTCAAAAATTCATTCCCGACGTTTCACAAAGAATTTTATCAAACCATTTTATATAGAGAAAGCTATACGTGTATAGTTTCTCTGAGACTTAGAATCGCATTAATAAGAGCTCCGAGGAGGAAGTTATACTGGATTTAATGAAGCAAGGTCATTCCAACCGATTCCACCAAGCTTCTGCCTCTCTTCCTTCTTTTCTGTTTTGGATGGATATTTTGACATTCAAATGCATACATGAAGATTGTCCATGCTTAATGGAGGTTAGAGGAAGACATCAAGATCATGGAAAGTGGAGAACCATGAAGAAAGAAGCATTCCTAGTCCAACTAGGAAGAGGCTGCCGAAAAAGGCAAATTGTTGCCGATTGTGCACTAGGCCGGCTGGGGCATTTTTCTATGGATCAAAGTTCATCAAATGGAGTTGTCAAGTCCACATCTGAAGTCTATGAAGATATCCAGCCCAAACCATGAAGGAAATTCAGAAAATAAAGTCCTAGAAGAACCAAGAAAGGAATGTATCAAAACCTTATTCTACAAGGTTTTGTTTACCAATTGCAGCTAGGTTTTCCCTAGGGTCTTGCCGGCCTCTTCTCCTATATATAGAGGCTGCCTTCATTCAGAAAAAATCATCACATTCTAAAGCAAAAACTCTAGCCAAAGCTCTACCAATTTTCAGCCAAAGATCCTACATAAAAACACAAACCGAAAACACCACCCCATCACCATAAAAATCTGCCAATCCTTACCCTTCATCCAATCACCAACCAAACCTCACTCCATCGGATCCACACGACTTGAAGCCATCAAAGGTGTCTGCAAAAATGTGATCTACTCCCTACTCTCGGTTTGTAATAGTTTTTATGTAGTTATGTGTAGTTTTGTCTATGAAACTCATGTGTATGTTTGGTTATTGTGTTTTCATGTCTATGTGAAAAACGATTGTGAATTTGGTTTTATAATGATGCATGTTAATTTTATTCTTATGAGTTTAATAAAGATTTTCAAAGATAAGTTTCGAATTGCATGCTAACCTATAATGAAAATATGAAGTAAAGAGATAAGATAGGTTTCGGCAAGCATGTTCACTTTGATTCTATAAATTCGGTCTTGGTTTAGTCTTTAAATCCGTGACCCTCAAAGATTGGTACTTAGCATATTCGCGATGTGTTTTGAGTATTGGTCTTATATCCGTCAACATAAATACGACTAGAGTGGTTTAAACGACTATGCATGTTAACAAGAAGTGGTGACGCCTTACTTGATTGATATGTTTCCAACTAAAAAGACCTTGTGCCTAATTACTTTGCATATTTGATTTCGACGATAAGTGTTCTCAAATATGTTCAGTATAACTTTAGGATTAGACGATAAGTTAATCTTGAAGTACTTGAGAGTCTTAATCGATTAGTAAACCGATAAGGAGCTAATTAGGTTGGAACTAAGTCGAGTCTAAGATATTGTGTGCTCTCGCCGCGTCTTGTCTTATCAATTTGCTATGTGGTTTGAGTGCTTTTCGTGCTAGTAATTTGTGGAAGAATGTCGACCAACTTGTAAATAGTAGCTTTAGGATTTATTTTCCAGCTTTTTCTCTAAATTTTCGTACCCTAATTCTAGGAGCAGCCCTTGCTGCCGACGCCATCTATCTCCCAAAAGTGACGATTTCATGTGTTTTTGTATATATATTTGTCTAACAATCTCATGTTTCAGGTACCCTTAATCCCCGGCTAGAACGATCCCTACTTATTCTATACTACTAACGATTGTAGGGTTATTATTATGTGCGAGTTTAGGCTCACATCAAATTTTTGGCGCCGTTGCCGGGGATTACAAAAGCTTGTTATTGTGATTGTTGTGTATATAACGTTGCTGTAAATTTTTGTTGTAAAATTGTAAAGTTTGTAATTTTTTGTTTTATTTGGGATTTGTAAAGTAGAAATATGCTTCGGCATGTAGAGTTTAATTTCGAAAGTTGCATGATGTATAAAGAATGTATGTGTGTAATAACTTAGTTTAATTTCTAGGAAGTTGATAGTATTATGTATGTTTGAGTTTATTGTAGTTTCTAAAGTGTAACATGTAGGGAGAAGCCGCTTTTGTTGGTCTTAGCCTTAACCCTTCATACGAATGATGTCATGTTAGATCCGTCTTTTATGTAGACTGGGAAACGTGGGATACGTCCCCCCCACGCATACGAGCGATAACTTGGCAGACCCATTTTTATGAGGTTGAGGGCGGCTTTGATCAACACTGGTAGACCGCTAGTGACCCGAGTTTGTCCTACAAAGTATGAGGCAAGTTAGTTTCATTGATATGGTTCTCAGGTTTGTTTAACTGGATCTCAAGGCCCACAAACTGATGTTTATTCTCGGTGAGTGAGTCGATAGGGAGTTCGCTCCCCGTGGTGACCAACAACGAGTCCTGCCTGGTTCCTGTAGGGGGTTCGCCCTCCGTGAATCTTAACGACACCGCCTCTGAAAAGTAGAAAACGCTCGAACTAGTCAATAGCTTGGGCCAAAGCATCACCTCACTTTAGACACTAGAAAATAACTTGACATATGTGATCTATTTTCTTCAAAATAAAAACAAATTGTGTGGTTCGAACTCTTGAGGTATATCAGATAAATCATGATACTACCGGGGGCTGCATCAGTCCATTGCACCGTTATCTCCTCTGCTCCACATACCTTGAGAGCTAGAACAAATCTTAAAAGAGATTAGACTTAGAGATTACATGTACACAAAACGTTTCAATTTTCTCTTTGCCGATTATACTCTTCTTTGCTGATTCCTTGAAAATGTGTGCCATTGATTGAAATTTGTTTTGTAATTGCCAATTCTCTCCTCCTCCAGACCCTTCTTCTCCTCTTCAAGAGCCTCAACCTGGGCCTCCAGCGTGGCAACTTGTTTCCTGGCCCTCTCCTCCAAGCGGGCCTTCTCCCGTTGGAGCTTGGATTTCTCCAACTCCAAGAGGTCTCGGGCGTTCGTCAACGCCGCCACCTGCTTCTTCAGCTCCGGCAGGTCTTCACTTGCATCTGACTGATACAAGTGGTACAGCAGCTACAGTTTAACAGACCCCGGTTATAAAGCAACAGAGCATGAAATAATGTTGAACGAATACCAGTAGAAAACTATCCTTACTTGGAGGGCCACCTTCTTGGTCTTCAGCCGGTTCTCCTTCGGTCGCCCTCCCGGAGCCACAATCTTCTCCAGCTCCATCCCCTACACATCCGTGAGCAGCCTCCAGGCGAAAGAGTCGCCCGGGCCCGCCGCAGGATCCTTCTCCACCCCCGATGCTTCTGTGCCAGTAGCAGCAGAACTAGAGGCAGCAGGAACATCGCCTTGGGCGGTAGTGGGGGTACTACGCGTCAGCTTCAGCCGCTTGGCCAACCTATCACCAAACGACCGGCCGGTGAAGGTTACAACCGCGGAGGCCGGCATCTCCCGGGACCTCTTCCTCCTCTCACCCAGGTCAACCTGTAAAGGAGAAGATTGGGCGGCACCTAGAGGGGACCTAGTGACTATTGGCACCGGGCCCAACCGCTGCGGAATCCTCGATGCACCACCCCGGGGCTTTGGCGGCCCAGCAACAACCTTCCCCGGTCTACAAGCTGCTTGGGGCCCCGAAGCGTGAGTCTTTACATGCATTATGGCGTAAGCCTCGTCCGCAACGTCCAGCGAAACCGGTTTGTCATGTACAGTCAGTCCCCCGGTTTGCCGGTCAACCGTAGACCACGCAGCGGCGTCCCCTCTTTCCTTTAGCTTCGAGACCAGATCCTGATTGTTTATTGACAGCGTCTCGTCAACTTTAATTGTCGTCCGGGAAGATACACCTGCAGAACATAAGGCAAGTATATTAGCCAACACCAATACGGTCAACAGGATCAGAGATACATCCTACATTCCACCACCCATCAGGACTCCACCCCAAGTGACATAGCTCCAGCACCTCCCGCCGGATGAAGTTGTAGGAACTCCGCTCAAGGTCCGACCAGCACCCAAAAACCCTGGCGATCCTATCTCTCTCCAGTTCAGATAAGCGATACGACTGATCGCCGATCGGTTGAAAGGCAGTGGGGACCCGGTAAGCTCTACTTCTCTTCTGCCAACCCCCTGATGGGAGCCTAAGCTCACAAAATAATAACCCTACAATCGTTAGTAGTATAGAAATAAGTAGGGATCGTTCTAAGCCGGGGATAAAGGGTACCTGAAATATGAGGATGTTAGAACAAATATATTCACATATATACATATACAAAAACGTCACATCTTGGGGGAATTGAGGTTCGGCAGCCATAGGGCTGCCCTAAAATCCTAAGACACGAAAATATAATACAGAAAATTAAACTCTAAACTACTATGTACAAGTTTGGTCGACATCTTTCACACAAAGCACTCAGCACTTAACTCTTTAACAAATAAGACTCACACAAAAAGAAGTAAGGAACAAGTAACTAGCATGCATTGGACTTAAACAAGTTTCGACCTACAACTAGAACGTTTCCGATTTTTACCTAGTTGAGAGACTCTCTAATGTTTTAAGATCGAGCTTTCGCGAGGTGATCCTAAAAGTTATGCTACTGTTATACAACTCGTAACATTGAAGCACAAAAATCTATAGTCGAAGACATGTAAACAAGCAAGGTTGTCAATCATCTCATTTAACATGCAAGTTTTAGCTAAGGTTATACCCTAAGTGAGCACAACAAATCAAAACAACCGTCAGGCATATAGTTTTATCCATTATAACTCGGGTTAGATGAAACCTAACATGAAATCTAGATTTACATGATTTAAACAACAAATGCTTTAAACAAAACTAATATTTCGGTTTTTAAGTCACACCCTTAGATTACTAACCAATTTAAATCCTCAACATGCATCTATACCGATGTCCTAATTATCTAAGTGTACAAATCTTACAAGTTTTATATTACAAAATTAACATGCAAAGACTCAATGAAATCGTGACTTAAACCTAGACCTAAGCAACGAATCAAATATATTTTTAACATGCAATTCATAAAATCAAATTCCAAATCGGTTCATACATAGACATACAATCCAAAACCAAAAATACATGCAAGTTTCATAGACAAAACTAGGCATAACTACATAAAAAATTACAAAACCGAAAGAGGGGAGTGGATCACACTTTTGCAGACACCTTTGAAGACTTCTACTCGTGTTGATCCTGCGGATGATGGGAGAATGGCTGCTTGGCAGTAGGTACAAGTTTCGGCAGAAACTTGGTGAGATGGGGTGATTTTCTGCTAAGGTTTTTATGTAGGATTTTTGGGGAAATTTGTAGAGTTTTAGCTTTGTGTTTTGGCTTGAGATGTGACCACTTTTATGAGGAATTCGTTGGCTTTATATAGGGGAGAACCTATGGTTTGCTGGCAGCTCCAAGGAATGACAATTCCTTGTCCAAGTTGGTTTTAGATTTCCTTGTGGGTAAAATATTGCTTTCTTGGACTTCACTTCTGATCTTGGACTTCAATTGGTCTCATTTGGGTAGCATGGACATGTCTAACATGTCTTTAGGTCCAATATATCCGATCCATGCTCCCAAAAATCCAAAAGAGAGCTTTCCTGATGAAACCGGGAAACTATTGGTTTTCCCGGCAGAATGACCTTGCTCGAGTAAATCCGGCTTAACTTCCTCCTCAGAGTTCTGATTGATGCGATTCTAAGTTCCAGAGAAACTAGACTCGTAGAGCTTTCCAACGGCATATAGCACGTCCTCTGGTTCCAAGAGATGTGTCCCACAGAAATTTCGGAAGTCAGAACACAGTCTCAGGAAAATCCTGGTAGTCCCTGGTGATCTTTGTTCAAACTGCCAAGTTGCAGCCATCTTTTGGATGACTTTCCGAACTCAAATTGATCTGAAATTTTGACACAATACTTTCCAGCGTGCCAGTTATATTCTTGCCAAATTTCATCAAATTTGGAAAAGAATAAGTCAGTCAAACATAGGCCTCAAAATCACGAAAACAACATATTTTGCATTTTTTTCCTCAGATTTCTATACTTAGTCGTTTTTCTGACAATTAAGCACATTTTTCCAAAATTCTTCCAAAATGACACTAAACTATATTATAACTCTATCTTAGATAAATAAGGGTTAAACGAAGCATAAATGAGGGCGTAAACACATTAATATCGTCGCACATTGTGTTCCTATCAACTACCCCACACTTATCCTTTGCTAGTCCCTTAGCAAAACTAAATAAAACTAAGACTCTAAACTACTATTGCCCCTAACAATTTGTCTCAGGCTCGTATGTACACATAGCTTTCAAGTTAATGCATGAGAATGCTAAGCACGAAAATTCCAAGCTTCATGAACATGCGACATCAATAAAAACATGTAAGAGCAAAACGTAAGCATGTAAACATGTAAAAGTTAATCTAATTCACCTCACTAGGCATACTCTCTTCTTCTCTCTCGAAGCATGGCTTATTCACTCGATAGTATATGCAAGTGAAAGATAATGAATTACGATGAGTAACTTGCATATGTCAAGGAAACGAAAGCACTTTGTGAATAAATTTTTAAGGAAAAACCTCATATGATAACTATATGCACAAATGGACCAAAACCATATGCTCAACTCTTGAGAAAATCTCCACAAATCAAAGTATGCCATCTTAAGATTCATGAAAACGTTATAGGGAAATAAATATGGGGCTCGGCTATAGGGAAGGAAATTTAGGATAAGTGGTGCTTAAAAACGTCACAAAGACTTGACAATTCTTGATCCTCCTTATGGCTTCACTCCAAGGGTCGAATATTATCTTGTTGGACCCTTCCTTTTTACTTCCCAAAACATTATAATCATGGACAAAGTCAAAATTTAATAATCCTAGACCTTCAAATACAAACTAAACTCCAAGCTCACAACATTTATTCAAGGAATAAGACTTAGCGACTTTATTTTTGAAACCATGCCTCCTTTTCTTTTTCTTTCGGACTAAATTTTTTTTTTTTCCTTTTCTTTTTCTGTCCGATCACACTTTTCTTATCTTTAAGGCACGGCTCACATACAATTTTTCGTACAATTTTCAAGTTAAGTCTACCCCACACTTGTTTCATACATCACTCTACACCAAAACTCCAAATCGAATTCAAACTTTTTCCAAGTCTCGCGAGGACAAGGGTCAAGATATAACTATTCTAAGCATAGGAATTTTAATAAAAGTGATGAAAAAAAAGACTCAACGTAGGCTCAAAGGGGTTTTCTAAGGAGTCCCACGACGGGCACAAATAGGACACCTGCTTTATTTGGCAATGGTGGTGATCCTAATATAACGTTTTCAATCCTTTTGAAAATCAAGGCAATTTTCATGACTATCAAGTTTCAAAAATCACAAGAGCGAGTTCTAGCACTTCTATAGTCCATGAAAAGCTATTGCATATAGTCATCGAATAATCAAAGAATTATGAGGTTTCATGCTTCCTATGAATTTATCAAATGTTATCTTTTTATCACTCAAGAAGAAAGTAAATTGGCTCTAAAGCTCACATATGTTATTATGGAAACAAATTAGCTAGAACATGCATGCTTCGTTAATCAACAAGTCCTACATGCTCCTACCAATGCACAAAATCCATGAAACTCACAATTTTAATTGTATGCATAACCATCATCTATGTATGCAAAGAGGAGAAAAACATCATTGACATATTAGGGGCATCCTAAGACTCAAAACAAACAATTTAAACACTATATTTTTGGTGTTACAATTTTCTGAAATTTTCTTTTCTATACTAAGCACACGAAAACATAAACGGAATACGTTATCCCACCCCACACTTAGAAAATCACATTGTCATCAATGTAAGCACAAGTTTATATCAACGAATTTCCTAAGCATGCAATTGTCTAACACATTCCAACATATCATCACAAACCAAAGACAAAGAGAAGGGTTAGGGAATTGCAAACTCTCGGTGATGGTTCTTTCACTTTTTTTTGGTTGACTTGGGTTGCCTCCCAAGTAGCGCTTTGTGTTTATAGTCCATTGCTTAGACTTTTCACCGTGTGTTTTGTGTGTGTGTTCATCCATTGTTGATGCTCTACAGCTTGGGGGCAGCAGTCTTTTCTCTCGGTAGTTAGGCTGCTTGGCAGCTTTGTCCTCTCGGTAGTGTGCTGCTCGACAGTAGCGTTAGCATGCAGGGGCAGCAACAAGGGCAGCGACAAGGGCATTAGCAGCATAGGTGGGCTGCGTGGCTGCAGCAGTGCCGTGGTGCGCAGGATCGGCATTGGCATATCGGCAGGAACACTGGGCTGCAGCATGGCATGTGCGAAAGGGTAGCAACATCGGCAAAAGCAGCGCAAGGGCAACAGCAAGGCTGCTCGGCAGTGGTCAAGATTCTGGGCAGCGTATCGGATGGCGTATCCGTGTCCGTATCGGATACGGTAAATAGTAGCACAGACATATCGACATGCGTATCGGACACGGCTACTTGGTTGGATATGTGTCGGAATCGGTCTTGGATATGGCAGGATACGTCTGAACATGATACGTGGATACGTTGGCGGCTTGTGGGCAGCGAGCGCGGCCTGCGCAGCAGCGCGCATAGGTTGCATGGCAGCAGCTTGCTCGGCAGGATGTTTGGGGCTGCAGCTGGGCTGCGGGATGAGCAAGGGCAGGGCGCTCGGCAGGGGCAGCCCTCTCGGCAGGTTGCTCGGCAGATGCAAGCAGGGGCATGGTGGCTTCTCTTGGCAGGGGGGAAGGTTTCATATCGGGAGAAGCTTTGGCAGGATACTTGGCAGGTGTAGGCAGCTTCTGGGCAGATCTGTCTGTTTCTCTTAAGGCCAGAATTTGGATGTGTTCCAATATCCGAATGCAAAACTTTTATAAACCAATTTTGTAGCAGACACATAGAGCTTTCCAACGGTATAAATTTTGCCTCAATCGGACTGGCAGAAGTACTCTTTGTTTGGCCTTTTTATCAGTCCTATCGTTCTGCCCAGTTTTCTGTTCTGCCAGATTGACTTTACTGTACTCAAATTGAAACTGCAAATGACTCAAAACTCCAAATCCACTTCTATAAAATCCTATGCAAAGTAGACTCAGAGATCTTTCCAACGGTATATGGCTTAGCATCCCAAGTTTTGTGAGCTGAAAACGGCAGCCATTCAAAATTGACATACTGTACTGCCGGAATTCTGCTTTGGGCAGTGTTTGGTATTTCCTGCACTTTTTCTTTTCAATTCAATCTGCACATGCACAAGACACTTCAAAACGAACAAAACCAAAAATAAATATAAGAAGAAAAAGTTGAGTTAGAAAAGAATGAGTTAGAAAATCAGAGTTAATATATTGAAGTTAGTAAAGGTTAGCAACAATTACAAGTTAGAATCAAGTTACAAGTTAAAGTTAGCATCGAAAATTTTCTACAATACATACATGAATTAGCAAAGTTAGAGAAGATTTATACAAAATCGAAAATAAAGTTATACGAAATTTGCACAAATGTACAAAGTTAACATTCAAATATAACAAGTTTTTATAATTCCCGGCAACGACGTCAAAAATTGATGGGAGCCTAAGCTCACACAAATAATAACCCTACAATCGTTAGTAGTATAAAAATAAGTAGGGATCGTTCTAAGCCGGGGATTAAGGGTACCTGAAATATGAGGATGTTAGAACAAATATATTCACATATATACATATACAAAAACGTCACATCTTGGGGGAATTGAGGTTCGGCAGCCATAGGGCTGCCCTAAAATCCTAAGACACGAATATAAAATACAGAAAATTAAACTCTAAACTACTATGTACAAGTTTGGTCGACATCTTTCACACAAAGCACTCAGCATTTAACTCTTTAACAAATAAGACTCACACAAAAAGAAGGTAAGGAACAAGTAATTATCATGCATTGGACTTAAACACGTTTCGACCTACAACTAGAACGTTTCCGATTTTTACCTAGTTGAGAGACTCTCTAATGTTTTAAGATCGAGCTTTCGCGAGGTGATCCTAAAAATTATGCTACTGTTCTACAACTCGTAACATTGAAGCACAAAAATCTATAGTCGAAGACATGTAAACAAGCAAGGTTGTCAATCATCTCATTTAACATGCAAGTTTTAGCTAAGGTTATACCCTAAGTGAGCACAACAAATCAAAACAACCGTCAGACATATAGTTTTATCCATTATAACTCGGGTTAGATGAAACCTAACATCTAGATTTACATGCTTTAAACAACAAATGCTTTAAACAAAACTAATGTTTCGGTTTTTATGTCACACCCTTAGATTACTAACCAATTTAGATCCTCAACATGCATCTATACCGCTGTCCTAATTATCTAAGTGTACAAATCTTACAAGTTTTATATTACAAAATTAACATGCAAAGACTCAATGAAATCGTGGCTTAAACCTAGACCTAAGCAACGAATCAAATATATTTTTAACATGCAATTCATAAAACCAAATTCCAAATCGGTTCATACATAGACATACAATCCAAAACCAAAAATACATGCAAGTTTCATAGACAAAACTAGGCATAACTACATAAAAAATTACAAAACCGAAAGAGGGGAGTGGATCACACTTTTGCAGACACCTTTGAAGACTTCTACTTGTGTTGATCCTGCAGATGATGGGAGAATGGCTGCTTGGCAGTAGGTACAAGTTTCGGCAGAAACTTGGTGAGATGGGGGTGATTTTCGACTAAGGTTTTTATGTAGGATCTTTGGGGAAATTTGTAGAGTTTTAGATTTGTGTTTTGGCTTGAGATGTGACCACTTTTATGAGGAATTCGTTGGCTTTATATAGGGGTGAGCCTATGGTTTGCTGGCAGCTCCAAGGAATGACAATTCCTTGTCCAAGTTGGTTTTAGATTTCCTTGTGGGTAAAGTACTGCTTTCTTGGACTTCACTTCTGATCTTGGACTTCAATTGGCCTCATTTGGGTAGCATGGACATGTATAACAAGTCTTCAGGTCCAATATATCCGATCCATGCTCCCAAAAATCTAAAGGAGAGCTTTCCTGATGAAACCGGGAAACTATTGGTTTTCCAGGCAGAATGACCTTGCTCCATTAAATCCGGCATAACTTCCTCCTCAGAGCTCCGATTGATGCGATTCTAAGTCCCAGAGAAACTATACTCGTAGAGATTTCCAACGACGTATGGCACGTCCTCTGGTTCGAAGCGATGTGTCCCACAGAAATTCCGGAATTCAGGACACAGTCCCAGGAAAATCCTGGTAGTCCCTGGTGATCTTTGTTCAAACTGCCAAATTGCAGCCATCTTTTGGGTGACTTTCCTAACTCCGATTGATCTCAAATTTTGATACAATACTCTCTAGCTTGCCAGTTATATTCTTGCCAAATTTTATGAAATTTGGAAAAGAATAAGTCAGTCAAACACAGGCCTCAAAATTACGAAAACAACATATTTTACACTTTTTTCCTCAGATTTCTATACTTAGTCGTTTTTCTGACAATTAAGCACATTTTTCCAAAACTCTTCCAAAATGACACTAAACTATATTATAACTCTATCTTAGATAAATAAGGGTTAAACGAAGCATAAATGAGGGCGTAAACACATTAATATCGTCGCACATTGTGCTCCTATCACCCCCCTGCCATTACTACCTTCTTCCTCCAGTTATTGTTGAGCCAGGAGGGCAAGCGGGTTACCACCGGATTAAAATCCCGAGAGGAAAAGCTCACACACTCGCGGGCCTTACTCTTCTTCGAGTATGTCACCCGGTACAATGCCTGAAACTCATTCACCGTTGGGCAACTCATGTCACTCAGCCAGTACATACAGCCCAGACTTAGTAGTTGCCCCTCTACTGGTTCCCGGGTAGCTGTGCCTGTGATATCCTGATGGCACTCAGCAGGTACTGCACAAAGTCCAACAGCGGGAGCGATAGCCCATGCCAGAATTGGTCCTCATGAACGGCAACCCAACCATCCTCCGGGTTACAAGCCGACTCTCCGGCATGTAGGGGCCGTAGATCTACCTCTCCGGGAATATTCCACCTCACCCGAAAAGCGGCAATCTCCCCGGGAGATAAAGATCCCTCCAGCTCATCACAACTTATGGTTCTATCTCCGTCCATAATCATGTGGCGCGAGGCCCCTCCTTGGTAGGCAGTGCCCAAGGACACTCCGTAGGGAGCATCCTCCTGTCTCGGCGACCCGGACGTCGATGCCTCGCCGGCCGAGCGAGCGCTGGGGCTAGGCCCCGAGGAAGAAGAGGCAAGCCAGTCCTCCATCCTCTCTTGGTCGTCCCTCACCGGTCGCCTGGCGAGCAATCCAGAAACCTCACTGGAGCTCCCAGAATCCATGTAACCTAGAAACAAAAACAAAAAAATCCCCTTGCCCGATCAGAAACACGATCTAAAAAAAAAACCAACAACCACAGCAGGCCTGTACGAAGCATATTGTGCCCCGGCACAGTCCACACTGGGCGATAGGCATCTCAGCCGACAGTTCCCGGTTCTCACAGAGATCCGGCACTATAATGGTCCTATCCAAAGGGCTATTCTAGGTACAACCAAACGACCATCGGATCCATCCACGAACAAAAAAAGGGGAGGAAAAAACTGGGACTCACCGATTAGTGTGCACGACAACGAAAACGCAGCAGCTGGAAAGCACCGAGCAATTGTGTTAAGTGAGGCTAAACAAAGGATCAGTTATTAGCCAAACGAAAAACACACGAAGAGGTAAGGGTTTATATGCAGCCCCATCGCCCTTGAACTCCCCCCCCCCCCAAACTACTCAGTAGGGCAACTCAACCGCCTGCGGATCCGGGCCATCCATCTCTGACCATCTCCTACCGGCACGTGCCCTAGTATGGGACTGATGGAATACCCCCTTCAATGCATGTCAGCCACCTGCCTCGCATGCGGAGGGTAGTTGAAAGAGCAGGGGACTTACTCGAACCGTCCCACCTACAGCCTACTCCACCTAGCGCTGAAATACTCTAACATATCGAGGTATCCCACCGGACGAACTCTTCCTCTAACATAAGAGACTTCTTCCTGCAGGCTAGAAACCCTGCACGATTATTATTGTTACCCCCAAAACATTCCAACAAGTACGGGGCACTCTAACATATATTCCAACGGTACGGGGTATTCCACCGGTTGAGTTTATTCCACATGTACAACCAAACATCTAGATACCCCACCGGGAGAAGTTTTCCTCCAGCACAGGAAACCTCTTCCCACAGGCTAAAAACCCTGCAACAATTTTATGTACAGGCTACGATATTCCAAATGTAGTGCCTGCTCCAGTTCAACAGTTTCTAGTCCTCAATCCATCCAGCTTCAACTATTGGATGCGGTATCACACCGACCATGCTCACACTGGCTTACCGCTCTCCTATAGAATAACCGGTTCAGCGAACTGAGACATTCCTACGGACAGCTGTGTACGACCTAACCGATCCAATGTACCACCGGGTTTTATAAACCCAGGAGACTTGTTCCTCTAACACAGGACAACTCTTCCCGCAGGCTAAAAATCTTACACATACTTCCCACCTGCAGGACCAAATGCAGCGACATGGGGGACGGCAACCAAGGACTATTCCTGCCCACGCCACCCCACCGGAAGACTTGATCCTCTCATACAGGACAAGTCTTCCCGCAGGCTAAAAACCTTGCACAATACCACAGGCCTGTAAGAACAAAGGCTGGGAAACCAACCGGGAATGTTGACCGGTGCCAACACAGGACCACTTCACCCTGGGAGACTTGATCCTCTCATACAGGACAACTCTTCCCGCAGGCTAAAAACCATGCACATCTTATATGCCTGCAGTAACAAAAGCAGCAGAAAACGACAGGAACAGTCACCGATGCTCTCTCGGCCACGCTACCCACCGGGAACTCCTCTAACACAGGGCAAGTTCTCCGGTTTTACATTTCACCACGCCACCCACTGTTTACGTCAACTGATGCCCTCTGCGGGTACGGTTCTCAAACATGGGGGACTCGTTCATCCCACTCGTTATATTCACCGGGTTTTCCCGGAACATAGCATGGCGGATTTCAACCCCACATTGTCATCTCACGTACTACATCTTGTACCCATATGCAACTGTCAGCATCAACATCATCACCATGCACTCATCACATTATGCATCATCATAACATGTTTATTCGAACGCCCGACCAAGCTTAATCTTAAACGCGGACTTCGGGGGCTAGGGTACAGGTCGGTAAGTGCCCCAGCGGGTCTGCGGGCCTGTAAAGGAAGACATATTTAAGTCCCCATTCAAGATTGCACTTGACTGGGAACTTGGGGCACTTGTTGACAGTAGCCATAGAGAGGCTACCCAGGCCCCCAAACCCGCAGCCAGCACTCCTGAACCCGGCCCAGGGCCCGAGGCCAGAGCATGAACACCTGCACTCGCGCCCGGGAAGGTTTTACCTGCGACCTGGGCCCGGGAACCGGGGATGGCAGCTCCCCAAACAGGGGCTGGAACAGTGCAATAATATGTGCAGAAGGGGGTCAGTCCCACATCGAAGGGTGATGCCAGTCTTCACACCCGACAGTCTATATAAGGGTCTCAACTACAATCATTAATAGGTAATCAATACTTCAACTACCCATTCTCGCTTAAGTTATCAGTTTACTCCAACTATACTGACTTAGGCTTCAGAGCGGAATTGACCAGCCTTGCCCGGTATTCCATTAGTTAGCTGGGTTTGCAGGCAGGAATCACACCAAGATCCACTAGTATCTCTGAGTCTACGGATTCAGACAGAAACAGGCGAGGTCTCAGACGAGTGAGTTACTGAGTTAGGTCGACAGCTTCTGTTTTTTTTTTAAATATATATATTAAACTATCGGGCCGGGCCGGGTTTTCGGTCCCAAAAATTTCAAGGCTCGAGCCCGATTCGATTTTCTTTTTTCGGTCTGGACCCAAATTCGGTCCGGGCTTTTAATATAAAGGGACTGGCCTGTTTCGGGTTTTTGGGACCGGGTTTTCAGTCCCTCGGGCCAAAACGCCCAGCCCTAGTTACAAGTACTTGGATCAGTAAATTTCTAGACTACACGTAAAGTTCAAATTTTTTAAAAGAATGCTTGGAGAATGAGTGAGCAATAGGCCTCATCATTAAGCCCGGGGATCAAGTGGGCCGATGGAGGCCCGCAAGCCCGATGGGCTTCAAACCCTGCCCGGCCCGTCTAAAAGCCCGCTTAAGCCTGGCCCGGTGGGTAGAGGGCCGAGCTTAGTTTAGGGGTTAGAAACTTGGCCCGGCCCATAAGCCCGGTCTGTTAAGAGCCCGTCAAGCCCGCTCCATCAAAAGCCCGTAAAGCCCGTTAAAATTCATACCCCGGGTCTCTACGGGTTATCACACGAAAACGCTATTACGTACCTTTAGATGACTTTGTTTCGTCGACTCTTCCAAATATTAAACTCTCAAATAGATGAGACGTAATCAACCATGTAAAAATTTAGGAACGTTTACCTCCCGATACTATGGCTCCCCATAGAGAGATAAGTATAAATAAGGTTAACCGCATCGATCGGGGCTTTAATTTTGTCGGATTTAAGTTATTTTTTTACCATCACCGTATTTCATCATAACGATCAAATTCTATTTCATAGCATTTTTCAAAATTTGACTTCTTTTGTATAGTTGTTTCGAAAAGTTGTACACTTCAGTATATTCTACTAATCAAGTTATACAGCATTAGTAAGCATGTTGTCATTATAATGGCTAAATTCACAAAATGAAAATTTTGACCGTCTGATGTGATCGTTATAGTTAAATATGAGTAGAGGAGAAAAATCAACTTGTTTCGTGAACATTCAATGCTGGATCGAAACGGTCAACCATATTTTCATAAAACTTATCGCACGAAAACGTTATTACGTACCTTTAGATGACCTTGTTTCGTCGACTCTTCCAAACATTAAACTCTCAAATAAATGAAACGTAATCAACCATGTAAAAATTTGAGAACGTTTATCTCTTGATACTTTGGCTCTCCATAGAGAGATATAAGTTAAAATAAGGTTGACCTCATCGATCAGGGTTCTAATTTTGTCGGATTTAAGTGATTTTTTTACCATCACCGTATTTCATCATAATGATCAAATTCTATTCCATAGCATTTTTCTAAATTTGACTTCTTTTATATAGTTGTTTCGAAAAGTTGTACACTTGAGTATAATCTTCTAATCAAGTTATACCACATTAGTATGCATATTGTCATTATAATGGCTAAATTCATAAAATGAAAATTCCATAAGCCACATATTTATAGGGTATATTTATAATAGAAAATCAATTTGAATTTAGAGTTTAAGGTTTAGAGTTTGGAGTTTGGCGTTTGGCGTTTGGCGTTTAGAGTTTATATTGCAAAGGCAAACTTGACTTTCTTTACACACAGATTGTATTTATTATGATTGTATTTGTTATGATTGTATTTTAACACACACACACACACACACACACACACACATATATATATATATATATATATATATATGCGTGGGGATGAGCCTCCCAGTGATGATGTCGGGTTCCAAACCCTTTTTGAAAAATAATCTCTGATATTTATTTATTTTAATTAAAACCCAGTCCGCCTTCAAATCACCGAGGACTATTCGACCCGGTCCGCAAAAGCCAGTCAAGCCCGCCAAGCTCAGGTCGGCAAGGCAGGCATGGTGTTTGTAGCCGTTGTCCACAATTGTGAGGGTCTTTAATTTTTTATATTATGGGAGCGTTTGCTAATCAGAAAGCGGCTCTTCGGTCAGGCTTAAACATGTTTACAGCTAATTTGTTCTTCTCTTCTCTTACCGTGGAATCCAACTGTCTCGATCGAGGTGGTGAATTTTGTAAATGAAAAAGCCCTATTGTTTAACTGGAGACTAGAAATCTCATGACGTCTATATAGTTGAATAAATCAGAGGTGTGTTGATTACAAACCCCTTGAAGGTAATGTTGTTGTCATACAGTTGCCTTCTTTTTTGGTTCAAATTAAGGTTGTGCCTCCTTGGCTCATGCATTGCATAGCAGACAAATTTTGTGACCTCTAGCAAATAACTCTTGGAGATCAGATGTAATATCTATCTAATATGACCAGCGCTGTTGAATTAATTGCATTTTCGACCACCTGCTGCTGCTGCAAATCTCATTTTTGGCCGAATTTCAGGACATCCATACATCAATCTTGAAGCTTGTAGTACTGATCATCAGCTTGTGGCACAAGAAGGAAGTTCTTGACAGATTGTTTTATGCAATGAAACTTCTGTGCGTACGTTGGCAACTAGAGCCGTCTCATCCTGCAGGTCTGAATACAAATCTTTCTGTTTATTGTTTTCTCCCTCTTTAACTAAGTACATAGACAATGCCTGTGAGTTTGTCTCGGCAACTACTGTGTACCATTGCGATATAATAATGTCTGTTACATATGCATGATTGCATTAGTAGTTTTTCCAAGAGAGGGACCCTAATTAAAGGTAGGATTAACAGACCATTAATATTACTAATCAAGCTCAACCACTGCACAAGCATCCAAAGGGTTCTGTTAGCAGTGGGAGACCTACATAACTACTTTACTACAAAAGGAGGCTGATTCACTAGTCAAAACCCTAAAGCATATAAGAATGAAAGATTGAATCTGCCAAATTGACTGTCGGTAAACATCTATCATATCGGATCATTCTTCATCATGAGTAGAAGAGAGTGACTACAGATAATAAAAGAAGGGTCCATTGTCTTGTAAGGTGAAACAAATAATGAAAAAAAAGATAGATACCAAGACTATGCATGGCAAGCACTTGAGTATCCATGAGTGACTTCCCATGTGCACCTAAGCTAGCACCTCCTAACCTCCCAAATCACATTTCTGTTTCTCTATTTTCATACAAATTATTGATCATATTTGTCCTCATCTCTTTACAGAGTGGCCCTTAAATTGCCTAAATTGATTTCAGTGACTTGTGTTTGAAGGAAGTAACTGTGGCAGTAAACACCAGTTGGTGGTGAGTTGGTGTTTGTGGGGAGTCAATGTCTCAGTGAGTTGTACACAATGCTTTAATTTCCCTTTGGGCATTTGGTTATACACAGTTCCTTTGATCTCTGCTAATTGTTCTATATATCTCTTGCAAATGAAAAGATTTTGCATGTATTCTGAGGAATTTACATTCCCAACAGTCGAAAAGTCATTCTCTGATTTGCGTTTATATATTGACAACCTATAACTTCTCGATTTATTCGTATAAATTTAGACAAAGCATTCAAACAATTGGTTTTCCTTACAGGCTTACACTGAGCATTTCATAGTTAAGGTTTTGTTCATAATGCCAATTGAAGTTTCATTTTATGATCACACTTGGGTAGTTGATCAGTTCAATTCTGCAGTCATGATTCTACTATTCCATGTTTAAGATGGAATCTGCCTACATCATTGGATACCGCTCGATCTATTGTTTTGATGTAGCAACAACTATCTAGTTAATTAGATATAAACACAGAGAAATGGATACCATCTACTTGCATACAACAATAAGCATGTAAATAATTAGTCTTCAATGATCTGATGAGCCTAAAGTTGCAGAGAGGGTCAGTTAGGTAAATCCGAATTAGAAAAGGAGTATCATTTGGTGGCTGTGGTTGTAGATGGCACAAGGAAAAGTGAAAGAAAAAGAAGAAAGTTTCCAAAAAACATGTTTTCTTCTTTTAGATTATTTATCCCAAGTAGCTTTCCTGTAATCCTATATTGATTCACAGTCAATTCCTTTATTCACGGCGCTCTCGCTTCCAATTTCTCACTTTTTCTCTTCTGTTTGCTGCAACAAACAGAGCAGAGCAAACCAGCCTTCCCCCACCTCCATTCTTCTTGATCACTATCTCCACCCTTTTTCTTTAGACCCCAAGAACATCAAAATGTCTGAACTTTCTTTCTCCTCCAAGAACTCAAATTTCTCTAGCATTGATCTCCTTGCCGACTTCTTCCATGCCTGTTACTTCATTCTGTCCCATCCTCTGTACTTTTCTTACTTCATATTTTTCTCACCATACCTCATCAAGCTTCTATCTTTCCTATCTCCTCTGTTCATCACTACTGCTCTGCTTGTCCTAGCTTACCTCACTGTCTCTCCCAACTCCACTTCTGATTTTCCCAAGATCAAAGTGGGTACTTGTTGCCTTGTCAACTCTTACCAAACTGTAGTTGCAAGATTGCAGTACCCTAAGGTGGATCACAACAATGCTGATGATTTTGAAGAGTTCCGATCTTTTGAGGAGCTTGAAGTGTATAAGATTGTGTTTGACACATCTAACTTGGAAGTTAGGGAGAGCCCAGCTGAGGAAATGAGCTCAGAAGAAGCCTCTGATGCACCAGTTGATCAAGGTTACAGTCTTGGAGTTAATGGTAGTATTGCCTATTTCTTGGAAGCTGCAAGTGCAATTTTGGAAGAAATTAGAAACAACCCAGGTGAGGAAATGAGGTCAGAGCAAGCCTTTGATGCACCTATTGATGAAAGCTCCAGTCTTGAAGGAAGTAGCAACACTGGTCATGTTTTGGAAGGTGCAAGTGCAATTTGGGAAGAAAATGAAGAGAACCCAGGTGAGAAAAATAGCTCAAAACAAGTCTTTCATGCAGCATTTGATGAAAGATCCAGTCCTGAAAGCAGTGACAGTTCTGGCTATTTCTCAGAAGCTTCAAATGCAGCTTTGGAACAGAACCCAGCTGAGACAAAATGCTCATCACATGTCTCTGATGCACCAATGGATAAAAAGTCGAGTCCTGAAGGCAATGGCAGTACAGGTTATTTCTTTGAAGCTTCAAGTGTAGTTTTGGAAGAAACTAGAGAAAACCTAGTTGAGAAAACATGCTCATCACAAGTTTCTGGTGCACCAGTTGATAAAAGTTCCAGTCTTGAAGGCAAAGGTAGTACTGGTAATGTGTTGGAAGCAGCTACTGTAATGTTGAGACAAAAAGCAGTTGTGGAAGAGAAAGAGGTCAAGCAACTAAGCGCATACTTCGATAAAGTTGAAGATGGAGAAGAAAAAAGATCAATTAGGAGAGAATCCAAGGATATAGATTTGGGTGCAAATGATGGAGGGTTTAGATCCAAATCCATGGAGATTAATTCCCAATTTCTAGGATCAAATCTTGGAAGTCCTTGTGTGAAAACTATGGAGAATTCTAAAAGCATGGGTCCAAATCTTGGGAGTTTTGGTTCAATGAGAAAAGAAAAGGAGTGGAGGAGGACATTAGCATGCAAGCTTTTTGAGGAGAGACATCAAAATGTGGAAGGAGGAGCTGAAGGAATGGACATGCTTTGGGAGACATATGATGAGACAGAATCAGGTAAAGCTCTGCAGGGAATGAAGAGCAAGTCAAAGACGCAGGGGAAGAAGATCAATGGCAATAAAGTTGACCACAATGAGGTTGATGGTGATGATGATGAAGAGGCTATAGAAGATGAAGAATTGGATAATGGGCAACTGTGCTGCTTGCAGGCATTGAAGTTCTCAGCAGGGAAGATGAATTTGGGGCATGTGGGAAGGCCAAATCTTGTCAAGATTACGAAGGCACTCAAAGGGTTTGGATGGCTGCACCATGTCACCAAGAATAGCAAGAAAGGGTACCATTGATCTACTCTTTTTTAACTTTGTTAAGTAGTGGAATTGTGTGTACCGAGTAAAAATCATGCACAAGTAAATATGTCTTATTTGTTTTACCACAAATGCATGTTTTTTTTGTTATTCCACTTTTATTAAGATATAAACTGTCTTCATCTACATGTTAATTATGAAATAAGAATCTACTTTTCTGCTTCCATTCCATTCTCCTTGACACATTTGTACCTGAAGAGTGACAGGCTCCCTACCATGGCCGACTCATTTATGAAGAAAGCTACTATGACCTAAATTGCCATGATAAAAAGTCAACTCGTCATATGCCTAACTCGCACACAACTTTGTGCGCGAGAAGGCATGATCGTCTGTAACGGCTTGAAAACTCGCCGGATGCATTTTGATTTTCCTTGGGAAACATTAGGCAACTGTTTGAATAATGGAGAATAGGAGGGTTCGTACTTAGTAGCTCAGTGGCTTGATAATGAAGAGTCCCCTTTGGGTTACTAAAAGTCACAAAGCGTGCCGTAGTTGTAGTTCGTTTGCGAGACAACCAAAGAGGAGTTGCACCCACATAATAATTTTATGCGACTTTAACCATACCTTATAGCTTGCTGATCTTCTCATGGTGTGGGCATGAGCAAGCAGGACAATGACATGCCAAGGCTTTTGAGTACTTATCAAACCGACACTAACTTCACATGCTCAGTAAACTAACACAGTTACTAATTTCTGTTTCTTCTTCTTCTGCACATTCCTCGGAAGCCTTCTTATTCAAGTCTGAAGATCGGAGATAGAATAATCCAGATTGGTAAGAACAAATGTAATGGTGGTCTAATCAATGAACTTGATTTTGTATTCTGATTGGTATATAAGAGTATCAATTGATTATAGTTTATTAGATATTATCGGCATAATGTAATGTCGATCAACGAAATATATTTCATTATATTATAAGCGTACACATAATGTGACAGAGTAGTGATAACTGTTAGACAAAAAAACCTGATATAAAAATAATTTTCTTATTTACTGAGTTATTGTTAGACATTTTACTATTTAGTAATTTCTTTCTCATGTAACCTCATGGTTACTCCATGCTAATCTGTATACAATTTTCGTTATGCAAGTCCAACTTGTAATTGTGATTTTCTTATAGCATATTAGTACGATAATTAGTTAGTTGCTAGTTTTTTACTAAATTAATTTACTAAAGCCTAAATGTTCTATCATGTCATCGTGTGCTTTTGCTAAACTAAGAAATATCTAGTCATAATTTACCAAATGAAGCACGAAGTGAAAACAAATTAACAACAAAACAAACCCAAATTTACTAAACTCCACAATTTTAACTTGAATCCACAACCAAAAACTCATATAAATAGCCAATAATTCATAGCCTTATAAACATTAAGTGAATACGATAGAGAATTGTGTACGCTATAGCCAGGAAATCATGGGGTCATCAAACATGAAATCAGCAATCGAATGTCTGCTTATAATTAGCATGGTAGTGCTGAACCATGGAGCCGCAGCTGATAGAAAATTTCTTGACCCCGGAGTTATCAAGGATCCTTGCTAAAGACCCGGTGGACCACATTCAGGTTGTCAAAAATTACTCGTTGTTGTACAGAGTAACTATGATGATGATCATATAAGAAATGAACTATGATGATGATCATATAAATTTCTTAGCTGAGAGTGCGTTGAGTATATGGAGTAAGATTGATGTGTCTTAATAAACCGATCTTAGTCATACAAGTATTTGGGATGAAATTGAAGTTTATAATGAGAAGGAATTCAAATGTTGAGAGTAAATAATGTTTTAGAATTTTTAATGAAATGAGACCGTGTATTCTGTTTTAAGTTTTACTCGATATCTAATTTTTTTAAATTTATCTAATTAGTTTCTATGTTTCCTATACACAGTTTGTGGTGTTACTAGCATGTGATCTCACAAGTCTGAAGTGGTGTGTTTGATGCTTTATTTCTCTAGCTTATTAGTTATAGCAACCAATCATCATATGCTTTGCTTATTAGTTTGATCACAAAAATTATCATCAGAATAGTCGGATTCCACCATCAATCAGTTAATAAGCCTTCATTTCTCAACTTTGAAGTCTCAAGTTTTAGGCTATTAACACGATCATAATTACAATCACTAAACGAACTAGTGACTAGTGCACACACCTCTACTTGGGTCCCCCTCACAATTGAGATTATTATTAAGCACCGCCAAGTCTCTCACTCTCTAATCCGCGTTTTCTTACACTTCATAATTCATATTATACACAAAATCAAATGATATCAACCCAAAAACAAATTTGATGTCTTCGTCTTCGTCTGAGTGACAAGAGAGTAAGAGAGAGTCTGTGTCGTCAGCAAAACCCCAAAACCCAGTAATGGCGTATCCACGCCTCTCCGGCGCGACCACTAGAGGCGGAGCAGCCTCCTCTTTCAAGCTACTCGCCATTGCCGCCTCCGCCCTCCTCGTCTTCTTCTCCTCACTCACTTTCGTCTTCACTTCCTCCGCCGCCGACTCCTCCGATCTCGACGCCTCGGTAAGTCTCTCACTCCACTTGTCCAATCTAAATCTCGAGTCTTTAGTACAATTTCGATTCGCATTTCTTGATCTCGCAACCAAATTTTGATTATTTTGCAATGGATTTGACGATTTAGGGTTTCGATTCCGGTTCTTTTGGATTGGGATCGACTCGAAGGTCGGTGCTGGCTTTGAAATCCGATCCGTTAAAGCCGCGGCTGGACCAGATCCGGAAGCAGGCAGAGGATCACCGAACCCTAGCTCTGGCATATGCGAGCTATGCTCGGAAGCTGAAGCTTGAGAACGCAAAGCTGGTCAGAATCTTCGCCGATCTGTCTAGAAACTACTCCGATCTGATGAACAAGCCCTCCTATAAAGCTCTGTTCGAGTCCGACGGGCTGTCGATCGACGAATCGGTGCTGCGGCAGTTCGAGAAGGAAGTGAAGGAGAGGATCAAGGTCACTAGGCAAGTGATCGCCGAGGCGAAAGAGTCTTTCGACAACCAGCTCAAGATTCAGAAGCTGAAAGATACTATTTTTCAGGTGAATGAGCAGCTCACCAAGGCCAAGAAGCAGGGAGCTTTCTCGAGCTTGATTGCGGCCAAGTCGATCCCGAAGAGCCTGCATTGTGTGGCAATGCGGTTGATGGAGGAGAGGATCGCACATCCGGAGAAGTATACGGATGAAGGGAAGCCGACGCCGCCGGAGTTGGAGGATCCGAGTTTGTACCATTATGCGATATTTTCGGACAATGTGATTGCCGCATCGGTGGTGGTGAATTCGGCTGTGAAGAATGCTAAGGAGCCGTGGAAGCATGTGTTCCATGTGGTGACGGATAAGATGAATCTTGGAGCAATGCAGGTTATGTTCAAGTTGAAGGAGTACAATGGGGCGAGAGTTGAGGTGAAGGCTGTGGAGGATTACAAGTTCTTGAATTCTTCTTATGTGCCGGTGCTTAAGCAGTTGGAGAATGCAAAGTTGCAACAGTTTTACTTTGAGAATAAGCTCGAGAATGCAACAAAAGACACGACAAACATGAAGTTCAGGAACCCCAAGTATTTGTCTATATTGAACCACTTGAGGTTTTATTTGCCTGAAATGTATCCGAAGTTGAACAGAATTCTGTTTTTGGATGATGATATTGTGGTTCAGAAGGACTTAACTGGGTTGTGGAAGATTGATATGGATGGGAAGGTGAATGGGGCGGTTGAGACATGTTTTGGGTCTTTTCATCGTTATGCACAGTACATGAATTTCTCACACCCATTGATCAAGGAGAAGTTTAATCCCAATGCCTGTGCTTGGGCTTATGGAATGAACTTCTTTGATCTGGATGCTTGGCGAAGGGTGAACTGCACAGCAGATTATCACTACTGGCAGAATCTGGTAAGTGATGATATTCTTATTTTCTGTTTAGTGCATTTCTTGCCATGAATCCTTACATTTTAAATCAATGTTTCATATCTGTTAGGTATATATGACATTTTTTTTAAAAAAATCTGCTAATTGTGGTGCTTCTGTTATTATTGTTGTCTTACAAATGTGCATTTAAGGGATTGATTAAGAATGTATCATTTGCTGTAATGGAAACAGAAGGAAATGCTATGCTTTGTTGATGCTATATGTCATTGATATCTTTGGGCTGAATTATTTTAATTGCTCTATGGATGTTAATATTGTTGCAGAATGAGAACCGTACCTTGTGGAAATTGGGGACTTTACCCCCAGGTTTGATCACATTTTACTCAACAACAAAGCCACTGGACAAGTCATGGCATGTTCTGGGACTGGGTTATAATCCAAGCATTAGCATGGATGAGATCCGGAATGCTGCAGTGGTGCATTTTAATGGGAATATGAAGCCTTGGCTTGATATTGCCATGAACCAGTTCAAGCCAATCTGGGAGAAACATGTTGATTATGATTTAGAGTTTGTTCAGGGCTGCAACTTTGGGATGTAAATGACTCTCAAGTTACTGAAGCTCTAGTTAAAGGATCTGCAAATGCTATCCCTGAAGCTAGTAAGCTATTATCCCACTTTCGGGTTCTGTTGCTGCTCCTTACAGGTCCAATTGTTCGTATTAGATATAGAAAAGATCGGCATCAATCTAAGTGTAGCATACTTGTCTTCTATGTCAATCTTAGGTTTATTTTTATTAGGGAATACAACTTAAGCTTTACTTGGGATGCTAAATTATTCAATTGGTGATATTTATCTGTAAACTTCCTTGAATTCTTTCTTGGACCCGACTATGTAAATCTGTTTTTGCGTCTCTTATTTCCAATGTATCCACCAAAACAATGTAGTTGATAATATTATGCAGTTATACTTGACAAAAACGATTCTGCACTTTAAAATGCATTATGAATTTTGTCATGGACTTGAAAGCTCATTACATTTCTTCACTGCTGAATATATCATTACAATTTCGGAGCTAAACTATTTCTTTCTTTGAGCTCATCTACTGATCTACTTGGCCCCAGAAAAGTGCTGATACCTTTCTTAGTGTCTTACTATGGCTTTGATATCTAAATATTGCTGACCAAGTAAGTAATGTAATTTTTAAAAACTCTGGAGAGCCAAGCCTGATAATTGCCCCCGGCTATTAGGTGTTTCTGGTTCTGCCTGTTGACATAGCTGGCCTTGTCATGCTTGATTTGATGCATGCAACCAAACTCCTAAATCCCATTTCTTTTTAGTGTGTATTTAGGCAGATGTCCATGACTAACACGCGTGCGGTGAATTGTTTTACCAAGTTCGTTCTTCTGCATCAAAGAAAATACCCGAAAAGGGAAAAGAGCTAGGAGCAGCATAGAGAACCATTTGAATTATTTGGAATATATTATTGACGTTGACTTCCCTGTATGCAAAGACGAAGACTTGCTCTTCTGTCTTAAGAACCTTTTGGTTCCTTATTGGAAAGAAATCAAAGCAGAAGTTGATCCTCACTTGCTAGACCCTTGCTAGTATCATCTGTTCTAGTCACATTATTCTGCGATATTTCTGAGCAAATAGGAGAAGGCTGTCAAGATGACTCACAACCAGTGAGTAAACACCACCTGTTCTTCTGAGATTCGTGAGTTTCTCGTTCTTTCTACTATGCTTTAACTCTTGTTCTTGATTATGGTAGATTTAGCAGTGGTTTAGAATCGGCAAACTTGGTCGTGACCTCTGATCCGGTACGCCAGGCATGGAGTGCGATTGAAAAACAAAAACAACTCAATCCAAATGCAGAACCAACTTTATGCAATGTAATCCAAGAATCAAATCTTACCCTCATAGCTTTTAGCACCCCACTTGGCTCTCCTCCAGGACGAGAAGACTTGGTTTCATCATCAACGCTGAAAGCCAACAATTTCACTGACTTTGAATTCTTATGCAGCAAAAGCAATGAAAGTTTCTCTATCAATCATGCTGCAATCGGCCTCTTTCGTTCCAACTACGATGAGTTGAATCAGAAAAAAACGGAGGTTGGTAGTCAGAAGTCACAACTCACAACTAGTATCTAAATTAGTTGTTATAGAACTTGCTTGGAGCTCTTAATTCTTTGTTATCATTCGACTAGCTTTACTTGTAAGTGACCTTGTCTAATATTGCAGCTGAATGAGCTGATAGAGCTTAGCAAGACTTCGCTAATAATCATCACCGGACAATCTGTGGGAGGCAGTGTGGCTGCGCTCTTCACCTTATGGTTGTTGAAAGGGCTCGATTTATTAAAAACCCGACGCCTCCTTTGCATTACTTTCGGCTCACCCCTCGTTGGTGATGAACATTTCCGGCAATGTGTGATGCATTTCACAACATGGAAGTCTTGTTTCTTGCATGTAGTCTCTAACCAAGATCCTACACCAAAAAAATTTCTAACCCCAAGTACGAGAGATGCTTATAAGCCTTTCGGGTTATTTCTATTATGCTCTTCATCCGGTTGTGCTTGCTCTGAGGACCCAGATCTCATTTTGGACGAGTTGATGTCTATCAATCTTCAAAATGGACAAAACCAAGATCCCAATTGCAAGTGGCATTATGGTCAAATTTTGGAAGATCTCAAGCATAAGGCGTTATATAACAGCAGCACCAAGTTTATTGAAGGGGAAACAGATCCACTTCAAGCGAGCATTATAACACAACTGCTAGCAATTGGAGTTCTCACACAGGTCACAAAGCTTCAATGCATTTTGATGATCATGTAGCAATTTCATGCTCTAACATATACGTTTGCGACTAATATTACCATTCTATGCTAGGCTTTGTTTTGTATTTTTAGTATGGACAATTAAAAACAACATGCAACCTAGATGAAAATAAAGTTGATATGAATGTGATCGTTATGTACTTGTTCCTCAGCATTTTGAGTTGTTTTTCACCTAAATCATATTGACTTGTTCTTCACGTTACTCATTGTAACAGCAACACCCTGGTAAGGAGATGAAGAGTCTGATTGGAAGGATGAAAAAACATGAAACAGAGTTATTGATTCAGAAGAAGAAGAATTCGGGTTCTGACAAGAAACTAAATAAAATGAAAACGTGCTTGGCCTTATTCGAGTGGTACAGGAAGGAGTCGAATATTTTGAACACTGGATACTATGACATGTATAAAAAGCAGTGCAATCCAAGTGACATAAATGTGAATGAGTACAAGAAAAGGCTTTGGAATTTCTGGGAGGATTCGGTTACAGAAGTGGAGAACAAGCCCCAGATGGAAGGAGCTCACTTTGGGGTTCGCTGGCTTTGGGCAGGTACGAACTACAGAAGGATGATTTAACCACTTCATATTGCAGAGTTCTACAAGAAAAGCGGTGCGAGAAATTACAAACATGGTGAGAAGAGGCCTAAACATTTCATTCTGTTGGAGAATTGGCTTAAGCAGAAGGAAGCAACACAGAAACCAAAGCCTAAAAGGCAGGTGGCTGCCACTTCAAATGAGGATTCTTGTTTCTGGGCAGAAGTAGAGGAAGCCCTTATGTTATGCAATCTTTTGAAGAATGGAGATTCAGTTACTGATGCAGAGAAAGTATCATACAAGGAGGACTTGAAAAAGTTTGAGGATTATGTGTATGCTGGCATCGATAACCATACAGTGTCTCCTGATATTTTCTTGGAGAAGGGCAGTTTTATGCAATGGTGGAAGGAGTACAAGGGACTTGTTGGAAATTCTTACTCGTCACAGCTAGCCGACTATATGAACAGTCGCACCTACCTCAAGTATATATGAAAAAGGGAGCTCACTGAGGTTCTTTGTACGTCTACGTTTTCTTGGAGATGTCTCATTACCATATTGATGGCATTAGGACCTACTGTTTTCTTTGTAGATCGTTTTTGTCAAAACATAATACATACACCATAGGCTGAAAGAGAAGGCAGGGATATGTAGAAATTAATCAAATTTTCTCCAGTTGGTGTTGCAAATGGTGAGAGCTAACTCTATAACCATTTTGGTTCAGTCCAGATTGAACTAGTGCCACCACCGTTTTGCCTATAAGACTCCTGTTGATCTTGAGCAAGAATTTGATGTGCATATTTATTCTGTTATCAGAACCTGTTATTTTCTTCTACTTGATTCACGCCAAGTTTTAATGATTGTACCACCAAGATAAGCAGTGCTCCTCCTCAAACCCTTTGCCCAACATACACCCATATTGTTCTATTTGTAGAGCCTCAAAATTAGGCGATCAGAAACAAGAATCGAGTACAGGAATACAGTTCAGAGTAAATGTCAAAAATCATGTAAGGAAAACAAACTCACGCACATGCCATACAATTCATTTTCTAAACTTTTCTCTAACAGTGTACTTTGAGGCTTTATAAATTCCTTGACGAGATATCCATCCGCAGACATTAGCGTACTTAAATGAACATACCTTGTACTTAAATGAACATAGACCTACAACACCGAGAGTACAGTAGAACCTTGAATGGCAAACCGCTAACTAACCTAAATAATTCTCACTTCGCAAATACGAGAATAGAGATCCACAAGCACTTCAGCAGGAAACATGTACTTGCAGAAATCTAGGCCACTATCAAACCCAAAAAGCAGCTTAAATATGAAAACCGCAAACAAAAAATGGTCAAAGAAAATCCTATGGTTTTACTAGGTGGTTCACATCCTCTTAATATGCTATCGAACAAGTTCACCATTAACATACTTCCAAAAAAAATCATTTGTATCCCTCAGAAGCAGAAGCTAACACCCGAGGGGACCGAACTTCTTTCTCAAGCAGTAGCAGACACCCGGGGAGCTGAAGTTTTGGCTGCTGCATTGACAGTCGGCCCACCAGCTCGATTCACACGACCACCATTCTCAGACCTCTGAAACCCATCACCTCCACGGCCCAATGATCCTCCCCTACCTGTATTCCTACCTCCAAATTCAGACTTATAATCGCTGCGGCCATAACCCCTACCACCTCCGTAGCCTCCGCGTCCTCTTGGTCCGTCACTCCGATATCCATTGGGTGCATCATTCCGATATCCAGCATTAGGACCCTCATTTCTGTACCCATTAGGTCCCTCATTCCTGTACCCATTTGATCCTTCATTCCTGTATCCAGCCCCCCTTCCAGATGAAAACCTTCCCCTGCTTCCCCCTATATATAGAATAGGGAAAAAAAACATTAAGAAGAAAGGATATTGGAAACTAGTCAGAAAGAGAGATATACTCATAGCCTCCCATACTCAAATCCCTAAAATAGTAGACATTATTCACAAAACAAAGATGTTCACGTAAATTAAACTCACCTCGACTTGTAGATCTCTTCTCCTCGACACCAACTTGGCGTCCATTAATCATGATGGGTGAAGCCTAAAACACAATACATATCAAAAGTTTAAAAACAAAATATCACATGCAAAGCCAAGAGATTCAAATATACGACTATATTTGTTTTGCTTTTCTTATTGAAGAGGGAAACATGGCTGTGTATACCGAGAGCACAGAAAAACAGAACATATTAATATAATCATTAGTGAAGTACCTCTATTGCACTTTGTACAGCACCTGCATTCTCAAATTCCACAAAGCCATAGCCAAAGCCCTGTAATGTAAAGGTTATTGGATAATTAACATATGTTGCTATACAAGAATATAATAACCAGATGATAAGTTGATAAAAGGACAAACCTTTTGAGTTCTAACTTGTACACCGCCATTCTTGATGGGTCCAAATTTTTTGAATTCATTCTCTATAGATTCATGTGTGGTATTAAAAGGCAGATTTTTGATGTAGATAGAATGCCCTTCAACTGCTCACAACAGTATAATCACATTGTTAGACAGGCATAAAACTATACAGAAAACAATAGATGTGAGATGAAGGAAACTGGCATGATCGAATTGCACACCTTCAGCCTCAGGCTGATTCCCATCTTCTTTAGCATTTGTGTTGGACACTACTGTTTCTGAAACTGGGGCCAGTTGTGGAGCAGCAGTGACACGTTGCTCTTGGGACTTTGGGATTGCTCTGACAGTAGCATGTGCAGGAGCGGAAAATGGTTGAGCACTCTCCTTCATAACTTTAACCTGGCACAAGTGTTACCATATAAGAGCCCAGTAAAGGATACATAAACAATAAAGGACTGTTTCTTTCTCTCTATGGACACATTTATCATCCATTTAACCACTTACAGAGTATCATAGCTGCACTAAAGCAGAAACATCTCAGATTTGAAAGATTTTGAAGGATAATACACCACATAACAGCCACTTACAATTGAGGCATATGACTTCTTAGGGACGTCTTCAGATTTAGGAGTAGCTCCGACCACCAGCGCTGCAGACTGTTCATCCATCACAGTTGATGAATATTTAGCATTGTCCACAGCCAATGAGGATTTCTCAGATTCCGTGACCACCACTGGTGCCGAATATCCAGATTCAGGCACAACCTCTGAATCAACTGGGATCTCATCGACGACTTCAGGTACTGGAATTTCCTCTGGCTCAATTGGAACTTCTCTATCTTCAGGAGGATTGTATACTTCCTGCTCGGTGACATCTTCAGAAACAGCAGTCACAGGCTCAGAAACACGACTATCCGGCAAAGAAGGTTCTGCAAGAGAATTACTCTCCACATCAATTAGAGCACATAGAAGCTGTAAATTTTGCATAAGAATTATTCAAATACAAACCTTGCTCCGATTTAAGAGGAGCTTCAACATTGGCAACTGATCCATGGTCTGTATTTTGGTTAGTAAGATCATCCACATATCTGAAAACATCATTCAGAACATAGAAGCCGCCTTTGTCTTGTGGTGCCAAGAAAAAGCTTTGGGTAAACTTCTTCCTCAAATTGTCCTTTCCAATTATAAACCCAGTCACAAGGACAAATACACCCCGGTTGAAAGATTCTTGAGCATCCACAGTTACAACATTTGCACTGAAGCTCCCATTCTCAACTATTTTCCTATTTATTATCTGCACAACAAAATCGAAACTCAAAAGCATCAAATTCTCTGAAGTAAATATGTTCAACTGGAGTACATTAATTCATATACTTCTATCAAGTTGCTGGACAGTAAATTTTCAGCTTTAGGAATACTAAAGATTAAAGAAACAAGAACTCACAATCTCCTGGCTCTAACAAATAAGTTAAGATTAGAAAAAGAAATTATATGCAGATTTTTCTGTTTTCTCTAAGTTTCAGAGAGTATATCAGTACTAGCTCAACACTACACAAAAGAGAAGTTAAAAATACACTATCTTTAGACCTCTAGACCGCAAATAAGACACTTCAATAAAATTGTGATCCTACATAGCACGAAGGTGACACTAAAAACAAACCAAAGGGTATTAAAGGAGCTTACATCCATGGTGGTTACGGTATTCATCATCCCATTGTCCTCGGGGCGACCAAACTTACTATCATCTTGATAAAACCGGTAAACATGCTCTGGAGACTGCTCCAAGATATGATAGTACTGAAGGACAAATGCATTCCCAACCTATATTCAACCAAATGTTCCAATTGAATTCAATTAGCAACCTCGAGTAGCTCACACATTAAAAAAAGGTTATTAAAAATTATAGAAACATAAACAATAGTATCAATACATACAACATCGGCAGTAGGGGCAACTTGCTGCACAGCCGGAGCCGCCATCTCTGTTCAACCTACATAATCAAAAGAAAACACATTACACAAATCGAACCATTAAATAAAACAAACCAACCTTTCAGATTGCAAAAACTCTCTCACTCATTTCAATCGAAACTTCCGAACAATTTCCTTACACAATTTAACTGAATTTCAATATTAATAATAAAAAAATAAATTAAAAAAAAAAGACATTTTATTTCTCCGATTAAATAACACAGTGATGATCTTTTCACCAAATTAAGCCACTATATTATACATGAAATTTCTTACAAATATCCTAGCTGAATCAGCTCACACACCAAATTAAAAAACAATTTCGAAGTATAGATTTTCAGTATAATTCAAGGCAGCGACTTCAGATTTCAGAGTAACAAATCGAGATCTGGAGGAAACAGAAATTGAAGGAATTGAGAAGCACATGAATGAGTAATGTATGAGAGAGAAAGAGAGAGTACCTGAGTTGGTGGATCGGAGATTAGAGAGGTGAGAGAAGAGGAGACGATAGGTGGTTGAAAGTGACTTCTCTCACCTCCTGTAGAGCACCTGCGGTGGTGTCTAGGGTTTTGCTGGATCTTCAAGAGGCGCGAGAGCAGTTGGTTTAGGGAGGACTGTGGAGGAGAGAGGGACTAGGCAGAAGGGTTTTGGCCTTATTTATATTATCACCAAATATGCTTTTTTGTTTATTAGAAAATTTCGGGATTTTATAATTTAGGGTTTTTGAAGTCCCAAAATTAGAAAAAATAAAGCCTGAACTTTGGGCTGTTCATAGAAAATGACAGTTTAACAAATAACCATAAAAACATCACATAATTACAAAATATGTCACTGTAACAGAATTGGAATTGATTCGTTACTGAAAACAGAGTGGGTAGACTATGTGGTCGGGTGGTTACACAGCACCACTACTATTCCCTCTCTTTAACTGACTCAACTTCCTCACTCCATTACTATTACATCTCTCCTTCTCTGTCTAAACTTCTCTTCGATTCCTTCTCTTATTATACATCTCCAAATCAACATCATCTCCTTCTCTCCTCCTACGTCTCCTTCTCTCAGAATCAATCTACACCGTCACCGCTGCTTCTCCACCGAGCTACTTATCCATTGTCGAGTTGCTTCTCCACTGTTGCGTCGCTTCTCCACCGTTGCTTCTCCACTCGCCGTACCGGAGGTCCGATCTAGTTACAAGTAACAAACATAGAAAACCTTTCACATACTTTTTTGTCCGGTTTTAAAACAAAATCGATGAGATCTGAATTTTTGAAGTTTGAAATCAAAATTGAGCAAATAGAGAATCAAATTGGTGATATTGTACCTGAAATTTAAACATGTCCTTGAAATCTGAGATGATTTACACTGAATAGATTGATTGAGTATGAGAAATCTAAAGAAGGAGCTAAGAAATCTGAGATGTTTACACTGAGTTGATTAGATGAGACCTTGGATGATGATTTTAGGTTTAACACATATATACAGTGTTTATAGATGTTATAGAACATTTTGTTCAAGGATAAATGGTTGGAACTACCAAAGTAACTGCTTTTTTTTTTTTTAATTTTGTTTGAGCGCTAGAAATTCTGAGTGTTTGTGTGAGTGTGAATGGATGAAATTGTGTTATATGCATGTAACTATAACAGTAACTACCATAGTAACTATCTTACTAACTATCATAGTAACTATAACAGTAACTATCAAAGTATTCCATAACTGTCTTAGTAACTATTTTGGTGATGCATATATGTGAACTATCAAACTATTTGAGTTTATGGTCGTATCGAGTTACAATAATTTTTTCACTCACATATGTAGAAAATGGCACAAAAGTTGAAAAGTAGTTGTTGATAGTAGCCATAGAGAGGCTACCCAGGCCCCCAGAGCCGTAGCCAGGACTCCTGGATCCGGCCCAGGGCCCGAGAGCGTAGCATGGACACCTGGTCCCGCGCCCGGGCAGGTCTTACTTGTGGCGGGGTCCGGGAACCGGAGATGGCAGCTCCCCAAACAGGGGCTGAAACAGTCTAGCAATATGAGCAGAAGGGGGGTCAGTCCCACATCGAAGGGTGAGGGCAGCCCTCATGCCCGGCAGCCTATATATGAGTCTCAACTACCTTCATTAATAGGTAATCAATACTTCAACTATTCATTCCCGCCAAAGTTACCAGTTTATTCCAACTATAATGACTTAGGCATCAGAGCGGAATAGACCAGCCCCGCCCGGTATTCCCTTAGTTAGCAGGGTTTGCAGGCAGGAATCACACCAAGATCCACCGGTATCTGTGAGTCTACGGATTCAGATAGAAACAATTGGCGCCGTCTGTGGGAAGAGTTTTACATAAAAGACACGTTCGAACAGGTATGGCCGGAAGATTGGAGCCAGAAACCGGAGAGGGAAGACCAGGAGAAGTACGCCGGGCTTGGGGCCCCTTTTTAAATGAAGCCGTCAGTCGTGGAGATCCGGGAAATGCCGCCGACTCCGACCAGGGCGACATGGCGGGAGAGATAGAAAGAATGAAAGCGAAAGTCACGCTGTTGTAAGAAGGGGGCAATGAAGACCGAATAAGGGCGGAAGCCCGGTACCAGAAGATAGAAGCGGTGAACACCACGCTGTTGGCGGCCTTGGAAAAAGGGCGACTGCAGAACGCCGCACTAGCAAAAGCACTGGAAGCATCGAGGGAAGGCATCAAGTTCCCGTACCTGGAGGTGGGACAACCCACCGGGAGGAGAAAGATCGTGCATGTACCGATAACGCTTTTTCCGGAAACCATGAAGAGCTCCGGAACCCCCCCTCTCCCGCACCGAGCCAGTACGTCATCAGATAGGGAGGGCGGTTCAACTGCCGAGGCGCTCCAAACGCTGTCCACCTCGGTATCAGACATAAATGCCCGGATGGAAGCCAACGAGAGGAAGGTAGCAAGACCGCTCACGAGTGCGCGCTTCCACGAGTAGGCCGGACCGTTCTCCCACCATATATTGGAATCTGGGGGAGCCGACAAGCAAAGATCGCTGAGGCTAGTGTACACCGGGACAGGGTGCCCGTTTCAGCACCTGGACGGCTTCAGATCACAGACGGGCGCCAAACGCTATTCCGACGCCACCCGCTACATCATATTCCAAGAGACGCTCTCGGGGGAGGTGTTGGGATGGTTCTACGAGTTGCCGGCGAACTCGATAGAGTCATTCGAACGGCTGGCAGATAAATTTCTTAGCCGGTTCAACCTCAGGGCCAAGGGGGCTCAAACGTCGACGGTCCTCTTTGACTGCATGCAGGCAGACGACGAGGGACTGCGGGCGTTCGTTAACCGATGGCAGACCGCCACGGCAGGGGTAAGGAACCTCGATAAAGGAATTGCCGAGACGACATTCAAGCAGGGGCAGAGACCCGGGGAATTCTCCTACGACGTGCGGATAGAGAGGTCGTGGGGGTACAACGAGTTGATGACCATGACCGTCAGACATGCTCAGGCAGAGCATAATACCTACGGGAGTCGGCTGCCTAAAAGGAGACAAGATGACCCGTTACCAACTCAGCAGGAGAGTAAGACCTGGCAGTGAGGCCAAGGATCGAGGCGCTCACCCGCTAGAGAAGCCAAGATCTGGGGCAGTTAACGACCCCGTAGGGACAACATCAGGATCTCGTCGGAAGACACAGGACCGCACCTTACCGTCCGGAGCGGCGCGAGCGACCGCTAGCTATTTTGCCAGCGGAGCGGCCCGAGCGACCGCTAGCCATTATGCCAGGGGAGCAGTGCGAGCGACCCTTGGCTTTTATGGTAGCAGAGCGGCACGAAAAGTCGATCGCACTGACTTCCTCCTACGAGAGGATTTTTAATGAAAACAGGGATGCCATCCCCCTGCTGGCGGCGATGAGGCATCCAAAGGGAGAGCTTACCCGGGGGCAGTCTGGCAAATATTGCTCCTACCATGACGAGGCATCCCACCGGACTAATGACTGCCATGCCCTATGAGCGGCGGTGAACGGGCAAATCCGGGCTGGGAAGTTACAGCAGTATAGACAGGAAGCCCGAAGTGTGGGAACTATACAAACTCGAATCCTTGGGCGGATCGAGGTGCACGGGAGCATAAATGTAATCCACGGTGGGGCGCACATTGACCGACTCACCGGGATTCGAAGAAAAGGTGTCTCAAGCCGATCATGGGAAAGGAGGTGTATGCCTTCGGAAGTGGGAGCAGCTAAGCAGCTAAGACCGGGTGGAGGTCGGTCACGTTCTGTGAGGAGGAAGAGTCGGAGGATCTGATTCAACCGCACAACGATACCTTCCTCATCACCGTTCAGATAGACCACTGGATGACCAGCCGGATGCTGATCGACACCGGGGCATCAGTCAATGTAATGTTCTCGGACGCTTACAAGGGACTGAACCGAGGAAGGAACAAGTTGTCCCAGGATAATGAGCCATTAATAAGCTTCTCTGGGGAAGTAGTCCAGCCGTTGGGTTCAGATTATTTACCGCTGATTTTCGGCCAAGGGGACAGGACAAGAAAGGAGCATCTCGAGTTCATTGTAGTGGACTGTCTGTCCTCGTACAACAGTATAATCGACAGGCCGGGGTTGTGGAGGGTGAAGACATTTATAGTTGGCCACAGGTTGATGCTAAAAGTGCCGTCTCCCACCGGGGTCATCACCATTCGCGGAGACCAACAGGTCGCCCAAAGGTACTACGCCGAGGTCTTTGCGACAGCCCAGCAGACACTGTCACCGGATCCCAGCATCGACCCCCGGGACGGCACCGATTCCGACGAGGAGAAGCCAAAGCGCCCTTCAGCGATGGAGAGAACTGAAGAAATTTCCATCTCAGACCTCCACCCGAGGCGAACGATGGTGATAGGAACAAAACTGTCACCGGATGTCATCAAAGATCTCATCACTTTCCTCCAAAAGAACAGTTCGGTGTTTGGTCCTATGAGGACATGCCTGGCATATCTCCGGAAATAGCAACACATGAATTAAACATCCTGCTCGGTAGTATCCCGGTGCGGCAGAAGAGGAGATCCTTCAACCCGACAAAGTATGAGGGGAATAGACTTCATTCGTGAGGTCCAGTATCCCCGATGGCTCGCCAACGTAGTTACAGTTCCGAAGAAAGAAACCGACCAGTGGCGCATGTGCGTAGACTTCACCAACCTCAATCGGGCTTGTCCGAAGGACAGCTTCCCGCTCCCTCGGATAGACCAGCTGGTAGACTCTACCTCCGAGTTTAAGCTGCTAAGCTTCATGGATGCTTACGCCGGATACAACCAGATACGAATGAGTCCGACCGATGAAGAGTACACTTCATTCACGACCGACCGGGGCCTATACTGCTACAAAAGGATGCCTTACGGGTTGAAGAACGCCGACGCCACGTACCAACGGGTAGTTAACCGCATGTTGGAACAGGAGATGGGCAAAACGGTGGAAGTTTACGTGGACGACATGTTGGTCAAAAGTTTAACCGCCAGTGCCCACATACGAGACTAGGCAGTGGTGATCGGTAAGATGCTAAAGTAGGATGCGCCTGAACCCAAAGAAGTGTATATTTGGGATTTCAGAAGGGTTGTTCCTAGGTCATGTCATTAGCCAGCGGGAGATCGAAGCTAACCCACTCAAGGTCTAGGCGATCCTAGAAATGGAGACCCCAGAGGAATGGAACCAGGTCCAGACCCTCACCGGCCAGTTAGCTGCGTTAGCCAGATTCATCTCCCGCCTCACTGACAAATGCACCCCGTTCTTCAAACTGCTCAAAGCCCAACAGTTCAAGAAGATCCATTGGGCCGCGGAGCACGAGGCGACATTCCAATCTATCAAGACATATCTGTCAGCAGTTCCGCTTTTATCCAAGCCAGTACCAGGAGAAATGTTGTACCTCTACATAGCTGCGTCGGACAAGGCTGTAAGTGCAGCTCTCATCAGGAAGGAAGATACGCTAGAGCTCCCGGTGTATTACGTGGGCAAAGGATACCCGGACATCGAAAAGCTAGCTCTGGCACTAATCGTTACTGTCAGGAAGCTCCGACACTACTTCCAAGCCCATTCCATCACTTTATACACCAATCACCCTTTAAGGCAGATCCTACAAAAACCCGAAACCAGCGGCAGACTAGTCCGCTGAGAGGTGGAATTAGGTGAGTTCGATATAACGTATACCCCCCGCACGACCATCAAAGGACAGGCCGCTGCAGATTTCATATGTGAACTCATGCATATGAAGGAAGAACATCTGGACCCCGCGGGTGATAGGAGCACAATGTGCAACGATATTACATGCTTATGCCCTCGTTTATGTTTTGTTTAACCCTTATTTGTCTAAGATAGAGTCATAATGTAGTTAGTGTCAATTTTGGTAGAGTCTTGGTAAAATGTGCTTAATTGTCCGAAAAATGACTAAGTTTGAGAAATCTGGAAAATAGTGCAAAATATGTCTTTTTCGCGATGTTGTGACGAGTACAAATATGATCTATCCTTGTCCGAATTCAATGAAATTTGGCGTGCTTAATATTCATATACTGAGGAATGTTGTGTTAAAATTTCAGATCAATCGGAGTTTGGAAAGTCACCCAAAAGTTGGCTGCAAAACGGCAGTCCGAGCATTCCAATCCAGGGGCTTCCAGGATTTTCCTGGGACTTTGTCCCAACTTCGAAAAATCATTCCCGACGACTCACAAGGAATTTGATCGAGATATTTTATGGGAAGATGGCCATATGTGTCTAGTTTATCTGAGACTTGGAATCGCATCAATCGGAGCTCCACGGAGAGAGATAAGCCGGAATTACTGCAACAAGGTCAAATCTGCCGATTCCAGGAACCTACTGCCCCCTTTTTTGTGTTTTCTGTTTTTGATGGACCAAATGGTGTACAAATGCATTTATGAAGATGGTTCAAGCTTTATGAAGGGAAGAGGAAGACACTAGGCCATGGAATTGAAGAAAAATTGAAGAAAGAAGTTCTCCTAGTCACACTAGGAGAAGCTGCCGACTATGGCAGATTTGGTGCCTTTGTGTGCTGCCGGCAATTGCATGCATTTTTGATGGACCAAGACATATCAAATGAAGTCCAAGATCATACAAGAAGTCCATGAAGATGTGAAGCCCAAGCCTTGAAGAAAAATTCAGAAAAAGAAAACCTAATTGAACTATGAAAGGAAGGTTTCAAACCTTATCCCACTAGGTTTTCTTTTTCCTTGTGCAAGAAGGGGCTGCCGGCAGTACCTAGTTCTCTCCCTATATATACCCAACTTTTACACAGAAAAAGGTGTCACATTCTAAAGCAAAAACCCTAGCCAAAACTCTACCAATTTTCAGCCAAAGATCCTACATAAAAACACAAACCAAAAGCCACCACCACCACCATAAAATTCTGCCGATTGTCTTCACCATTCATCCAGCCACCATCGAACCACTTTCCATTGGATCCATACACGACGAAGTCTTCAAGGTTTCTAATGTGTGATCTACTCCCTACTCTTGGTTTGTAATAGTTTTTATGTAGTTATGTGTAGTTTTGTCTATGAATCTCATATGTATGTTTGGTTATTGTGTTTTCATGTCTATGTGAAAAACGATTGTGAATTTGGTTTTATGATGATGCATGCTAATTTAATTCTTATGGTATTAATAAAGAATTTCAAAGATAAGTTTCGAATTGCATGCTAAATTGTAAGGAAAATATGAAGTAAAGAGATAAGATTAGATAGGCAAGCATGTTCACTCTGATTCTAGTAATTCGTTCTTGGTTTAGTCTTTTAAATCCGTGTGCCGCAAAGATTGGTACTTAGCATATTCGCGATGTGTTTTGAGTATTGGTCTTGTATCTGTCAATATAAATAGGACTAGAGTGGTTTAAATGACTATGCATGTTAACAAGAAGTGGAGACGCCTTGCTTGATTGATGTGTTTCCAATTAAAAGGATTTCGTACTTTATTGGTTAATTGATTATCTTCGACGCTGCGTGTTTATAGTCGGTTAGCTAAAGATTAGGGTTATGCGCTGAGCTAATTCTAAATACCTTCGTGAAGTCTTAAACAACTTAGATAACCGCTGAGGCCCTAGTTGGGTTGGAACTAAGTCAGATCTAGGATATTGTGTGCTCTTGCCGTGTCTTGTCTTATCAATTTGCTATGTGTTTTGAGTGCTTTTGTGTTAGTAATTTGTGGAAGAATGTCGACCAACCTTGTATATAGTAATTTAGGATTTTTAATTTCTGTTTTTATGCATGATTTAGAGGCAGCCTATTGCTGTCGAGCCTAGGATCTTTTTGTTTCGTATTTCTTTTCTTTTAATTTTTGTGCCGAACATAGTTTAGGGCAGCCTAGCTGCCGATCCATTTCATCCCCCATTTGTGACGTTTCATGTGTATATATATGTGTATTTTTGTCTAACAATTTCATATCTCAGGTACCCTTAATCCCCGGCCTAGAACGATCCCTATTTATGTCTATACTACTAACGATTGTAGGGTTTATTATTGCATGCGAGCTCTGGCTCACGTCAATTTTTGGCGCCGTTGCCGGGGATTATAAAAGCTTGTTTTATGTTATTGTTGTGTATATAATGTTGCTGGAAATTTTTGTTGTGAAGTTGTAAAGTTGTAAATTTTAAGTTTATTTTGGGATTTTGTAAAGTAGAAATATGCTTCGGCATGTAGAGTTTAAATTTCAGAAGTTGCATGATGTATATTGATGTATGTTGGTAATCACTTAGTTTAATTACTAGGGAGTTGATAGTGTTGTGTATGTTTGAGTTTATTGTAGTTTCTAAAGTGTAACATGTAGGTGAAGCCACTTTTGTTGATCATAACCAAAACCCTTCATGTGAATGGTGCTATGTCGGAGGCCGTTTCTATGTAGATTGGGAAACGCGGGATACTTCCCCCCCACGCATATAAGCGTTTCTTCGGTAATAGTATTACTTCCATGAGGTTGAGGGCGGTTTTAATCAACACTTGTAGACTGCTAGGGATCCGTGTTTGTTTTACAAAGTATGGGGAAGTTATTTTCATAGATATGGTTCTCAGGTTTGTTTAACTGGATCTCAAGGCCTATAGACTGATGTTCATTCTCGGTGAGTGAGTCGATAGGGGGTTCGCCCTCCGTGGTGTCCAACAACGAGTCCTGCCTGGTTCCTGTAGGGGGTTCGCCCTCCGTGATTTTAATGACCTTTGAAACGTAAAATCCGCACGACCTAGTCGACAGCTTGTGCCGAAGAATCACCTCACTTTAGACGCTAAAACATAACTTGACATATGTAGCCTATTTTCTTCGAAGATAAAAACATGTTGTGTGGTTCAAACTCTTGAGGTATATCGGGTTAAGCATGATACTACCGGGGGCTGTATCAGTCCATTGCACCGTTATCTCCTCTGCTCCACGTACTTCGAGAGTTAGAACAAATTTAAAAGAAATTAGACTTAGTGATTACATGATCATGAACTTTTTTGATTTGTTGCTCTCTATTGCCAAATGTATGTATGCTTTGCCGAAATCTTTGTGTTTGCCGAATGTTTATATGTGAATCATTATTGAAATATGTTGTGTAATCGCCAATGCCGTGGCTTGTAATGATGTATATTCTTGCTTTCTATTTCTTTACGATGTTCTAACTTGTTTAAATGTTGCAAATTTCAGAAAATAATGCATGTCCGAATCTAATATTTGGATAAGAGATCTTCAAGGCCGTTTGCAACGTTTAGATCAAGAACTCGCTATTGCTCGTTTTGTGCCATTACCGCCATCGTCACCAACCAGTTCATCAGTGTCATCATCATTGCCGAGCTCACCTATAGTGCCGTCAGTTTCTGATTCATTGCCGAGCTCCCCATCAGTAGTTTCATCGTCTTGTGATCTTCAGAATCCAGAATTTGAAGCCTTTGCCGATTCAGAGGAAGAAGAAGAGATAATGGCATCAATCAGATCACAGAATGGTCATGTTGCTGGAGCTGGTATTGCTCCTTCGAATATCACTTATCCTCCCTTGGAAACTGACAAGACTGGAGAGATTGAATTGAGGAGTGGATTCCTCCATAAGCTGAAATCGTTTTATGGGATGCCAAGTGAGGATCCTAATAAGCATCTGCAGTGGTTTAACTTCACCACGGAGTCTATGTGTCCAAGAGGGACCGATTTGCAACACTTCAAGATGAAGGCTTTTCCATTCTCATTAGAAGATCAAGCAAAGGAGTGGTTGTTTGAGGTGCCTAGTGGTCGCATCGTTTCGTGGAGTACTATGATGGATGAGTTTTTGCTCAAGTACTTTCCTGCTTCACGTATCACTGATCTGAGGAAGCAAATAACAAGTGTGAAGCAAGCCGGAGATGAGACTTTCTTCGACTACTACAAGAGGTTCAAGTCCCTAGTTTCTTTGTGTCCATCGCATGGCATTAGCGATGGACTCTTGTTGCAATATTTCTATGAGGGATTGCGCGTCATGGAGAGAGAGTTTCTTGACTCGGCCGCGGGAGGTAGCTTTTTGGAGTTAAATGCTGGTGCGGCAAGAAGTTTGTTGGAAGTTCGTGCCTTGAACAACCAACAATTTGGCATGACACGAAGCAATGTGCAAAGGAATGAGAAAGTGCATGAGACGTCTTCGAGCTCAAAATTGGAGGAGAAAGTGGATAAGCTTACCGACTTGGTGAGTAATTTGATGAAGAAGCGTGCGAGTGTATGTGGAATTTGCACCGAGGGCCATGAGACCGACCAATGCCCTCAATTTGGAGTTAGTGAGGGAGTAGAGGAATGCAATGCTATTGGCTTTCAAGGAGGCCAACGTTTTGGAAATTTCAACCCAAGGTTCAATGACCATCCAAACTTTCGATGGGCGAACAATGACAATGTGCTTAGGGCACCTATGCAACCAAGAGAGGGAGGAGCACCGTTTGCTCTGAGGCCACCATTTGTGCCTCGGCAGCCATATATGCCGAACCAGGGAGCTTATGGGGCCTTGCCGAACCAAACTCAAGGAGGGCCGAGCCAAGGCCAAGCCGCACCTAGCAATCCGAACTATGATGCTTTGATTCAATCTTTGTCAAGTGCTACTCAAGCATTACTCGCGGGGCAACAAAATCATCAAAAGGACATTGGTGAGCTCAAGACTCAAATGGGCCAAGTTGTAGATTTTATGGGAAGATTTAATGAGCAAGGGAAGTTGCCAAGCAATACGATTCCCAATCCGAGGAACGAGCAAGCCAAAGTGATTCAAACTCGTAGTGGAAGAGAGTTGTTTCCTCCAACAAGTCCAAAGAAGAAGCGAGTAACTTTTAAGGGCATTGAAGATGAAGAGAGGGCTGCCGGACCTGCAATTGCCGGCAGCCATGATGGAAATCATGACCATGCTGCCGAGAAGGGAGAGATTGCCGAGCATGATGCAACCGGCCATGCAACCAGCAGGGTTGCAGCCGGCAAGGAGAATTCTGCCGAGCAAGGAAGAGACGCCGGCCATAATGTGAATGATAAGGGGCTGCGCAATGAACTTGAGTACGATCCCGCAACATCAAAGAATGAGTTAGTGCCAAACCAAGCAAGCAAGGGAGGGGTGCCAACATCCAACACTCCATTCCCTTCTCGCTTTGCTAGAACAAAGAAGGATAAGTCCGATGAGGAGGTGTTGGAGATTTTCCGGAAGGTGCAAGTCAACATCTCTTTGTTGGAATGCATTAAGCAAGTACAGAAGTATGCTAAGTTTTTGAAGGAGCTTTGCACGGCTAGAAGGCATACTAGGGAGACTCGTGTGGTAACTATGAGCGAGACGGTGTCGGCCGTTATTCAAAGGAAGTTGCCACCAAAGATGAAGGATCCGGGAAGCTTCAATGTGCCTTGTGTCATAGGCAATACTCGATTTGAGGATGTTATGTTGGATTTGGGAGCATCGATCAATGTCATGCCACTCAATGTGTATCAAACGTTGAGTATAGGGCCTCTCAAGAAGGACAATGTCATTATTCAACTTGCGGATCGCTCAAGTAAGTATCCGGAGGGTTATGTGGAGGATGTGTTAGTGCAAGTAAATCAATTGATTTTCCCCGCCGATTTTTATGTGGTTGAGATGGAGGATTCGCCGGTCAATAGCACTCAATTGCTACTAGGGCGACCATTTATGAGGACCGCGTGCACAAAGATAGATGTGGCCGAGGGCAACCTAACTATGGAATTTGATGGTGAGGTGATCAAGTTTAATGTGTTTGATGCCATGAAATTCCCCAATGTTGATTTGAAGGAGGGTTGTGCCATTGATGTTTTGGAGGAGGTCGAGCAAGTTATGTCGACCTCGCTCGATGCATAGCAATTAACGATTGAGCAAGGGGTCGGATTTGACAAGAAGGGAGAACGAATCATGCATGAAGCCGAGCAAGGGAGCATAGCCGAGCCAAGCATTGCCGAAACAAGCCTTGCCGAGCCTTTCATGATAATGCCGAGTCTAGTAGAGGTTTGTGGAGAGATAGAGGCTCGACCATACAACAAGGTATTTGATTCGTTCTTGTCAATTCCAAGTGCCACAACCAAATTTCGACCAAGTGTGGAAGAGGCCCCAAAGTTAGAACTTAAAGAACTCCCTAGTCACTTAAAGTATGTTTATCTTGGAGAAGAAGATACACTACCGGTTATTGTGTCTTCAATGCTTAGTGAGAAGCAAGAGGTTGATTTGATAAGAGTGCTTAAGAAGTACAAGACACTACTACAAAAAACTCAATACACAACACAAATCAGACAACACTTTGAAAGTTACATGTTGTGTGAATCACTGAACTGTTTCACACGACCTAAAGTGAATAATTTGTGTTGTATGATGGTACACATTTTTCATATTCTGAAAAAATAACTTCCAGATTTTGTCACACAACTCTGAGGCACATTTTCTGTTGTATGATTAATGAAAATCTTGGCGGCAGAATTCCCTCCGACATTGAAACTCAAATTTGGGCAAGGTCTAGATGGACAGACAACAAAGTTATTGTTTTGTGTTGTGTGATAATGTCACATCCTGCATTAGGTGTCACCAAGTGCAAAGTGACAAATACTTGTACAACAGAATTTCGTAGTTTTGTTGTATGAGTTGGTTTGCTTGTCATTGCCCCATTTTCATTTTGGCTCCAATGGCAGAGGTAGCATTTCTGAAAGCGGGAAAGTTGCCTCCATGGTTTTTTGGTTTTGAAAAACATACATGTGCTACAATTCTCACAACAGTGTATTTTGATTCTGTTGTGCAATTGTTTTGTTGCTTCTACAAGAACACTCTTATGGAATACCCAGTATAAAGAAAAGTAAGTTGGTACAACTGTTTAAAAGTGTTTAGTTGTGTGAATGTAAACCTAATAAGGTCATGCCAAACTTGCCAAATTTTAGGGGAGCGGCAAATTTCCCTCTTCTCCAAAACATGTCAAATGAGCCATTAATATTTTTTTTCTGTTGTGTCTGAAAGCTGGGTAAATTTGTAAGATGCATTCAATTGAACTATTCTCGGGTTCTCTCTCCTTACAAACTGTTTTCTCACACTCTCTTCTCTTGGAAACGAAACCAAACACAAGCCTCACTCACCCACAGTTCTCTTACAAACCCACAGCTCTTTCTCATCATTAAACCTTCGATATCTCTCGTCTCACAGCTCTTTCTCATCATTAAACCTTCGATCTCTCTCGTCTCAAACACAGCACTCGAAAACGGTAAGCCTTAAATTCGATTCTCTCATCCCACAGCTCTCTTCCTCGAATTTCTTCGATTTGAAGACACCCATTTCAGTTTTCTCTTCGATTTTGTAGGATTTCGCAAACCCTAACCCCTATTCTGTTTTGTTGATGCATGTTCATTGTTGGTTTGAATTTGTTGGTGAATGCTTCAAAGACTTGTGGTTTTCTTCGATTTCAAAACGGTAAGCCCTAAATTAGATTATGTCTTCCTCTCTTTCTCGATTATCAGGGTACAAAGCAAAATCGCCAAATCTGAAATGTCCAAACAATGAAGTCTTTAACCAACGTCCACAGGTCCCCCGATCACTGAAAAATGGAAAACCCAGACACCACAAAACCCACAAGATCAGATAAACAACTATTCTCCTTCGTGGCGAAACCTTCGTGGGCTGTGAGAGCAGAGCTTCCCAGAGCCCCTGATCTCTTCGCTGAGATGTCCATTCCCCGAAGTGGGTCTTCTTCCTCCTCTCGCCGCCGTGACCTTGTTTTTGTCGTCAACCCTTCAGGTCTCTCTTTCTCTATTTGTCTCTGTTCGTAAACCCTAATATCCCAATTGTTGACTTCTCAAGGCCTACGTCCTCGGTCCCAAATTCGACTTCCTCGCCATCGTATCCCTCACCGTCAACCGCCGTCTCTCCCCATCACCCTAGCTCTCCGACGAAGTCCCCTTTGCCATCTCCTCTTCTCTCTTTGGTAGTCAACAGAGAGACTGAGGACGAAGGCGGCAACCACCAACTATGCGAGGAGGCCTATACCGGCGACGCCGAGAAGCTCAAAACGTTAATAGACTCCGGAGCTGACGTGTCCTACTTCGACGGCGAATTCGCCTACTGTAAGTTTTTGCTTTGGATTTGATTTCTGATTCCGGCATTGTTGGTCTCTGCCTTTTTCTTTTCATAAATATGGAATCTTGGTTTTTGGGGTTTACTCTATATGAATGTTTCTGGGTTTGGGGTTTTAGATTCTTGGCTGACTAATGGTCTAATGTCTCAGTCTGTAGTCGACTCCACAGTCAATGAATACTTTTTTCTTTTGTTGTTGTGTTGATTTCTCATTGTATGTCTTTCTGCAATATCATAGTTTGTGAGTTAGAAATAATGCGGAGTTTATAGCATGCAAATTATTTTCGCTGTTGTTTGAACAACTCGTGGTGCTTCTTAGTTAATCAAGATCATATACTAACGACTGTATATTTCACTACAGCTGGAGCATCTACCATCCATGGTTGCTGGTGTTTGGAGTGAAGACAGCACTCTGCAGCTCGAGGCAACTACTCAATTCAGGAAGTTGCTATCAATTGGTGAGTAAAAGCTTATATAATGTTGCAATTGTTTTTATTTTATTTTATTCCAATTACTAGTCTATTTAACTATTTCATTGTTTTTCTGTACACAGAGCGGTGCCCTCCAATTGAGGAAGTCATTCGATCTGGTGTTGTTCCTCGATTTGTGGAGTTTCTAGTCAGGGAGGACTTTCCACAACTTCAGGTTCGATACCTCCCATTCATTATGTATATTACTTAACTTTAATGCAAATGTGTTGAGAACATTTTCTTTGGTTGCAATTTTCTGCAGTTCGAGGCAGCTTGGGCTCTCACAAACATTGCTTCTGGAACGTCTGAGAACACAAGGGTGGTTATTGAGCATCATGCGGTTCCTATCTTTGTCAAATTACTGAGTTCTCCAAGTGATGATGTTCGTGAGCAGGTATGAAACGGAGCTAGCTTAATCCATTCCTTATCTTGAGTTTCCTTTTGTTACTCTTGTCATGTATATCATTTATTACTTCTGAATTTTCAGGCTGTTTGGGCATTGGGAAATGTTGTTGGTGATTCCCCAAAATGCCGGGATCTGGTACTTGGCAATGGAGCTCTGATTCCATTGTTATCGCAGTTGAATGAGCATGCAAAGCTGTCTATGTTGAGAAATGCTACTTGGACTTTGTCAAACTTTTGCAGGGGCAAGCCACAACCTCCTTTTGATGAGGTTGGTGTTTTTCAGATGACTTGAAATATTTAGTCTATTGGTTATGTCTTAGATGGGACTGACAGTTTTACCTGATATAATTGTTTTGTACTGAATGATATGCTAGGTAGTGCGGTAGACATACAATCTTATTTAATAGGTGTAAATATTGATAAAGCCTCCGTTGTTGTTTTTTAGGTTAAGCCAGCACTTCCAGCACTAGCACGTCAGATTCACTCAAATGATGAAGAAGTCCTGACTGATGCTTGTTGGGCTCTTTCATACTTGTCTGATGGTACTAATGACAAAATTCAAGCCGTTATTGAATCAGGAGTATGCCCAAGCCGAAATCAAAGGAAAGGCCCTTGTTCATATCAATCTCCCCATCACAAGGAGATTTCATGCCCAACTGTTGGCAAACAATATACAAAAGAAAAATGAGGTAATAGCCCTCCTAAAAAAACTTCTTTTCAATACTTTTTCACGTGAAGTTCTAGTTGTCAAAACATGGTGTTGATTCTGAACCTTTATTGCATTTTGGACTTTGTTAATTTTGTAGAATCAAGTGCTCGATGTTGCAGACAAGGTAGCTCAGAATAGAAAATGTGCATGTACAAGGAATGTTGCAGAGAAGGAAAATGATGAAGAGAAGGAGAAGCCTGTCAATAGAAGCAAGCAAGTACAAGGTCCAAGGAAGGAAGTCAAGGCTTTCACCTCAACATTAACAGCTCGAAGCAAGGTGAGTTTAGAACTTAAATCTTATTGAATTATAAATATAATTTTCACTGCACTGCTTCTGTTTATTTGTTGGGGTATTAATCTTTTGTTTACTGCAGGCTATTGCTTCATTGGATGCATCACGACAGGTATATTTCCAGCATAACCTTTCTGCTATTTTTGAATAGAAACATCATGCAGGCCTGCACTATGCTCATCAATGTCATTACTCGAGCATTTTCATGGTTGCAGGTTTATTTGACAACATGGCTCGTGGAAGTGAACATTGATACTCACAGGTAAAAATGAAGTGAATTTGTAATCCCATTTGAGAATCTTAGTTTCAGTAATCAATAAATTTGTTGCATCATGTGTACTTTCCCAGAGGAGATTCTGTCTGCTCTATCTGTGCTTGAGAATGCAAAGCTGGACCCTTCTGGGTTTCTTGAGACGCTTGGTGGGTCAGAATCTCCAGGGAGAACTTGGATGTCATTTTCACTTCTGAGGTGACAAAGTTTGATTCTTTTTGTTTAGCCATTTGTGTTATAAATGAGGATTAATGGTTTGGTAATTTGGTGTTTGCAGAAGAAATTGAAGGGTGGTAGATACTTCCCTATTACAGCAGTTCAGCGGTTCGATGCTGCTGTAAGTCTTTTGATCTCTATTTCTGTTGCTCATGCTTAATTTGACAGATAAAATTTAAAACTTAAGATCAGAAGTCAGAATAGAAGAAATTGCTTTCCGTTTATTTTAAATGGGATCGGAAAAGACTGAATCTTTGTTGTAAAATGCTCTTTTTAACTCTCAATAGCTATTCACACACCAGCATAGTCAAGTTTCTTTGAGATTTGAACAATGGCTGTTTTCTTAGAGGCTTCATAATCAATTAGACACTTGTTATTGCCTTCCCTTTCCTGTGGTGATTTTCATATGGCAATGCATTACTTTGGGGATGGACTTGCCTGTATATTATTGTTGAAATAGTATATATGATCTCTTGGAAACTTTTATCAACTACAAAAAGACCCAAGAGGCATGAGTTGAGACTGACTGATAAATGTGCTCCTGGATTATCAGGGTAAGAGACTGACCCAAGAGGCCGTGTAATTTCTTGATCTCATTTCGTTTTCTGAATTTCAGTTGAACATATAGATGTCCATTTCATTTTTATGGATCATACTATATGTATATATATTTCAGGATTAACATAAAATTGGAAGTGTAATATATTTCATCAAGACAGCATCCTGCGTCTATGCATTATTTTAAAACTATAATATATAGTTTACAAGTACTACTTCACCTCATTTGGCATTCTGCTGAGCTCGAAAGTAACTGAGGATGTCTTCCTTCATTGGAATACTTTCTTTGATCATTGGGATATCAGTGAATCTCTGTGCCCATTCATGAAGAAATGACAACTCTTTTGTATCAAATAGCTTTATGCCAACAGATTCTTCGATGAATTTGATCCAGTTAGGTAATGATCCTACCACTAAGTCTAGGAATCCCATGGTTTCTCCTCCAAAAAAGGTCTTGCCTTCAATGAACTTATTCAGAAGTTTGAATGATTCCTGTGCTGACTCTATTGCTTCCTCTTGTTCATGCCCTTTTGTATGGCTAGCAGTCCATGCACCGATCACACACTGCATGAATATAATAATTGAAAACTCAAGATATTGTGTTTTTATTTTATGATTAGTATATATGCATCTATCTGCATTCATATTGTGCAGTTTATTTACCAAAAAGATGTTTAAATGATTGCATGACAAGAAAATATATCCCCAAATTGTTATTTGTTTACCTTTTCATCAACATATTTTGCCCAATATCGCACCATTGCTTTCTTGAAAGGATCATCTGGCAACAACGGGTTTTCCCTCCATGTTTCATCTATATACTCGAGGATGACAAGGGACTCCATGACTGATTTATCACCATGCAAAAGCACTGGGATTTTTTTATGGACAGGGTTTGACTTGAGGAGCAGGGCACTCTTGCATCTCAGGTCTTCTTCTATGTGTACTCATAGGTTATCCCTTTATGCTTCAGAGCCCATTAGTCTCATGGAAAATTATTGATTGGATAAAAGTTGGAACTATCTTTAGTATGTGTGTGGTCTTAAATAATAACTAAGCCACCATTATCACTTCACCTCCTAGATCCTTCAGCTCCTTCTCTAATTGTTACCCCTCTAATGTTGCAGATGAAGGCCAGGAAAGAGAACAATGCAGGTGAACAACTTGTCTGCGGTATGCTGCATTGGCTTTATGAACATAAGATCCATTTTATAGCTTATTTTATTTTTTCCAGGTTTATGTGCACAGCTTGGTTACGGAACAAAGTTTGGTGGTTCGCTCATCTGAATTTAAAAGTGCAATACACAAAGCTAACCACCATCCTGATGCTGGCATCATTTTATTGATCTAGCCAAACAGCTTTGTAGGTTTTTAGAACAATATTTCAGCTTTAGATTGTAGCTAGGAATGCAGCAGCTAGGTAGAAATATTGCTAGCACTTTGAACTTATGTATGTGTTACAATCTGTGTGTGCTTTCAGCTTATGGTACTTGAATGATGTAGCTTTAAGGAATGTTTTAATGGTAATGGCTAGCTAGTACTGTTTTGATGGTAATGGTTCAGCTTTTGATGTACAACAGTTTACAAGTTTTTGAGACAAAATAGTTGTGTGTTAGAAGCTCAGACAACAAAGTTTTCATTTGATCAAATGCTTAAATCTATTGTGTGATGCACCATTATACAACAAGATAACAAAATCAAGTGTTGTACAATATGACTAAAAGCCACATCAAACCTGTGTCACAAAATCCTCAAATCTGTTGTTTGATTTGTAGAATCATACAACTCAATAAATATGAAACGAAACCAGTTGTCTGAATCAGACAACTAAATAAGTGGGAGATGAAATCTGTTGTGCGAATCAGACAACGGAATAAAATTGCAATATTCTGTTGTATGTTTAAAACTTACACAACATAAAAGTATGTATATTCTGTTGTATGAACTAGACATGTCAGTGCAGCGAATGCCAAGCCAGCCATGGCATGGCATATAAGTTGTACAACAGAAATTATAAGTTGGTTGTTGGACGTTTCATCACACAAGCTCGAGATATACGACGGTTTTTTCGAACTTACACAACGGTGCAGCACCGTTGTGTATTGAGTTTTTTGTAGTAGTGAGACCGCCATAGGTTGGACCTTAGCGGATATCAAGGGAATAAGCCCTACTACTTGTGTTCATCGCATCTTATTAGAAGAAGGAGCTAAGCCGACTAAGGAAGCTCAACGTCGACTTCACCCTCCCATGATGAAAGTTGTGAAAGAAGAGATTATCAAGTTGCTTGATTGTGGGGTGATCTACCCAATTTCGGATAGTAAATGGATATCTCCCGTGCAAGTAGTGCCGAAGAAGAGTGGTGTAACGGTTGTCAAGAATGAGAAGAATGAGCTTGTGCCACAAAGACTTGTAACCGGTCATCGGATGTGCATCGACTATAGGAAGCTCAACGCTACAACGAGGAAGGATCACATGCCTTTGCCGTTTATGGATCAAATGCTAGAGAGGTTAGCCGGCCATTCTTACTATTGCTTTCTTGATAGTTATAGTGGCTACAATCAAATCATGATACACCCGGATGATCAAGAGAAGACCACTTTTACTTGTCCATTTGGCACGTTTGCTTATCGGCAGATGTCATTCGGACTATGCAACGCACCCGGCACTTTTCAAAGATGTATGTATGCTATCTTCTCGGATTTTATTGAAGACATTATCGAAGTGTTTATGGATGATTTTAGTGTGTATGAAAGCACCTTCGATGCATGTTTGGGGAACTTGGAGAAGATACTTGAGAGGTGTGTAGAGACAAATCTTGTGCTCAATTGGGAGAAGTGTCACTTCATGGTCACGCAAGGTATTGTTCTAGGGCACATTATTTCGGCAAGAGGCTTAGAAGTTGACAAAGCCAAAGTGGAGCTAATACAAGCCTTGCCGAGCCCTAGATGTGTGAAAGATGTGAGAAGTTTTCTTGGCCATGCGGGGTTCTATCGACGATTTATCAAGGACTTCTCTTCAATTGCCAAGCCATTGAGCAACTTGTTACAAAAGGAGGTGACGTTTGAGTGGTCGGAGGCATGTGAGGCAATCTTTTGCCGATTGAAGGAACTTTTATGTACGGCGCCGGTTTTGATGCCACCAAATTGGGATGAGCCATTTGAGTTGATGTGTGATGCTAGTGATTATGCACTTGGAGCGGTACTTGGACAACGAATTGAGAAAAAGCCATGCGCCATTTACTATGCTTCAAGGACTCTCAACGATGCTCAACTCAATTACACGACAACGGAGAAGGAACTCTTGGCGGTAATTTTTGCTTTGGAAAAGTTTCGATCATATCTTTTGAATTCCAAAGTTATTGTTTATAGTGATCATGCCGCTTTGAGATATCTTATGACAAAGAAGGATGCTAAGCCGAGGCTCATTCGATGGATTCTTTTGCTTCAAGAGTTCGATATTGAGATTAAAGACAAGAAAGGAGTTGAGAATGTTGTAGCCGATCATTTGAGTAGACTTGTGAAGGAAGAGGATCGGCTGCCCCTATGTGAAACCTTTCCGGATGAGCAACTTTTTCGACTTGAAGTACATGAGCCTTGGTATGCCGACATTGCAAATTTTCTTGCTACACGCCGATTTCCACAAGAGTTGCCGAACCACCAACAACAAAGAATAAGGAAGCAAGCTCGACACTTTTTGTGGGATGATCCGTACTTATGGAAGCAATGTGGTGATCAAGTTATTCGAAGATGTGTGCCAGAGAATGAGCATCGCTCCATCCTTGCTTTTTGTCATAGTGAAGCTTGTGGTGGGCATTTTGGAGCTAGGAAAAAGGCATTGAAGGTACTTAATTGTGGTTTCTTTTGGCCTACGATTTTCAAAGATGCATTCATGTTTTGCAAAGCATGTGATAGATGCCAAAGAATGGGGAACATTGGAGCTAGAGACCAAATGCCACTCACGCCTATCATTGAGGTGGAAATTTTTGATCTTTGGGGGATTGATTTCATGGGACCGTTTCCTTCAAGTAAGGGTTTTCTCTACATATTGCTTGCGGTTGATTATGTGTCAAAGTGGATCGAAGCAAAGGCTACACGCACCAACGATGCCAAGATGGTAGCCAAGTTTCTCAAGACCAACATCTTTTCACGTTTTGGAGTTCCAAGAGTCTTGATTAGCGATGGAGGATCCCATTTTTGTAACCGCACCATTGAGGCCTTATTGAAGAAGTATGGAGTCACTCATAAGATATCTACACCTTATCATCCCCAAACGAGTGGTATGGCCGAGGTGAGTAATCGAGAGATCAAGCACATTTTGGAGAAATCGGTTGGACCTTCAAGGAAGGATTGGAGTGATCGTCTTGATGATGCTTTGTGGGCTTATAGGACCGCGTACAAGACACCGATAGGTATGTCTCCTTTTCGGTTAGTTTATGGCAAAGCATGTCACTTACCGGTTGAGCTAGAGCACAAAGCATGGTGGGCAATTAAGGCCTTCAACATGAACATTGATGATGCCGGTCTTCATAGAAAGCTTCAACTCAACGAACTTGAAGAAATCCGTAATGAAGCCTATGATGCCGCATGGATTTACAAGCAAAAGACTAAGGTGGCCCATGACAAGATGCTTCGATTGAAAAAGTTTGAAGTTGGACAAAAAGTTCTCTTGTATCATTCGCGACTCAAACTTTTTCCGGGAAAGTTGCGCTCGCGTTGGCTTGGACCATTCATTGTTCTTCAAGTGTTTCCTCATGGAGCCATAGAGATTCGGAATGAAGCTACGGGAAACACATTCAAGGTAAATGGACATCGTCTCAAGCATTACTACTCTTCCTTTCAAGAACACACCGTGGAGGAAAATCCCATAGACCCTACAACTCCATTGCCGGCCAAAATTCCTGCTGCCGAGCAGCAGCACACCAGAAAAGCCACACCACCACCTCCTGCCGGACCTGCCATTGCCGGCAGGGTTGACGCATCACCACAAGATGCCGGACACAAGGAGGATACGCCAGATACGGCGGAACAGAGCTCGGACACACCATCCGCTGGCTCGGACACGCCTTCCGCTGCCTCCGATACGACGCAGGATACAACCACCTCTTCAAATGCCGAATCGGACACCTCATGCAACGGTCTTCTCATTGATCTTCTTCTTGCCGATTTGTGCTACTTTGAAACAAGATGAACACATGCAATATGAACGGTGAAGAGTCTAGGCTATGGACTTTAAACACAAAGCGCTACTTGGGAGGCACCCCATGTCGATCAAAGAAAAGTGAAGGAGCCATCACCGAGAGTTTGAATTTTCTTAACCTTTCTCCCCTTCTTTGATTTATGATGATATGTTGATATATGTTAGTCGATTGCATGCTTAGGAAATTCATTGATATTGTTTTGTGCTTACATTGAGGGCAATGTAATTTTCTAAGTGTGGGGTGGGGTAACGTATTCCGTTTTTATTTATGTTTTTGTGTGTTTAGTTTAGAAAAATTCAGAAAATTGTTCCACAAAAATAGAGTGTTTAATTTGTTTGTTTCGAGTCTTAGGATGCCCCTAATATGTCAATGATGTTTTTCTCCTCTTTGCATGCATAGATGATAGTTGTGCATACAATATAAATTGTGAGTTTCATGGATTTTGTGCATTGGTAGGAGCATGTAGGATTTGTTGTTTATGAAGCATGCATGTTTTAGCTAGTTTATTTCGATTACAACCTATGTGAGCTTTTGTGCCAAATTGCTTTCTTCGTGAGCGATAAAAGATAAAATTCGATAGATTTGTAGGAAGCATGAAACCTCATAATTCTTTGCATAATTCGATGACTATATGCCACAGTTTTTAATGAACTCTAGTATGCTAGAACTTACTCTTGTTGATTTTCGAAACGTTTAGATCATAAACTACCTTGATTTTGAATGTGATTGAATAAAGATCATTTAGGTTTACCACCAAAGCCAAATAAAGCATGTGCCCTATTGGAGCCCGTCGTGGGACACTTTAGTAAACCCCCTTTGAGCCTACGTTGAGCCTTTTCTTTCATCACCCTTAAACACTTTCCATGAGCTTAGTATAGTTGTGCCTTTACCTTTGATCAAAGTGTTGGCAAAGCTTGATTTTTGAAAGCGTTTCCGCGTGTGTGATGAAGAAGAACAAGTGTGGGGTAGACTTAGCCATGAATCTATATGAGAAAAATGTATGTCGTGCCTTAGAAAATTGAAAAGAAAAAAAATGTGCTCGGACCAAAAGAAAAAGAAAGAAAAATACTGAGAGCAAGAAAAATGTGTAAGGCACGGCATAGAAAATTAAAATTTTGTGCATGGCTATTGTCTAGATTATTGTTGTAATGGAAAGAAAAGAATGAAGTATGGGTCCAACAAGATAAAATTTGACCCTTTCGGCGAGAAGACATAAGGAGATCGAGCTTTGCTAAAGGTCTTAGTGACGTCTTTGAGCCTCCTTATCCAAATATCGAATACCTCTTAGCCTAGCCTCATTACAACCCTTTGATTGATCTTTTTCATGATTCTTAAGATGGTTAAATTTGATTGTGGAGATTATCTCAAGAGTAAGCATATGGTTTTGGTTCATTGGCGCATATAGTTATCATATGAGGTTTTTCCATCAAAATTCACAAAGTGCTTTCGTTTCTTCGATATATGCAACTCACTCTTTGTAATTCATGATCTTTCGCTTGCATATACTATTGAGTGAATAACCATGCTTTGAGAGAAAAGAAGAGAGTATGCCTAGTGAGGTGATTTGAATTAGCTTTAACAATTTGTCTACATGCTTACCTTTTGCTCTTATATGTTCTTATTGATGTCACATGTTCATGAAACTTGGAATTTTCGTGCTTAGTATTCTCATGCATTTAACTTGAAAGCTATGTGTACATACGAGCCTGAGACAAATTGTTAGGGGCAATAGTTTGTTTAGAGCCTTAGTTTAATTTAGTTTGCTAAGGGACTAGCAAAGGATAAGTGTGGGGTAGTTGATAGGAGTACAATGTGCAACGATATTACATGCTTATGCCCTCTTTTATGCTTTGTTTAACCCTTATTTGTCTAAGATAGAGTCATAATGTAGTTAGTGTCAATTTTGGTAGAGTCTTGGTGAAATGTGCTTAATTGTCCGAAAAATGACTAAGTTTGAGAAATCTGGAAAATAGTGCAAAATATGTCTTTTTCGCGATGTTGTGACGAGTACAAATATGATCTATCCTTGTCCGAATTCAATGAAATTTGGCGTGCTTAATATTCATATACTGAGGAATGTTGTGTTAAAATTTCAGATCAATCGGAGTTTGGAAAGTCACCCAAAAGTTGGCTGCAAAACGGCAGTCCGAGCATTCCAATCCAGGGGCTTCCAGGATTTTCCTGGGACTTTGTCCCAACTTCGAAAAATCATTCCCGACGACTCACAAGGAATTTGATCGAGATATTTTATGGGGAGATGGCCATATGTGTCTAGCTTATCTGAGACTTGGAATCGCATCAATCGGAGCTCCACGGAGGGAGATAAGCCGGAATTACTGCAACAAGGTCAAATCTGCCGATTCCAGGAACCTACTGCCCCCTTTTTTGTGTTTTCTGTTTTTGATGGACCAAATGGTGTACAAATGCATTTATGAAGATGGTTCAAGCTTTATGAAGGGAAGAGGAAGACACTAGGCCATGGAATTGAAGAAAAATTGAAGAAAGAAGTTCTCCTAGTCACACTAGGAGAAGCTGCCGACTATGGCAGATTTGGTGCCTTTGTGTGCTGCCGGCAATTGCATGCATTTTTGATGGACCAAGACATATCAAATGAAGTCCAAGATCATACAAGAAGTCCATGAAGATGTGAAGCCCAAGCCTTGAAGAAAAATTCAGAAAAAGAAAACCTAATTGAACTATGAAAGGAAGGTTTCAAACCTTATCCCACTAGGTTTTCTTTTTCCTTGTGCAAGAAGGGGCTGCCGGCAGTACCTAGTTCTCTCCCTATATATACCCAACTTTTACACAGAAAAAGGTGTCACATTCTAAAGCAAAAACCCTAGCCAAAACTCTACCAATTTTCAGCCAAAGATCCTACATAAAAACACAAACCAAAAGCCACCACCACCACCATAAAATTCTGCCGATTGTCTTCACCATTCATCCAGCCACCATCGAACCACTTTCCATTGGATCCATACACGACGAAGTCTTCAAGGTTTCTAATGTGTGATCTACTCCCTACTCTTGGTTTGTAATAGTTTTTATGTAGTTATGTGTAGTTTTGTCTATGAATCTCATATGTATGTTTGGTTATTGTGTTTTCATGTCTATGTGAAAAACGATTGTGAATTTGGTTTTATGATGATGCATGCTAATTTAATTCTTATGGTATTAATAAAGAATTTCAAAGATAAGTTTCGAATTGCATGCTAAATTGTAAGGAAAATATGAAGTAAAGAGATAAGATTAGATAGGCAAGCATGTTCACTCTGATTCTAGTAATTCGTTCTTGGTTTAGTCTTTTAAATCCGTGTGCCGCAAAGATTGGTACTTAGCATATTCGCGATGTGTTTTGAGTATTGGTCTTGTATCTGTCAATATAAATAGGACTAGAGTGGTTTAAATGACTATGCATGTTAACAAGAAGTGGTGACGCCTTGCTTGATTGATGTGTTTCCAATTAAAAGGATTTCGTACTTTATTGGTTAATTGATTATCTTCGACGCTGCGTGTTTATAGTCGGTTAGCTAAAGATTAGGGTTATGCGCTGAGCTAATTCTAAATACCTTCGTGAAGTCTTAAACAACTTAGATAACCGCTGAGGCCCTAGTTGGGTTGGAACTAAGTCAGATCTAGGATATTGTGTGCTCTTGCCATGTCTTGTCTTATCAATTTGCTATGTGTTTTGAGTGCTTTTGTGTTAGTAATTTGTGGAAGAATGTCGACCAACCTTGTATATAGTAATTTAGGATTTTTAATTTCTGTTTTTATGCATGATTTAGAGGCAGCCTATTGCTGTCGAGCCTAGGATCTTTTTGTTTCGTATTTCTTTTCTTTTAATTTTTGTGCCGAACATAGTTTAGGGCAGCCTAGCTGCCGATCCATTTCATCCCCCATTTGTGACGTTTCATGTGTATATATATGTGTATTTTTGTCTAACAATTTCATATCTCAGGTACCCTTAATCTCCGGTCTAGAACGATCCCTACTTATGTCTATACTACTAACGATTGCAGGGTTTATTATTGCATGCGAGCTCCGGCTCACGTCAGCGGGAAGCAGCCAACCGTATGTCATAGTAAAGGTGGAGCCAGGATTGCCCAGCGGTTGGAAGCTTTATGTCGATGGCTCTGTCACGAGTAAACGGAGCAGTGCTGACATCATATTAACTGTCTAGGATGGCCAGTCGTATGAATAGGTTCTGCGGTTTACGTTCAACATATCCAACAATGCCGTCGAGTACGAAGCGCTAATAGCTGGCCTGCAGTTAGCCAAAGAAATGGGGATCCCATCCATGGAAGTGTGCAGTGATTCAAACTTGGTAATCAACCAAGTAAAAGGGGTGTTTGAGGCGAAGGAGCCGCAAATGGCCTCATACCAGGCATTGGTCAAGGCCATGATGGAACCATTCAAGGGAGCAACCATTCGGCACATCCCCCGGGAGGAGAATAGGCATGCGGATGCTCTGGCCAGGCTGGCTACCGGAAACTATCCATCAGAGTATCGCAGCACCAGAATTGAAACCCTAGAGAAGCCAAGCATCAGCAAATCTATCTCTGAGATTTTCGCCGTAGAGGAGGCACCTCCTAGTTTGATGGACCCGATCTGAAAGTATCTAACCGACAAGGTCAGCCCGGAGGACAAGGTGGAGGCCAGGAGACTGCACCTCAGGTGCGCCAGATACAACCTACTGGGCGGCAAGCTGTATCGCAGAGGCCATAGTTTTCCCCACTTAAGGTGCGTTACAAAAGAGGCCGGTCAGGCCATCTTGCGGGAAATTCATGAAGGAGTCTACGGTAACCATTACGGTGCCCAATGCTTGTCACATAAAGCGCTCCGGCCGAGATATTTTTAATCAGACATGGCGGCTACTTCAAGGAAAATATCAGGCGGCTGCCACAAATGCCATATGTACGCCACCGTACCACATGCCTCAGCGATTTCCCTCTCAATCCTGTTGGCACCATGGTCGTTCACGCAGTGGGGACTGGATATAATCGGGCCATTCCCGACGGCTATAGGCCAGTTCAAATACGCTATCGTGGTCGTTGACTACAAGACTAAGTGGGTCGAGGTAGAGCCCCTACTCAAGATAACGGAGGAAAGAGTGAAGAAGTTCTTGTGGAAAAACTTTTATTGCCGGTTTGGTGTCCCGCAGACTATTGTCACTGACAACGGCACACAGTTCAATAATACTGATCTCATCGAGTACACGGCCTCTTTGGGAACCCGGATGGTTTTCGCATCAGAAGCCTACCCGCAAACCAACGGCCAGGTTGAAGCGGTTAACTAGATCATCAAAACACTCCTAAAAAAGAAGCTAGACGACAAAAAAGGCTTGTGGGCTGAGGAGATGCCGGCGGTCCTGTGGGCAATCCGCACACTAACAACAAAGGCAACAACAGAAACCCCGTTCTGTATGGCATTCGGAACCGAAGCGGTATTGCGTATTGAGATCGAGATACCCACCGGTAGGGTATCTCGATCTCAATAGAAATGCCGAGGGCATACGGCTTAACCTAGATCTCATCGAGGAGCGGCGCGACCAAGCGCACCTACGGAATCAGACGTATAAGCAGCGGGTGGCCCGCTACTACGATAGTAAGGTTTGGGAAAGAAAATTACAAGTGGGCAATTGGGTGATGAATAAAGTACAAAGAAAAGTGCTGGCCTTGGAGCCAACATGGGAAGGGCCCTACCAAATCACAGCGGTCGTAGGACCAGTGACCTTCCACATCATAGACACCGATGAAGTCTATTCCACCCGACCGTGGAACATCCAACACCTCCGGTACTATCCTAAGTGAATCATACCTCAGCGGTTTAACCGGACCGTATTGTTTTCCTTATAGTGCTCTTAATTCAATAAAAGATAGACACTATTCCAACGCAGTTTTACTATCACGCACAACACCATGGGTGATTACTGGTTCCCTCCAATACAATCAGTACGAAAAATGTGTATGTACACCATGGGTGATTACTGTATATACAATCAGCCAAAGAGGTCAGTCCACGTAACCCACCATGGACACTTCTACAATCTCCCAGACCGTCAGATGACAAGATTGAGGGACTCCATCATTTAAAACAACACAGTGCTACAACATCCACCTCTCTTACATGCAGAGCCCGACTTCTCCTAGCCTATGTTTTATCTCGCTGCAAGGCGAATGACTAAAGCCAAGTAACAACGGCTCGGTATTCCCCGGAAGAACTCTTTCTCTAACACAGGTGACTTCTTCCCGCAGGCTAGAAACCCTGCATGATTATTATTGTTACCGCTGAAATATTCCAACAAGTACGGGGTATTCTAACATATATTCCAACGGTACGGGGCTTTCCACCAGTTGAATTTATTCCACATTTCCAGCCAAACAACAACGACTCGATATTCCCCGGGAGAAGTCTTCCTCTAGCACAGGAAACCTCTTCCCGCAGGCTAAAAACCCTGCATCAATATTATGTACAGGCTACGATATTCCAGCAGTAGTGTCTGCTCCGGTTCAAGGCTATCCTAGCCGTCGGTCCATCCAGCTTCAACTATTGGATCCAGTATCACACCGGCAATAATTGCACTTACTTATCGCTCTCCTACGGAATAACCGGTTCGTCGAACTGAGACATTCCTACGGACAGCCGTGTACGACCTAATGGATCCAATGTACCAACGGGCTTTATAAACCCGGGAGACTTGATCCTCTCATACAGGACAACTCTTCCCGCAGGCTAAAAACCCTGCACATACCTCATGCCTGTACGGCCAAAGGGTATGAAACGATCAGGGATCTCTCTGGTACCAACACGGGACCGCTTCACCTCGGGAGACTTGATCCTCTAACACAGGACAACTCTTCCCGCAGACTAAAAACCCTGCACATACATCCCACCTGCAGGAACAAATGCAGCGACGTTGGGACGGCTACCAAGGACACTCCGGGCAACGCCACCCACCGGGAGACTTGATCCTCTCATACAGGACAACTCTTCCCGTAGGCTAAAAACCATGCACATACCTCACGCCTGTACGGCCAAAGAGTATGAAACGATCGGGGATGTCTCCGGTACCAACACGGGACTACTTCACCCTGTGAGACTTGATCCTCTCATACAGGACAACTCTTCCCGCAGGTTAAAAACCCTGCACATCCTATATGTCTGCAAGAACAAGAGGCTGTGAAGCACGTGGGGACGGCTGCCTAGGATCACTCCGGGCCACGCCACCCACCAGGAACTCCTATAACACAGGGCACGTTTCCCGCTGGTACTGGGTGACCTTTTCAAACTGTTCAAGGCACTAACTGACTACTGTGGCTACCGTTCCTAACTCGGGGGACTCGATCATGCCATTCGCTATATTCACCGGGTTATCCAGAACATAGCTTGGCGGATTTCAACGTCACATCATCCCATTCGCTATATTCACCGGGTTTTCCCGGAACATAGCATGGCGGATTTCAACGCCACATTATCATCTCATATACTACATCTTGTACCCATATGCAACTGTCAGTATCAACAACATAACCATGCACTCATCACATTATGCATCATCATAACAGGTTTATTCGAACGTCTGGCCAAGCCCAATCTTCAACGCGGACTTGGGGGGCTAGGACACCGGTGGGTAAGTGCCTCAGCGGGTCTGCGGGCCTATAAAGGAAGACAGATTTAAGTCCCCATTCAAGATGGCACTTGACCGGGAACTAGGGGGACTTGTTGACAGTAGTCATAGAGAGGCTACCCAGGCCCTCAGACCCGCAGCCAGGACTCCTGGACCAGGCCCAGGGCCCGGGAGAGTAGCATAGACACCTGGTCCCGCGCCCGGGCATGTCTTACTTGTGGCCGGGGCCCGGGAACCGGGGATGGCAGCTCCCCAAACAGGGGCCGAAACAGTCCAGCAATACGAGCAGAAGGGGGGCCAGTCCCACATCGAAGGGTGAGGCCAGCCCTCATGCCCGGCAGCCTATATATGAGTCCCAACTACCCTCATTAATAGGTAATCAATACTTCAACTATTCATTCCCGCCTAAGTTACCAGTTTATTCCAACTATACTGACTTAGGCATCGGAGCGGAATAGACCAGCCCCGCCCGGTATTCCCTTAGTTAGCAGGGTTTGCAGGCAGGAATCACACCAATATCCACCAGTATCTGTGAGTCTACGGATTTAGACAGAAACAGTAGTCATGAACAAGAGTTCAATAGTAGTGATGACGATAAAAAAACACGAGTTGAGAACAAAGAGAAAGAAAGATAACAAAAAGACTGCTAAACCAAAACAGCAAAAAGTAACTATATATCTTTGTAACCGAAAATTTATTTTTTCTGTAACTATTAATATAACTATTAAGCAGTTGGTAATGCAAATCTTAGTGTATAAATCATCTAACTATGAATTGATGGGAGCACAGAAGAAGAAAGCAGAAGAGCTAGAAAGGAAAGAAAAAAAAAGGAAACTGGAAAGGAAAACACCACAATTAGTAAGTAACTATAGTAGTAACTATGTTACAATTGAAAAAGTGTCTTAGTAACTGTGTTTATTGAATGTGCAGATAAGCGAAGATAAGGTAGCGGCAGCTGCCAAAAGAAAAAGAAAACAAAATGATGAAAGCGAAGATGATAATGATGCCGGTGATGGAAGAAAAGGAAAGCAAGCACGAAAATCAGTAAGTAACTATCATAGTAACTGTTTTTCTTTTGAGTAACTATCTTAGTAACTGTGTTATAATTGAAAAAACTGTCACAGTAACTTTGCTTATCAAATGTGCAGATAAGGAAAGAAAGGGGAGCTAGAGCTAACAAAAGAAAACGACAACAAGAGGATGATGATGATGATGATAATGAAACTGAAGATGATACCTTTGGTAGTGCTGGTGAATCTGATTATGAAATTGATGAAGATGAAGATGATGATAAAGATTCAAAGAAGCTTGTTGTGATAAAAAAAAAAACAAGAAGAACATTAACTGCAAAATCCTGTAAGTAACTATTAAAGTAACTAGTAACTATCATAGTAATTATCACAGTAACTATTAACTATCATAGTAACTATCAAAATAACTAGGAACTATCAAATTAACTAGTAACTATCATAGAAACTATCACAGTAACTATTACATTAACTAGAAACTATCAAATTAACTAGTAACTATCATAGAAACTATCATTGTAACTATCAAAAGGTAATTAGTAACTATCATTGTAACTATCAAAAGTAACTAGTAAATATAATAATAATTATTATTCAACTGTCATAGTAATTGTGTTTTAGAATGAGCAGAAACAGAAGAAACAGGTGCAGACGCTACAGTTCAGAATCACCATACCGATTTTTGGTGAGTATGGAAGTCAAATACCCCAAGGAGTACAAGATCTGATTGAGAGGACTCCATTTGCAAAGCTATTTCAAGCACTCCGCCAGAACCTAATTAACGCATCAAAATCAAACAAGCAGCTGGGGATGGTGCTGGAAGCTTATGATCACGTCATAGACGTGTTTCAGTTTGCTAGGAAAAGGTTCAGAATAAAAACATTTGATGTTTCACAAATTCTAGGGCTGAACCGTACAAGAACCTACATTCAAAGAAAAGAGACGCCCATTTCTGATTTTGTGACATCATGTTTTGGACAAACAAAGGAAGTCGATAAGAAGACAGTGACTACAGCCATTGGAGATGAATTGATCAAGAATCCTCAAAGTGATGAGGAAAGACGGAGTAGAGATGAGAATATAGTAAGGCTGATAATCATCGACATCTTAATCAAGCTTCTCTTCCCAAATAAACATGGTCAGAGCTGTGGAGGATTTAGGTGAGATTTCTAACTATGCATGGGCAAAAGAAGTGAAAATCTTCATGAAGAGATGTTTCACTAAATACAAGAAATCGGACAGTGCATCGAAGAATACAGGAGGAAGTATTCATGTCATTCTGATAAGCGCACGAGTTTTGTTTTCCTTTATTCTTTTTTGTTATATCATTTTGCTTCTTATAAACTAACATTCCTTTTGCAACCAGTATTAGCTGTGTATGAAAACAAACTTGGTGGAGCCGATTAGAGGGAGGGAGAATGAACAACACCTGATCAGAAAATGGGACCTCGAACAGTTGAAGAAAAAGCTGTGGAAGTATCAGCTCAAAGACTTGTCTGTAAGCATCATCTTAGTAACTATCTGTGTAACTATCATCTTAGTAACTATCTGACTGACTATATTAGTAACTATCTTAGTAACTATCATCTAAGTAACTATCATCTTAGTAACTATCACCTGAGTAGCTATCATCTTAGTAACTATCTTAATAACTATCATCTGAGTAACTATTATGCAAGCAACTATGATCTGAGTAACTATCATTTTAGTAACTGTGTTAGGAACTGTAGATATATGCTAACTGTGTCAGTAATTGTTCATTTATTTTTTTCAGAAACATTTTGCAAATTGCAACGAAGACCTGGAGGCGAGCAATAGTGATGATGATGATGATGATGAAGCTCAACAGATCGAAGATGAACCTCAACAGAAAGAGCAGACTGAAAGGGACCAAAAGCAACCTCCAATGCTGAGCGAGGAATTTTCAGAACAGCTCAAAAAAAAGCAGAAGAAGATAGAAGATCTAGAGAGACAGTTACAGGAAAGAGAGAGCAGATTGGAGCAGCTGTCAGAAGAATTACAACCTGCACAACTGGAAATTGTGGTGCTGAAATAGATTGCAACTGCACAAGACATGGAAAATGTGAAATTAAAGGCTGACTTGGAGAGCCAGAAGAAAATTGTGGCCGCACTAACTCAATTCTTCGACACAATGGAGATGACTCCACAAGAACCTCAATCAGATGACCTGGAAAACTTGGCAAATGAAGCTGAAAAAGAATATCAGAAAGCTCAAGTGGAGGAAACTAGTCAAAAAAATGAAAAAGAAGAAGCGCTTGAAGAAAATCAGCTGGACGCTTTGAGAAAAGTGGAGGAAGAAATAGAAAGAAATTGTCAGCTGGCTGAAGAAAGAGCGCAGCAAGCAGATCAACTGGACGCTTTAAGGAAAGTGAAGGAAGAAACAGAAAGAAATCGTCAGTTGGCTGAACAAAGAGCACAAGAAGAAGAGGCTGAAAAAAAAAAAAGAGGAAAAGAAAAGCAAAGGTAATTAGAATTTGTTTCAATTTCCAGATAGTTTTGATAATAATTATTTTGGTAACTACATTAGTAACTACTAATTGTCAAGGGGTTTTTTTAGTAAATGTAGAGCTAACTATCTGAGTAACTATATTCATAACAATTTTAGTAGCTATCTCAGTAACTATCATCTGACCAACTATTTATTAACTATCATCTTAGTAACTATCTTAGTAACTATTAACTAAGTATCTATCTTACTAACTATCTGTGTAATTACCTTACTAACTATCATTCCAGTAACTATCTGTTTAACTATTTTAGTAAGTATCTGACTAACTATCATGTGACTAACTATCATGTGACTAACTATCATGTGATTAACTATCTGTGTGACTACATTAGTAACTATCTGAGTAACTGACTTGGTTCATAAACTCGCAAGCGTACAAATCGTGTCAAGTAAGGGAAATATTAGGACCTTAGTTATCGTACCACGGAGATTAGGCGTTGGACCTAATTAATCAAGGTAATTGACTCTAGGACAACTAATAGCACACAATAAAAATATAATGAAAATAATAACTATGGACAATCAAGGCACCAAGCCTTGGCAATGCTCGGCCTAACTCGCACTAAGCCTAATCAAAACCGCTAACTTGTGACTCTAAAGTGGATATGCACAAATGGGAAGTAGATTTTGTGAGGAAGTTTGATTTGAAATTTAACTAAATCAACCGCAACAAAAATAAAAAGCAAACAACTAATTATCAAGCAAGAAAACTAAATATGGAATTCAAATAAGCGTGAACATGGGAGTGTAGGGTGATTCACACTAACCTTCTTGCAAACATCGATGTCAACTTATAAATGCATGAATTTTCTAAAGTGTCAAGTCTCGTATCTAATACCGGTTAAGGCTACTAGACCAATTATCCTACGGTGTATCGGTTATGCCGGTTAAGGCCACAACCAACTCTCTAATTTAGACACTACGCCGGTTAAGGCCGCAATATCTAAAATTAGAGGCGAAAAGTCCGAGATAATAGAGACCCAAGCAAACTTAGCTACAATTAAGCTAGCTAATGATTACCACACTTAAAATCCTAGATGCACAAGACTAATAAGTTGTCAATTTATCAATCTATCCATCAAGTTGTCCACAACATAATCTAGGGTGACAAAGCCTAGAAACATGCTTCTAAAGACCAAAACATTCGGATATCAAGCATACACAATTGAAATTGCATTTATTTAAATGAAAGCATCAACATTCTTACAAGATGAGTTAGGCTTCATAGCCCTAACTCCCAAATTGGAACTACTCACTATCCATATCTAAACACATCATTCAATGCATAAGAACAAGAGAAAGGATAGATGAGAGAGGGAGCACAAGCTAATTCACAATTTGCTATAGGCAAATATGAACACAACTTGATATTAAGTTCCCACCCTTTACCAACTATAATATCATTATATTGGTGAAGGTTTGGTGATGTAGTGAGAGAACCCAATGCTAATTTTCCTCCAAATTGGTGAGAATTTAATGAGGAAGTGAGAAATTGGAAAAATGGAGGAAGAGGAGTAATGGAGAAAATGGGAGGGGCTGCTGGGATTATCCGCCGCGAGAGAGATCCCCCATTCGGGTTGGCTCAAGACAAAAAGAGATGGAATTGGGGGCAGCAATCTGGTGCCGTGCAGGAGAGGAGAAGGGAAAATTTATAAGCAATGAATGGCTGTGATTGAACTGAAGGGGGGAGAACCATTTCTTCTGCCACGTGTCACCTCCTGATTTGCTAGAAACAATTAAGCGTCAGTGCTTTTTGTCCAGCACGTGCAGCCAATCCAGATTGCATTAATCATGGTTTAATTACCTAATTAAACCAATGATTAATTAGCTTAATCTTGTTCTTCTCTCTCTACTGACCATCATTAACCGCGTTGGCAATTTTGACATCTTCTCGGGAACTCCATTTTGCTCCATTTCGACACTATTTTCTCTTAATTTTCTCAATTCCGCTTATTCCTACAAGCAAACAAAAATAGATTAATTACATAATGATTAACTTAAGAATTAGCTAATTCTAGTGTGTAAGTGGTAATTACGTGTATGTAAATGCACGTAATCAGTAACTATCATCTGATTTATTTTCATCTGGGTATCTGTATTAGTAACTATACCAATAACTACAACAGTAACTGTTATCTCACAGAATTTTCCTATCGCGCAGCTGACAAGGAAGAAACTTTAACATGTCATCAAAAAATCCCAGACGAGGCAAGATGGTCACCAAAGACACCAGTGATAGAAATGTCTTCTTTCAACATCTTGCCGGGAATTATATCTCCATGGGGAGCTTACAGCACTCCCGCTCAATCACCGCAACAACCAAAAGAAATCTCAGCAACAAATCTGAGGACACCACCAGCAACACCAGCAACACCAGCACCACAACCCATATCCCCGACTCTCAGAGACATGATAGCGGAACCTCACAAGTTCCAAATCATCGAGTCACCGGTTCCCATTCCTATTTTCAATCAATCTGAGGCAAAAAAGAAGAAAAAAGTGCATTTGAAGTCAAACAAGAATGTGACGGAATTTCCGATTGATGAAATGCACTCTGGAAGTACAGCAGCATCACTGGGAATGTATTTATATGTTGTCCGCATAAAAAACAGAAAGAAGATGTCGAAAAAAGACAACATATACTGGTGGAACGATGTCAAAGCTGAACGGGAAATCAGAAGAAAGAGGCATGAAGAGAACAAAAAAAAGTTCGAAGAAGAGATGCGGAAAAAGAAAGAGAAAAGTTTGAGAAAGGTGGTGCAAACAGAACAGGTTGAATCTATATCTGTTCCGACGTCATTTGATGACGTAGCTGCGGTGACAGAGGATGGTGAACCAATATACATCATTTGGTGATTCAGAGGAACCTTCTCAACCAAGCCAAAGAGAGGTGCTGGACTGGGATGGACACAGAGTTTACAGAGATTACATGGACGACAACATAAAGCTCAGGCTGCAAGAATACTGGAACAAGGCACCGAGTGGGTAAACATAAAATTGATTTATCCTAATATCTATCCTGCTATCTATCTTGGTATCTGTCTTAGTAACTGTGTATCCTACTATTTGTCCTGATATCTGTATGGGTAACTATCTTAGTAACTATCAACTAAGTACCTATATTTATGACTAACTATCTTAGTGACTATCAACTTAGTAACTATCTTAGTAACTATCAACTAAGAATCTATTTTTCTAACTATCTGTGTAACTACCTTAGTTACTACCATATGAGTATCATCTAAGTAACTATCATCTTAGTATTTTAGTAACTATCTTAGTAACTATCATCTTAGTAACTATCATCTGAGTAACTATCATCTGAGTGTAACTATCGTCTGATTTACTATAATGTGTGTAGAGTGTTTTTCTGGGAGGGAAAAGAGGTCGGAACGGAAATTTTAAAGTATGAAATAGGACAGGTGGTGTTTGGAGTTGAAGTGGCAAACAACATGATAGATACATTTGCAGCTCTATTATATGGAGAAATGATTGACTTGAATGATGCAGATGCACCTAGAGTTGAAATTATGCAGACTCACTCTTGGGTAAGGTACTAATCAAACAAAAAAAATTATATTTTTGTAGAAAACCTTAGAGATAACTAATCATTGGTATTGTTTGAAAAACAGATGTCGACAGAAGAGCTTGAAGCAAAACCAATGCATCAGTTCCTATGTGAACCACTATATGAGAAGATTGGTAAAGCGGACATCATTATGTTCCCACTAACACATAAGATCGAGGAACTTTCACCATACTCTTCTAGTGTTTGACAAGGAGTCATGCAAATTTATCCACTTTGATTCCATGAGACCTAGAAGAAAAAATTCCGGACAAAGTTTTAAAGATGCTAGCAAAATGGTATGTTAGTAACTGTCTAAGTAACCATCATCTTAGTAGTTATCTGTGTAACTATGTTAGTAACTATCATTTTTTGTAACTATCTGACTAACTATGTTATTAACAGGTTGAAATGAATGATATATGGATGAGAGTTGTCCTTGATCAATCAGATGATATGCTGGAGCAAGGATGCCAGTATAAAATAGACACAATCAAGAGCTCCAGCACCGAATTGAAGATGGTAGAAGAGGTTCTTACCGAAGCTGAAATTAAAAGTATAAGGTGGATAAAGGAGAACTATAGGTCCAAGATGCCTATAAGTTCGTTCTCTGGAAAATTGCCTCAACAAAAAGATGATTCGTAAGTTCTAAACCCAACATCTTAGTAACTGTCTGTAACTATGTTAGTACCTATCATATTTGTAACTATGTTTGTAACTGTATGACTTTAAGTAATCTATTTATTGTGACAAAACAACATGGATTGTGGGATATATGTAATGTACTTCATGAGCGTTATCATGTCACAAGGTGATATGAACAAGAAGTTTGGGAAAGAAGAGGCTGACAAGTATAGGGCTCACATTCTAAAGAGGTTTGCGGACTATAGGCATAGTTGGAGAGACTGTTAGATAGATTGAACAGATTGTTGGGAAATTTTAGGAAGTTTCAAGTATAGGAAACATGTCAAGTAGTTTGAACAGATTGTTATTTGAACAGATTGTTTATGCTTTATTTTAAAAGTTAAACAGATTGTTTCATGAAAAGTGATCAACTAGAGAAGTGCTTCTGTGCATAGTACAGATCAAGTTGATCCTTTATGACGCAGTAGAAGTGTGGGAGGGTTTATCAACGTCGAACCCTCAATAGATGGAGAGCACAATCAACGTTGTACTCTATAGAACAGGTCTGGAATCCACCAGCAAAATAAGAGAAAACTCTTATGGTTTTGATATATATGATAAAACTGTCGTCTGCAATCCCAAAGAGATGCTTAAATACCGAAAAGAAACCCTAAGGAAACTAACAAGAAAACCTAAAAGCCCAAGGATTAAAAACAAACCGAATCCAAAACAAACTAGAAAACATAAATTCTGGAAATATATAAAACTGCCGTTTTGAGGCCTTAAACGAACTCGGAAGCCTGAAAAAGCCCACGTGTTGTGGAAAAGCGACGAGTTTGATTCCTGGCGTCGTTCCATTTTTGGAAAGGTATCACAATCGTCATTCGGACGTCAGACGCCAAATCTGCAGTAAACCGGGTTTAGACCTGCAACGGTCAATCTGTTTTTCAATGTCTGCTGCCATCCTTCCTACATCACTTTACCTGCATACAGATAATTTGATACATTGGAAAAATGTTTGATATTATCTTACAGTGATAAAATGGTTTGTAATTGAAATAGACTTTAGAGAAAATTCTGCTTCCAGAAGATACTATCATACTAACTATCTTACTAAATATCTTACTAACTATCAATCTAACTATCTTCTTACTAACTATCAAACTAACTATCATCTTAGTAACTATCTTTCTAACTATTTTACTAACTATCTAAGTAATTATGAAAAATAAAAAAAATGCAGGACATAAAAGAAAGAAACAATCAATGTACATTTCAATATAACTTTCACATTTTCAGTAACTATATTAGTAAATATCTTATTAACTAACCAAGTAACTATTACATTTTCAGTAACTATACTGTTTTGAGGGGAGAAGAAGAAGAAGAAGGAGTAGGAGTTGAGACAGAAAGATAGAGATAGAAAGAGAAAGTGAGAGAGAGAGAAGTGGTTTTAATATATGGTTGTTAAGTAATTTTGTCACGATTCATTGATTTGAGCTATACACATTGGAATGGGTAATTTTTCACCTATTTTTGTGCAAATGGTCATTCACCCTTTTGGTGCACGACATTTTTCAAAGACACATGTTAACATCAGAGCCTTCCATATGGGGATGTGAAAGAACTTGTCTGAGCTGTCGGTTTAGACCTACTTTTGCCACAGTCAACGTCAATTGAGTCAGTGGGTAAAAAAGTGCGAAAAAGGTAAAATCATCAAATCAATCAACCCCAATTCAGATTTCGTGGCCGGTGCTCAATAATTTTCAAAGGTAACGTGGATTTGTTGTCGTTGTTTATCGGGTCGGTGACTCCCAATAACAACTCGATTCAATGGGAAGGAGCTCGCTTTTCCGGCAACGAGGCCCAGTCTGAGTTCGACGAAGGTGATCGAGATTTGGGTTGTGGCGTTTTGTATCTCAAGATTCAAAAGTTTAAACCTTTTAGTCTGTAAATTCAGTATTAGTGATGTACACCAAATATATATTAACTTGGGGTTTGATGATTTTGGATATGTCCCGAGTGTGGATTCGTATTACTTTGCTGTTGAGGTGAGAAACTGATTTGCCAGTAGAGGAAGAAAGAAGGAACTTGAGGAAGTGACAGAGACTGAGCTCACAGTAAATCAATATTTACTGCATTCTTCTTCTTTTTTATGACTCTTCACGTTAACTACTTGACTAACTTTATTTCTTCAATCACGACTAACGCCTTTGTTATGTCTTCAATCACGTGTGCATCATATGGTCGTGTTCATGCGCGGCCGTGCATGCAAGACCCTCTGGCTTTTAATCAATTAGTCCTAAGAGGGAGTTTAAAGTTGGGGATTGTGCAGGGTTAAGGATTCAAATCTGTTTAGAAGAATGAAAGCTGTCGCCCTTCAAATGCATTTTCACACTAATTTTACTATCAAAAATTGAAATTATAAGTCAAAAACATTACGGTAGGTCACCTTAATTTTCTTACCCTCAATTTCTTTTAAAAAAGTTTAAACTTGTTGACAGTAACCATAGAGTGGCTACCCAGGCCCTCAGACCCGTAGCCAGGCCTCCTGGACCCGGCCCATGACCCGAGAACAGAGCGTGGAAATCTGCACCAGAGGCCGGGCAGGTCTTACCTGTGACCTGGGCCCGGGAACCGGGGATGGCAGCTCCCTAAACAGGGGCCGAAACAGTCCAGTAATATGTGCAGAAGGGGGTCAGTCCCACATCGAAGGGTGAAGCCAGTCCTCACACCCGGCAGCCTATATATGAGTCTCAACTGCCCTCATTAATATGTAATTAATACTTCAACTACTCATTCCCGCTTAAAGTTATCGGTTTATCCCAACTATACTGACTTAGGCATCGGAGCGGAATAGACTAGCCCCGCCCGGTATTCCCTTAGTTAGCAGGATTTGCAGGAGGGAATCGCACCAAGATCCATCGGTCTCTGTGAGTCTACGGATTCTGACAGAAACAATTGGCGCCGTCTGTGGGAAGAGTACAAAAAGTTTGTGTTGTCATATTAGCGGGAAGGGAATCGATCAGCCTACAGATTGCAAAAAAAAAAAAAAAAAAAACAACAACAAGGGTTACGTGGTAAGTATGTCTGGAAGTACAGGAGAAAGGAGGGAAAGAAATCCAGAGGAGGACCGGTGGGTTCTGGAGCTGGTGCTAGTCCAAATCCCGGGGGCGGGGCAGGAGCAGCCGGCTGGTGGCTGCAGTAAGAACGCTGAAACCAATTATGATTCGAGAGGCACGATGGGTGATACGACAGAGCTGCGTGCGGAAAGGGTCCGGGGGAAGCCCACCAAGTCTTGGGCCTGGAACCCGCACCAGCGTCCCCCAAGGCCTCGGGCAGAGAGGAAGATAGGCTGGCCGCCAGCAACAACCAGGACGATGTTTCCAGTCCCGGCCAGTACGATATGGCGGGAGAGATATAAGAGATGAGAGCGGAAGTCAGCCACTTGCGAGCAGAGAGCGACCGGGACAGGGCAAAAGCCAATACCCGGTATCAAGACATGGAAGAGGTGAATGCCGCGCTGGTGGCTGCCTTGGAAAGAGGACAACAACGCAATGCCGCTCTGACAAAAGCATTCCCGCCACAGCCAAAACAGTCGTCAAGGGGGGAGCGGGACACCGGTGTGGCGGGAGAGGTGTACCCGATAGACACAGCGCCACCTGGGGATCGCCCCGGCCCATCGAGGGGCGAGTGGTTCATTCGAGGGTCTGACTCGGTGTCAGATATGAAGGCCCAGATGGAGGCCAACGAGAGGAAGGCTGCGAGGCCGCGAGCGGGCCGGGCCCTTCTCACCCCGGGTTCTGGAATCCCGAAGATCGGGCACACAAAAGTCACTAAAGCTTACGTACTCTGAGGCCGGTTGTCCGTACCAGCACCTGGACAACTTCCAGTCCCAAACGTGTGCTAAAGGTTACTCCGACGTCGTCTACTGTAACATATTCCAAGAGACCCTGTCCGGGGAGGCACTCAACTGGTTTTACATATTACCGGCGAACTCTATAGAGGCATTAGAGCAGTTGGTCAACAGATTCGTGGGCCAGTTCATATTAAAGGTCGAAGGGGCCCTACCTCGACAGTTCTCTTTACGTTTAGGCAGGCAGACGGCAAAGAGCTGAGATCTTTCGTTAACCGTTGGCAAACGGCCACTGCCGGGGTCAGGGACCTACACAAGGGGATTGCCGAATCAGCTTTCAAGCAAGGTCTCAGGCCCGGAAAGTTCTCGTACGCCGTGCCAGTAGAGGTCCCGCAGGGTTACGATGAACTGATGACAATGGCTATCAGGCACGCCCAGGCAGACCACGAAACATACGGGAGTCGCCATCATAAGAGAAGGCAGGAGGAGCCAGGGCAAGCCCGGCAGGCAATCAGAAACTGGCAGCAAGGCCAAGACCGAGGAGCGTCGTCCGACCAAAGGCCAAGGAGCTGGGGGAACCGGCAGCGCCGGAGGGACAATTTTGACACCCCCCAATGAGGTGGAAAGCCCCCGTCCTACCAACAAACCCGCCCCCTGGAAATCATGCCAGCAGGACGACAAAAGGTATTCTCCACCTTAAACTCTTCTTACGAGGATATCCTGTATGAGAACGGGAACAACATCCCTCCACCGCCAAAACGAAAGCACCCAAAGGGGAACTTGACCAGGGCACAGACCGGTAAATACTGCTCCTACCACGATGAAGCCACACAGCAGACAAACGACTGCCTTGCCTTGAAAACAATGATCGATGGGCTAGTCCGCAGCGACGACTTGCAGCGGTATCAAGGGGTCAGTGCGGGACCGAGACTTCTATCCCGCGACACCAAGGCTTGTATGACCGGTCGAAATCTTAACCGTCCGCTCAAACCCGGCAGCTCCACCGGTTCAACCCCGTAGAGAAGCTCAGCGGTCAAACAACTTATCAGCCCGAGAATAAATGCTAGTTTTTTTTTCCCAACACAATTAACTAGGCATTCCAACCGGTTCGACCGGTGTAATTTTAGGAGTCGTCTATTCCAACTTGTTTCCAACTAAGTACAAAGGGCAAGTCATGGGTAGCCAAGTCGAGCAAATTGAAAAAGGCATAACATAGGCTCAGGCAAAATGTCCATTCATTATAACTCAGGGTAGTGTTTATAAAAAAAAAAACTTAAACAAAAAGGCCGGGGGGGGGGGGGGGGGGGGGGGGGGGGGGTGTACAAAGTATGAAATCTACTAAAGTACTTCCGCCTGCTCCTCCTCTTCAGCAGGAACTCCTTCAGCAGCGGTTTCACTCGCAGCCGGCTCGATGTCTCTCTCCTAAGCCTCTTCCTCATCCGCCTGTGGCGGCGGTAGCTTTGAGACATCGAGGTAGCCCTTAGCCTTCATAGGGAGCATCCTCCTGTCCCAGAGACCCGGACGTTGACGCCTCACCAGTCGAACGGGCGATGGCATCTGGCTCCGATGACGAGGAGGCAAGCCAGTCACTACCAGAAAAAAAGGTTTTCCCGACGAAAAAAAAAAACGGCCGACAAATTAAAATTTTCGTCGGTAATTCTAAGGAATAGCGGACGATTTTATTTTTCGTCGGTGAAAAAAAAAATCGTCGGCCATAGTCTAACCATAGCCGACGAAACCGTTTTTTCGTTGGTATTTTCAAAAAATCGTCGGCTATATTCATATTTCAGTCGACGATTTGTATTTTCGTCGGCCTTTCTCCGAAACATTAGCCGACGAAAATTTTTGGAAGTATGGCCGACGAAGTTGACATTTTCGTCAGCTATAAGTCTATATACTACAGGAGTTGTGGATTTTTTACAGTTCGTCGAGGAAAATGCAAACGAGAATGAATACCATTATTGCCCGTGCAAGAAATGTAAGTGTCGCAGTGATATGTGTCGATTTCCGATTAGGATAGTATGGGAGCACCTAAAGAGTAATGGGTTTTGGCCGAAGTACAAACGTTGGATATATCACGATGAGCCATCATTAGATGGATCACATGATCATGGGCAGATTTTTTAGGCGGGCAGTAGTAGTACATCCAACTATCCAACAATGGCATTCGTCAACGACGTGTTTCTTTTTGAAAGCGGTGTACGTAGGGAACAATATATGCATGACCCGGTGCTGCCCTTCCCACAAGTTGTCAACACTGCTGCCTTTGACAAGTACAACAAACTGATTGCATTGCAACAGACCCATGTGTCTTCAAGTTCTGAGAAGACAGTTCTTCAAAGTGTGATGGAGGTAATGAGGATTAAAGTCGAGACAAAATCGACTATCAGGCAAGTGGATGAATATCTACAATACACTTCTTCGTTGTTGGAGGAGGGTCATCGTAATCCTACCAATCACCGTAAGGTCCGAAGTATCCTCAAAGATCTAGGGCTTTCCTACATTAAGATCCATGCATGCGCATTTGACTGCGTTCTCTTCTGGGGTAAAGATGCAGAAGGGAATGACCTTGCTAGCCTTGACGCATGTCCGATATGTCAGTCTGACCGATATAAGTTGACGGGAGCAGGCAATAGGAAACCTGTGAAAGTGCTTCGGTATTTTCCGTTGAGAGATAGGCTTGAGCGGTTGTACATGTCAGAAACCACCGTAAAGGCTATGAGATGGCACGGTGAGCGGGACGCGGGAGACGCAGATATCATGACACACATCTCTGACGGAGCGGCTTGGAAGCATATAAACAATGAGTTTCCTCATTTTGCGTCAGATGTCAGAAACGTCAGGCTCGGGCTCTCAACCGACGGGTTCAACCCTTTCGGCACCATGAGTCTTTCATACAGTATATGGCTGGTGGTTTTGGTACCTTACAACCTTCCTCCGTGGATGTGCATGAAGAAGGAATATAATATGTTGACGTTGTTGATTCCGGGGCCTGGTTACCCAGGAAAATGTCTCGATGTGTATATGAGACCATTGATTGAAGAGCTTAAGGTATTGTGGGACGTTGGTCATCCCACTTTTGACAAGTACAAGGAGGAGACGTTCCAGATGCATGCCATGGTTATTGGTACCATCAGTGATTTTCCTGCTTATGGGATGTTGTCGGGCAGCGTTGTTAGGGGATACAAGGCTTGTCCAGAGTGCCTCAGCGATTATGGGAGCACCCCTCATTGCAACAAGATATGCAGAATGGGTCATCGTGTGTTCCTTCCGGCGGATCACCACTGGCGTTACGAGTCCGCCGCATTTGATGGAACCGAAGAACACGATGGTTCCCCCAGAAGAAGGACGGGAAGAGAAATTTTAGCAGTGCTTAATGAGTACGATTTTGGGCCCCTCAGCAATCATCCCGATATTGTAGCGGAAATACCTGAAAGGCCTGAGGAGTACAAATTCTGGACACATAAGAGCATATTGTGGGAATTCCCGTACTGGTGTGAGTTGCTGATCCGTCACTTCCTAGACGTTATGCACATAGAAAAAAATGTTTTTGAAAGTGTGGTGGGCACAACGCTGAACTTGGAGGGGAAGACGAAAGACGGTCCTATGGCTCGCACTGATCTGCAAAACATGAATATCAGAAAACAACTATGGTTGAAACAAGGGAAGAGAAAAATGCCTCAAGCTCCTAACACCGTCAACCCTGAGCATAAATCCGAAATTTTCCATTGGATAAGTCGGGCCAAGTATCCTTCAGGCTTTGCTGGAAACATAGCCAAGTGTGTGAACAGACAATTCAACAATCTTTACGGGTTGAAAAGTCATGACAATCATATCCTGCTACAACGTCTCTTCCCTGTTTTCATTCGACCGTTCCTTCCCCGTCACGTTGTGGAGCCGTTAGTAGCGTTGGCAAGATTTTTCCAGAAGGTATAAACATGATCCATCACCTCATGATCCATCTTCCTCGGCAGTTGTTGCTTACCGGTCCTGTGCACTTCACTTGGATGTATCCGATGGAAAGGTACGTATTTTACACCTTATGTTAATTTCCTCATCAATATATGTGATATAGTATTAATGTATTATCATAACACTTTAAAAACTTGATTTATAGGCAACTTGGACAATACGGTGATTTTGTCCAAAACAGATCCGCACCTGAAGGATGTATAGTTGAAGCCTATATTGCGCACGAGTGCGTCACCTACATGAAGCTGTATTTAGGAGCGTTACAGGAAAGCATACCGGAAGATGTACCTTCACAGTTCAATCTTTCCATACTCTCCGACGATGTTGTACTCAGTGGAAACATGCCAGTTTCCTACAAGTTGAAAGATTATGAGGTAGCCATTGCACATTGGTGGGTACTAATTAACTGTCCAGAAGTTCAATTTTGGAAGAACATGCATCTAAACTGTGACCAAGTAGAAGGTGATCTCGATTACCACAACTGGACATTCGCAGAGTATTTCGGTCGCTGGGTACGTAACTTTAACACTATTATATACGTATTTATATATTATTGTGTATAATTATTCATATTTATAGTTGATTCTGATGGTTGCAGATGGACCTTATTAAAAATGATAATCACCCAAATTGGTCGCACGAACTCAGACTTCTGGCGATGAAGCCGGTCTATTCAACAGTTTATGCGACGTGCAAGGTGAATGGTGTGTTATTTCGATGTGAAGAGAGAGACCTCAGACAGAAAACACAAAATTCAGGGTTATGGCACATGGTGGGGATGATGGAGTTGACTATTACGGTGTTCTCCATTCAGTTGTGGAACTGCATTATGGGGAAGGCATGAAAGTGCACATTTTCAAGTGTAGAAGGTTTGACACACGGCCGCAGAGCATGAAAACCGATCAATACGGCATAACTTCTGTGAACACTAGTTCATCATGGTATGAGGACGACCCGTTCGTTTTAGCCAAATGGGTGAAACAAGTGTTTTAGCTTGATGATCTCGCCAAGGGTGACCCGTGGAAAGTAGTCAACACTATCCACCATCGCAACATTTACTGGGTGTCTACACTTGGAGTGGCTGAAGAGAACGAGGAAGGGGGCACCGCGTATCATGAGCCCAACTCAAACGGTATTCCCGACTCCTCTTTTATTCGCCTAGACACGCCGGTGCGAATTCGACGTGAAGAGCCACTGCTTGTTGATGTTGATCCAAATGAAGAAACTAACGAGGACTCTAGTGGTGAGGAACGACATAGATTACCCCTATCGAGCAATTCAGAAACCGAAGAAGACTCATCTGATGATTCCGATTACAATCTGACGGATTAAGTAATTTAGATGATGTAATCCTTTCATTTGTAATCCACTCTTTTCTAATGAACGGGCGTGGGGATGAGCCTCCCAGCATAGGCTGGGTTCCAAACCCCTTAAAAAAAATCTGAAATATGTTGACTGCTAGGTTTCTGTTTTTTTTTATTTTCAATTTTGGTTATATATGAACAGGACATAGGAATACGAGAGGTGTAACACCACTGATTTTTTTATTTTTTTTCAAAGAATAGCCGACGAAAAATGCATTATTTCGTCGGCTATAATTAGTATAGCCGACGAAAAATGCGTGATTTCGTCAGCCAAAACTATATTGAAAAATACATATTTTATTTTAGACAGAAAACGACAAAAGAATAGCCGACGAGTACTATGTTTGATTTCGTCGGCTATGATTTAAAAAAAAAAAACAAAAAAAGACCACCTTCCATTTTCTATCACTATCGACAAACCATTGCTTCATCCTTCAAATGCAAATATGTCGTCAAATAAGATATGACCAAAATAATGAAATACGTCTACGGTTGAAAAATGACAAGATTCCGACAAAATCTGTGTGCCGAATGTTGCGGTTAACTGTGTTTTACTTCCGTTTTCCTATGGGTAGCCTGACGTTCGGTAAATATTTTGAGGAAAATTTTTATACGATTAGTTGCGTCTCATCGATTTGAAACTATTATCTGTTGAAGGTCAGGCCAAAAACCGTCGTCTAACTAGACTAATTTCCGTTTTAAAGCGTTTAGAGGTTTGACTTTTTGACCAAAAGTTTAGCCGACGAAAATTCTATGTCGTCGGCTAAACTCTTGCGATCCGCTTATTGTCCGCCGTTGGATGGCTCAGATCCAACGGCTGCTGATTGTCCAAAGCATAGCCGACGAAATATTTGAATTCATAGGCTAAACTCTTGCGATCCGCGCCTTTTTATTGTCCGCCGTTAGATGGCGGAGATCAAACGACATTCAAAGTATAGCCGACGATGTTAAAGTTTTCGTCGGCTATAGTGAAGAATAGCCGACGAAATCTTTTTTAATCGTCGGCTATTCTTTCGGGTATAAATCAGAAACTGTCGAACCCTAGCCGACGTTTTCCTCTCTTCCTCCTCCTCCTCCTGCTGCTGCTCCAAACCGGCCATCTCCCGTTCGTTTCCACCGCGCCCTCCTCCTCCTCAATTCGGCTTTTCCTCTCTTCCTCCAATTTCGGCCTCCTCCTCCTCCGATCCTCCTCCTTCCTCAAATCCTCCTCCAAGCCGCCGGCCTCCTCCTCCTCCTCCTTCCCCTCCGCCTTCCCCTCCTCGTCCGACCTCCTTCCCCTCCTCCTCCGGCCTCCTCCTCCGATCCGGTTAATTTTTTTTTTTTCAATTTAGTTTAATTTTATAAATTGTTATATATATAATTTTAATTATATAAATTGTTATATATTTGTTAATAAATTTAATTTTAACAAATTGTTATATATTTGTTATATATTTAATTTTAATTATATAAATTGTTATATAATAAATTGTTATATATTTGTTATATATTTAATTTTAATTATATAAATTGTTATATATTTGTTAATAAATTTAATTGTTATATATTTGTTATAATTTAGGTATAGAAATTGTTATATATTTAATTTTAATTATATAAATTGTTATATAATAAATTGTTATATATTTGTTATATATTTAATTTTAATTATATAAATTGTTATATATTTTTGTTAATATATAAATAGTTATTTGTATTTATATATATGTTAATAATGAAATATAGTTATATTTGTATATAAATAGTTATATTTAGGTTAATGGTTAGTATTATTTAAAATTAGTACAAATTTAAATATTAATTTGTTAGTATGTTTTGAAATATGTTAGTATTATTGGTTATTATATTAATTAGAATTTGTTATTTAATGTAATATAATTTAATATTAATTAATGTATTAATGCCTCAAGCTGCAGATGGCTGATGCATTCAGACAGTTCTTCGGAGGCCGTCGTTCCAGATCTAGGGGTTCTGGAAGTTCCGCCGGTTCCGCAGAGTCCGACAGGACCCTTAACCAGCCTGAGAGGACCACCACCCAGCCGCGGAGGAGTGTGAGTTCTCGGCACCAGACCCTTCTCCAGGCGGGGCGGCCGTCGAGCAGTTCACGTCCCCCTGTCGGGCCAGATGCTCCGAGGTTCAGTAGGCAGCTATTTCAGGACGAGATAGCTGTAGACGTTCCTCAGGTCCGTATGCCTGAGGTTCATCGGGAGCCGATGACGAGTCCGACGACGTCTGCTGCTGACTCGACTGAGGGGCCTACTCTCCCAAATCAGCTCTACCTCCCGTACAACATTCCTGCGATACCCGAGGTCGACTTTCGAGGTGTGCCCATATGGCTTGCTATGCCTCAGTACGTGAGTGCTGCGGAGGCATACCAGCAGCAGCCATTTGAGAACTCTGACCTCCTGATTTCGGCGAGAAGAAAAGGAAAGTCGACAGACGAGTCATCCAGTTCAGGTAACATTTGATTTTATTAATTAAATGTTTTATTAAAATTAACGCACTAATATTTAATTTTATTAACTAATCGTCGTTTATGTGATAGGGACAGCCGCTAGCAGTTCAACAAGGAATACGAGAGGTGTCATATGTTTTGACACGCTCAGGAGAACTGTTGCGCTCCGGGAGAAGATCCAGATCAACGAACCTCCTAATCAGGAGGTTCAGGGGAAAAAACGCCGCGACTACACGGGTTGCGTGGGGGCACTGATTAGGGACAGAGTCCCTATGTTGTGGACACGGTGGGCTGATGTGCCCGAAGAGATCAAGAGGGAGGTGAACAACGCCGCGTCGGTGAGTAATTTAAAAAATTTAATTTATTTTACGTAATATTTAATAATTTTCGGTATTGTTATAATTGTAAAACTAATAAAATATTATCTTTCAGACATACTTCGAGATTGCAGAACATAAGCAGCATTGGGCGGACGCGATGCAGTCGTTGAGGTACGTTGGGAATTCCTTATCTTATAATTTGAAATATTTTATGATATTAATAATATTTCTAATGTACTTTTATTTTTTCCGTAGGTTCAAAGAGTAGAAGAACGAGCTCCGTTCCTACTTTAACCAATACGACAACCGTGGTCGTATGGGTACTCCCAAAGAGTTCATGTTCAGGGAGTACGAGTGGCGTTGGTTGAAGACAGTAGACTTCAACAACCCACTTATGCAGGTAAATACTAAACTTAACTATAAATGTTTATTTTGTTAAAATTTTAATTATTAGTTTAATTATTTTATAATTATTACACTAATATTTTTTTATATATTTTTTTAATATTTTATTATTTGTTTGAAGGAACGGTCTCAGGTAAACTCTGTGAACCGCGCCGTAACACAACCCCCCATCATGGTGGTTCTAGGCCGTTTGCACAATATCAGGAGGAGGCGCTTAGAGATCATCCTGATAGCAACCCGTACGTGGAGACGTTCAAGATCGCTTATCCACAAGCGACAGAACAGCTCGTAAGTCGTTGATTACGATTTTAAAATTTTAATTATTAATTTTACTTAATTATATATTTGTTAGAATATTAATTATTTTTTTTTCCCGTTCAATTAGGAGAGGATGAACCGGGCCGAAGAAGAGGTGTTCAAGCAAGTAGTTCGGGAGACACAACCGAACATTTCAGAGGCAGATCTGGAAGAAGCCCTGCGCCAGGTCGACCGATCGAATGTCCAAACGGCAGCGAGGATGTTCGACGCAGCCTTCCCAGACCGGTCAAACCAATACTACTGTCGGGGTTTGGGAAGTTCTGGAATAGGGCTCCTGAAGACCACTATGGGAGGTCAAAAGAAGGGAGGCGGGGACAGCCAACAGATGAGGGGGGAAGTGCAGAGATTGGCCGCAAGATTGGCGGCCGAGTCCCAGAGATCACAGAGCTACGCCGCAGAACACAGCAGTATCATTTGGATATGGCCAGTTGGCATGCTGAATGCGACAGAGTTCGGCAACACAACTATGCCGCCCAACAAAACTGGTGGTGTGATATGTTCGAGGCACAACAACAAGCCCTTGAACCCCCGCCCCCGTTTCAGCCGTTAGTTGAACCTCCAATGCCTCAACCTCCCGATGATGACGAGCATGATGGAGAGCAGGATGCTGGGGATGACGTGGTAGACTTTAGTGCTTTAGGTGATGATTAGGGTTATATTTTATGTATATTGGAACAAATTAAATAATAAATCATTTAGACGTGTTTCTTGTTGGTGCAAATGCATGGATTGTCTTTGTGATTTGCAGGTTGCTTGGAATGGTAATTTAGAAATTAATTTAATTTTTTTTCCCCCAAATGTAAGAATAGCCGATGATATTGGCATTATTTCGTCGGCTATAAGTGCTATAGCCGACGATTTTTACCAAATTTCGTCGGCTATAACTTTTATAGCCGACGAAAATGACATTATTTCGTCGGCTATAACTAATTAATGTCTATTAAAATATTAATATATTCTAACGAAATAACCGACGAAATAGATGAAATCGTCGGCCATATTTCAGAACAAATAGCCGACGAATTTCGACGGCTATGGTTTACGATATCGTCGGCCATGCTCGAGCATAGCCGACGAATTTCGTCAGATATTTTGCTCAGGTTTGGTCGACAAAATTAATTTTCGTCGGCACTGTCGTCGGCCATACCCGAGAATAGCCGACGATTTCGTTATTTTCATTGGCCATTGGTATTACCGACGCCGTTTTTCCGACGACGTATAGCCGACGAAAATTTCGTCGGCAGAAGGAATAGCCGACGAAAATTCGGCATAGACGACGAAATTTTTTTCGTCGGCTATTCTCTCTGATATGGTAGTGAGTCCTCCATCCTCTCTTGGTCGTCCGTCACCGGTCGTCTGACGGCCGATTCAGAGGTTTCACTGAAGCTCCTAGAATCCATGTAACCTAGGAGAAATAAAAAAAACCCTTTGGTTGATCAACAATACAACCTAAACAACGGCTGTGGGGCAGCACGAAGCATGTATTGCCTCAGCACAGCCCCACAGTGACCACTGGGCTTATCAGCCGATAGTTCCCAGATCTCGCTGAGATTCGGTACCACTGGGGTCCCATCCAAAGGGCAAACCTACATACAACCAAGTGCCCATCGGATCAACCCACACAAAGAAAATAAAAAATTCAGAGACACAAAGGGGCGGAACTCACCGATTAGTATGCACGAAGATGGAAACGCAACAGCTGGAAAGCACCGAGCAATTGTGTTGAGCAAGGCTAAATAGAGGAACAGTTCTCAGCCAAAAGGAAAAATGCACGAAGCGGCAGGGGTTTATAAAACCCGGCGGATCCGGGCCATCCATCTCTGACCGTCCCCTAGCGGCACGTGTCCCAGTATTGGTAACTTCCCAGGCCATCATTACTGATGAGACTGATGGAATACCCCCTTCAATACATGTCAGACACTTGCCTCACATGCGGAGGGTAGTTGAAAGATCAGGGGACATAATCGAACTGTCCCGCCTCGAGCCTATTCCAACTTAAGGCTGAAATATTCCAACGGCACGGGGCATTCCACCGGTTAAGCTTATTTATGGCCAGCAGCAACGGCTAAAAACGGGAGATTTGATCCTCTAGTACAGGACAAATCTTCCAGCATGTTAAAAACCCTGCGCATGTTTTCTCTCACCGCCGGGCGGTTGAATAAAGCCACGAAACAACGGCTAGGTATCCCACCGGGAGAACTCTTCCTCTAACACATGAGACTTCTTCCCGCAGGCTAAAAACCTTGCAAGAATATTATGTACAGACTACGATATTCCAACTGTAGTACCTGCTCCAACTAAAGACTATCATATTCCCCGGTACATCCAGCTTGAACTATTGGCTGCGGAATTCCACCAGGCAGGTCTCCACTTATCGATCACTCCTACGGAATAACCGGTTGAGCGAACCGATTCATTCCTACGGACAGCCTTGTACGACCTACGGGCTTCAGGTACCACCGGTCTTTATAAACTCGGGAGGTTCGACCCTCTCATACATGACGAATCTTCCAGCAGGCTAAAAACTCTGCACATACCTCACACCTGTAAGCACAAAGGGTGAGAAGCAATCGGGGATGCTGGCCAATACGAACACAGGACCACTTCACCCCGGGAGATGTGATCCTCTCGTACATGACAATCTTCCGGCAGGCCAAAAACCCTGCACATGTACCTCCGAGCTTAATAAACCTGGGAGATATGTTCCTCTCATACATGACGAATCTTCCCACAGGCTAGAAACCCTGCATATACCTCATGCCTGTAAGAACAAAGGCTGGAAAACGATCAGGGATGTTGGCCGGTACCAACACAGGGCCGCTTCACCCCGGGAGACTTGATCCTCTCATACAGGACAACTCTTCACGCAGGCTAAAAACCCTGCACATACTTCACGCCTGCAAGAACAAATGAAGCAAAACACGTGGGGACGGCGGCCAAGGATTACTCCGGGCACGCCACCCCACCGGGAACTCCTCTAACACAAGGCACGTTTCGCGCTGGTACCGAGTCACCTCATCAAATAACTGTTCAAGTCAACCGATGCCCTCTGCGGCTACGGTTCTAAACTTGGGGGACTCGTTTATCCTCATGCACTATATTCACCGGGTCTTCCCGGAACAAAGTATGGCACAACGGATTTCAACGCCACATCATCCCATTCACTATATTCACCGGGTCTTCCCGGAACATAGCATGGCATGGCAGATTTCAACGTCACATTATCATCTCATGTGCTACATCTTGTACCCGTATGCAACTGTCAGCATGAACATCATAACCATGCACTCATCACATTATGCATCATCATAACAGGTTTATTCGAACGCCCGGCCAAGCCCAATCTTAAAAGCGGACTTGGGGGGCTATGGCACCGTTGGGTAAGTATCCATGCGGGTCTGCGGCCCTACAAAGCAAGACAGATTTAAGTCCCCATTCAAGATGGCACTTGACCGGGAATTTGGGGGACTTGTTGACAGTAGCAATAGAGTGGCTACACAGGCCCCCAGACCCGCAACCAGGCATCCTGGACCTGGCCCATGGCCCTGGAGCAGAGCATAGACACTTGCACCCGCGCCCGGGTATGTCTTACCTGTGACCTGGGCCCGGGAACCGGGGATGACAGCTCCCCAAACAGGGGCCAAAACAGTCCAGTAATATGTGCAGAAGGGGGTCAGTCCCACATCGAAGGGTGAGGCCAGTCCTCACACCCGCCAGCCTATATATGAGTCTCAACTGCCCTCATTAATAGGTAATCAATACTTCAACTACTCATTCCCGCTTAAAGTTATCGGTTTATCCCAACTATATTAACTTAGGCATCGGAGCGGAATAGACCGGTCCAGCCCGGTATTCCTTAGTTAGTAGGATTTGCAGGAGGGAATCGCACCAAGATTTATCGGTCTCTGTGAGTCTACGGATTCTGACAGAAACAAAACTAAATATCTTTAGTCCTCGACCCCACTAGTGATCATCATCATCATCATCATCATCTCATGTGGCACAATGTCTGGCTCCTTGATCATCCTCTTTCTACAAAGACTCGAGAAGGCTAGATTCCAGGCAAAATGTAGTCGGATTCCGGTCAAAGTGCAGCGACCAGCAACTCTACCCGCATTCTTTGATTAGTTGCCGACATGCGAATCACCATTCCCTCTTCTCTTCCCTCAACACCTCGTGGGCTCATCTTACTCAAATCATGGTAGAAGGTTGGTACGTATTAAACTATACATTGAGCCATTTCCAATCTTAAAATTGGTAAACCTACAGAGCTGACAATTTGATAATTTCATGTATAGTACCAGGTAAACAAAATTCAGATCACCACAGTGATTCTGGGGTACATGTGATATACTCCAAAGTGTTGACAGACAAGTATTATATACGAAAACAAAATTTTCATGGTAGGGAAGAACAAGTAATGCAGTAAGCAAATTGTTAAAATTCAGGTAAGATGTAAACACACGAGAGCATCTGATCTAAAGACCTAAGAGATTGTTAACTCTGTAAATAACTTTACAAAGACAAATGCCGAAACAATAAAAAAAAAAGGCCATCCCCATTAGTTTTGCCAGGAATAAAATAAGCAAAGCAACTTCTCCAAACAAATTAGAACCAAAATCTCACAGCATCGATCATCATCATATCAACCAAAAGCAGATGGGATTACTGTGATGTGTCTCAGAGGCTGTAAAACATCCGTGCCGCCGGCATGCTGCACAAACTCGGCCGGCGAGAATGTGCTTCCATGGCAAACGCACACGATGCTTATCTCCGACTTGGAATAGTTGTACAAGAACCCGTGAACCGTTTTCCCATTTGTTCCATTTCCGGTGGTCGACACGTACGGCATTTGTGGCATTGAAGGAGTCTTCTGGGTCGTTTTGGTATTCTCGGTTTTAGGTTTTGGAGGCCCCATTTTGACTTCTTTCAATGGAGCAGGAGGACATTCTTCTTTGGGTGAGATGGGTTTGGGTTTGAAAATCGGCAGCGATTCTGTATTTCCCGGTGCGGGTTCTTCTTTTGGTTGAACCAAATTGTGATTAGATTCGGCGGAATGAGAGGTAGCTGTGTGATCATATTGGCCTTTGTTATTTTTGCCAACTGAACCATCCAAACGGCTTGAATGGCTTCTTGTATTATCACTGCTCCCACCTAAACATTTTGAAAACCCAAAAATCAGAACCCAAATTTTGAAGATTTAACAAAACAATCAAAATTTCGTTCTTTTATAAATACAAACCTTCATGAGAAGCTGCGCTATAATTTTCCGAAATGGTAGAGGAGCTACAAATCGGAGACCCATCATTCAACGACGAAGCCGTTTTCCCATTCTGCTCTCCGCTATTCACCAAATCCTGATTCACCTGAAACGGCCTGAAACCGCCGCCGTTGGACGCCCAACATGGCACCACAGAAGAGTAAGCGAACCCGTTGGAGTACGGAACGAACTGAACCGGCGCGTACGGATACTGCACCGGTCCGACCGGGTAATGGTGGCCCTCAGCCTGGCCGCCGTTACTCATATTCAAATTCACATGCACACCGTTCTTTTTCCCCGGAGGTTCTCCTGTTTGTGCTCGCGTTTTTTTTTCCTCTCGCTTCCTCTTCGCCTCTTGCCTCCTTAGCGCCTGAATCTCCCTCTTCACATGCGGATCCACAACCATACTCGCCGTCGACACCGCGCTGCTGTTGGATCTCAAAACCACCGCTGTCTCTCCTAGGCTGAGCTTCGGCTTTTCCAATCTTCTGAAACTCGCGCCACCGATCGACAAGCCTAAATCCAGCGCAATCTCCTCCTCCTTTATCCCTCGATCAGAAACCTCCACCATTGTTGCGGAAGCTCAGTAATTTCAATTCGTTTTATAAAAACTAAAATGGAAAATCTGAATATTGGAGTCGTTGCAGGGCAATCGTCAAGAAGGTTCGTTGCTTGTTCGTTGCAAAATTCATTAGGGTTTGGAATCAGATTCTTTTGTAGGGAAGAGAAGAGAAAGCGGGTGCCACGTGTCGGGACACTAGAGGGGAGAGAAGCGGTGGGTGACACGTAGGACGTTAGGGATATAATTAGCGTACGTGATTACCCCTTATTTCTGATTAATCGCGGCTTAAAACCCTGTTAACTCGTTGATTTAGCGGGAAACGAACTCTGTTTAAGTGCACCGCGGACCACGCTCGTAGGTTGAGAGCTCGCCACGTGGGAAGCGTGCATGAAAGGAGGTCAGGAGACGGACACGTGTTCGTCTTACATACTGGCGGAGGGGTACAGACGCGTGGGGAGGAGAGAGATTTCGCTATTAACCCGCGAATCTCTACCGTCATTTTCATTTTTACGACTCCCGAGTGACTAGCAGTACGTAGCCGCCTTTGCTGGTGACACGTGTGAAGCTGTGAGTTAGGGGGTAGGGCCTGGTTTCGCGGGAAGTGATGGGAATGGCGAGCCGAAACGTGGCGAGCTGGTTGAGCTTTGACAGCTCAGCGTTGGGTGGGCAGCTTACGGAGGAGTTAATTTGACGTGTCGACGTGTCTTTGGGAAAGCTGTCAGGGACACGTGGTGCGAGGATTTTGGATAAGGTGTTGGTTAAGCTTTTGCAGGTGGAGGGGGCACGTGGAGGTGTTTTGGGAGGGCGCTAAATGCGAAGGTAGAGAGTCTAGGAGATAGGGATCTGTGGCGCATGGACCTAGTTTGAAAGGGTTGTGACCGATGCAAAGTAGTCGTTGGTACAATGCATGGCTGACACGTGTAGGTTGCTAGGGTTTATGGAGGATTAATCATCAACACTTTCATGAGGGGATTAAGGTCATGTCACATTTCCACGAGGTTCTAATTAGGATCAGTTTTTGGAGTCTATCTCCAAAGTTAAATCAGTGGTTTAATTGAAAAACTTTGACAGAGGATAGGGTCTCGACAAATACAAGGTCAGTACTAGAGATCGAAGATAATGTTTGATTTCATACGTGAAAATAACATAAATGTACGTAGTATAGACAGGTACATCGATCATGCAAGAAGACGCCGATCGAAAAATTGTAGCCGAAGTGCGGGCTGCTTCATTGCTCATATGACACTACTGTAGATCAGTACTGAAGCGACGAAGAAACAGAATGAAAAAAAAATTTCGTCACTTGAAGCCATTCAAGCGATGAATATTGGAATCGTCGCTTTAAAACAACGAGCGACGAATGTTTCCTAATACTCGTAGCTTAGAAATTATTAAAGCGACGAATATTAATAGTTTGTTGCCTCTGTTTATCGTTTTGGAAAATCTAGTGACGAAATTCAATCTTCGTCGCTCGCAAATTATTGAAGCGATGAAGTGCAGTAACTTCGTCGCTCGAGTAAAAACGAAGCGACGAAAATTGGCCAATCTTCGTCGCTTCGTTTTTTTTTATCCGTCTCTGTACTTCGTCATTAATGCAATCTCTATATATAGGTAAAATTTTGGGGTATTGTTTCAGTCGGGATCTGTTGTAGTTTTTAGAGGAGAAGAGGGAGAAGTTTGAAGAATTAGAGCTTGGAAGGCTTTTGTTGTCAATTTTTTGATTCTTCAGTAAAATTAGTGCAATTTCCTTCTATTTATCCATCTTTGTAAGCATATTATGTATTAATTCAATTGAAATTGTTTATGTTGGTTAATGGAAGTTGGATGATGTTGTGTTGAATTTTGTGTTTTGTTGTTGTTTTAGTGTTAGAATATAGAAATTGTGATCAACCATGTTTTGGGTTCATTGAAAATGTTAGATTTTTGGTGAAATTTAGTGAAATTGAGATTATGTTAGTTTGTGAAATTTAATGAAATTGAATTTTAGTGTAATTTAGTAAAATTGTGATTTAGTGAAATTGTGAAATTTAGTTAAATCCAAATTTAGTGAAAATGAAATTTTGTGAAATAGTGAAATCTAGTGAAATTAGAATTTTATGGTAATAGATTAGGTTGAAATTATTAATTAATAATGTAATTGGTTTGTATTGTGTGTGGATTGTGGTAGTTAGGGTTTCTGAAACATGCGAGTGGCTAAGTGAGGGAGTGTGGTGCCGTGTGTAAATTTATGGTTTCATATTATATATAATTGTGGTGTTTATCAGCTTGGAACTCCCATTTGAGAATCAACGACTCATCTAGTTGATCGAGATGAGTTGTTGATTCTCGAATTGTCCCATTTTTTGACACTTTAGGCTAACACGACTTTGTTGATCCTTTTGCTATTTATGTGGTTTCAGTTTCAGTTTTGGGATATAGTTTCGACAGTGTCTCTCTACAATGTTCCTCGATTGCAAATTAGGTTGTTTAGATTTTTGTGCACTTGAGAAACTGTAGGGAGATGCTGCCGAAATTTCTCAAAACTGTAGCAGAAACCATATGGGTGCAAGAGGGTTAACAAAAGTCGTGTTCTCCTGAAGGGGATAGGACCCAACCTGGAGGAATAAGAAGAAGAAGTGTTGGGATAGGTTTTGATTGTATCATAAATGTTGTGTGCTAACATTATGCATATTGTCTGTTTATGTTATAACAGGAAACATAGATGATGTCCCCGACAAATCTTTTATGAATTATCATTATACACACCCTAACTACAGAACAGACGTAGTTAACTTCATCAATTTTGTGAAGACTCACACTATTGGAACCCAGTATCTCCCTTGCCCGTGCTCAATTTGCAAAAATGGTCCTTATTATAAGGAACTCGTAAAGATTTATCATCACTGTATGCACTGTAGTTTGGATTCGACTTACACAATTTGACACATACACGGGGAAGTTTCTAGTCAACCTGCAATGATTAGTAGACGGAGACAGTGGCTTCAAGACAGAGTCGAGGCTTCCAGTGTTGCTGGTCCTTTAGTGATCCCGCTTATGGAGATTATACAAGATGTATTTCCGTACTATCTTGGATACCATGGAGATGCACCACATAATGTGAATGTTGAAGAAAATGCTGAAGTTCAATTCAATGACATGGTAGATGATGATTATATATGCTAAGTATGAAAGGCTTCTAAGGGAGTCGCAAACCCCATTGTATGAAGAGAGTGAAGAAACTGTATTAAGTGTCATATTACATGCAATGGAAATTAAAGTTGAAAATGGATGGTCGGACACGAGTGTTGATAAATTATGTGAATGGTTGCATAAGTTTTTTAAAGGGCATAATTTTCCTGTGAGTTATTTGAGAATTACAAAAATCCTCAAGGATCTTTCCTTTGGATATGAAAAAAATTCATGTTTGTGAGTTCCACTGTTACCTATTCAGGGGGATGAAAATAAAAACCGTAGGACTTGTTCAGTATGTGGTGCTGAAAGATATAAGTCAGATACAGATGACATTCCAAAAAAGATAATCTGGTATTTTCCTCTCACTTCAAGGGTGAAACGCCTATTTATGTCTCAAGACACAGTAAAACATATGCGATGGCATAAAGAGAGGCAACCAGATGAAAGTACCCTCTGGCACCCATCTGATGGAGAAGCATGGCAACATTTTAACATGACATTTCCAGGTTTCGATGACATTAAGGGAAGAAATGTTCGGCTTGCAGTGGCAACTGATGGTTTCAGTCCATTTGGAGCAATGACAACCCAGCATAGTACATGGCCCGTGGTTGTGATGTCATTTAATCTACCCCCTAATATGTGTATGAGAAAGGAATATAGTATGTTGGCCGTGTTGATTCCTGGCCCTAAATTTCCAGAAAAGTGCCTTAGTGTTCTCATTCGTCCATTAATCGACGAACTCAAAGATTTGTGAAAAAATAGAGTCTCTACTTTTGACGGAGTGGACAATGATGTATTCACGATGAAGGTAGCGGTGATGTGTACTGTTTCTGTTCAAACCCATAGGCCTGACAGAAGCACAATAATAAAGATAGAACATGAACACAAGGATATATAGTGGTTCACCGTGCCATCGGAGGGCACGGCTACGTCCACTTGGAATATAGTATGATCGGCCAATAAGCCATCGGGTGGTGGTTACATGCCAAGAGTAGCAAGTATCCAATTAATCTAACTCTAAGGGGGAAGCCCTCTATTTATAAGGAAGGAGGCTTCCCACCTCTACTACATCTCCAATGTGGGATGCAAATATACTATTACATATTTCCCTACTCTGGAGGCTACTTCAGGTACCCGGTGGCACGCCCTCCGGGTGCGGCACCGGTAATCTCTAACATTGGGAATGTAGCCGGGGTGGCAGTCTATCCGAGGCACACCGGAAGTAGGGCATATCAGGCCGGTTGCACGGTCCACGAGGTCGCCGAATACGTTTGGCGGTGCACCATATATACCTCCAACAAGTCCCCCCAAGTTCCCGAGTAAGAGTGCAATCTTACTTGGGGAATTAATCATCATGTGTCACCAAGCGTAGGTGGTGACCGAGTCACCCCTATTACCACTAGTCCCCCAAGTCCCTAAGTGAGATTGGACTCTTACCGGGCGTTTGAATGCCGAGTCCCACCCCTCCGCTCGAGTGTTACTGATGTGTTCCCAGTAATAGTCCCCCAAGTTCGTGTTGGAGATTTGACTTGGCCGGAAGTGATGTTTCCTTGCTAGTGACCTCCGTGTTTAGTCTTGCTTGGGGGTGTACTGAGGTGCCGGGTTCTGATCCGGACTGTCTGTGTAATATTTCCCGGAGGTAAGCTGATTGGATCATCGGGTTCCGGAACGGCGGTGGGTGCCCAGAGAGGATCCGGGTTTGACCGGTCCTGACTCGTTGAAGCTTGATTGGGTAGAGCCGCTGCTGAACAGAGCCTGGCCGGAGGGTGAGCTGATAGACTGAGCGGCCGAGCTCACGAGGCCGGAGGTAAGGTGCTAGCGTGAGCTGTGGTGCAGGGGTCGAGGCTCTAGCGCAGCGGTGCGGAACCGGGGTGCCCAGAAAAGATTCGCCCCGAGGTTGACCTGTTGGAGACCTTGACCCGCTGACCATGATTGGGCTCATACTGTCGGTTGGGATAACTCGGTTGGTGTAATCGGTTTATGCCCTAGGAAAGTGAGCGGTAAGCTGGTACCGGCTCGATGGATGGAATGCGCAACCGTTAGTTGGAATAGGCTCTACCGTTGGAATGCATTTGGAGTACCGTTGGAATACCTTTGGAACCGTTGGAATACCTTTTACTGTTGGAATGTCTTTTGTCGTTGGAATACCGTTGGAATGCCTTTTACTGATGGAATGCCTTTTACCGATATGCGGTATATATATCGCTACCAATAGGTACCCCAACTCGAAAAGGAACTCGGCCGGGAGTTCGAGTATTCCCGTTTGTTCGTGGTGGTGTGCGTGCACTGAAATGCGTGCACCGTAATGTGATGCATACTGATGCGTGCACTGAGATGCGATGCATTGGCATGCGTGTACCGTAATGCGATGTATTGTAATGCCATGCATTGAAATGCGTGCACTGTAGTGCGACGCATTGTAATGCGATGCATACTGATGCGTGCACTGAGATGTGATGCATTGGAATGCGTGCACCGTAATACTATACATTGTAATGTCATGTACTGAAATGCGTGCATTGAGATGCGATGCATTGGAATGCGTGCACCTTAATGCGATGCATTGTAATGCCATGAACTGAAATGCGTGCACTGTAGTGCGATGCATTGTAATGCGATGCATACTGATATGCGATGCATAATGATATGATCGTGCAGTATGTTGTTTATGCAAAGATCCTATTGTTATGCCCCAGCAAGCTATAATTGTACCGTTCTAGCAGGTAATTATGCGCATATGTATCGTATGTTCCCAAACATGTTATGCACAGGTGAAGCATGTGTTGAGTGATGAAACGAGTACTTATCTTTGGAGAAAGCAGCCGGGTGTTTGAATAGCCTACGAGAATGACTCCCGGGTTGCTCGGTGATTGTCTACGGGAGTAGAGAGCAGCTTGGGTGTCCAAAGGAGATTAGTGGGTGTCTAGAGAAGATTTGCTCCTGTCCAACTTGCCGTTGCTCAATCCGGCCCGACCCAACCCGTTCCAGCCAGTTGACCCGCTGGGTTAGTTGACCGGGCTGCATGCCCCCTTTTTTTTTTCTTTTTTTTTAAATCTTTCTTTCCCGCTCTTTTTCTTTCTTTCTGCCTTTTTCATTTTTCTTCTTCCCTGGCTCCTCTCTCGTCATGCCCGGAGGAAGCCATCGTCCTTGCGCCTTCTCCACCCATCCCGGTCCCACATGAGGCCCAGTTCAACCGCTGACTCGCGCCAAGCCGCTGCCATGCGGAGGGGAGAGGAACCTCAGGAGCTGAGCCGGGGGGTTCGTGCGGGGCTGCGGGCGAGTGACGAGGGGGCGATGGGGAGGGGAGGCAGGAGGAGCCAACACTGGCGCCGGAGCCGAGGAGTCCGCCCGATCTGGAGCTGGAGCAGCGGGAGGAGATAGACCCGAACCGGTATCTGGAGAAGAGCCTCCGGCACCCGAACCTGACCCGCCTTGTCCTGTTATTCCGGGCAGGGGGTGAGGTGGGTCGGGATCCAGCGGCACTAATGCTGATTGGGTTGACCGGGACTTCACCCGATAACTAGCATGCATGTTTGCCTTCTTGTTCTTTTCGGTCTCTCTCCTCTTCTTTCCCGCTCTTTTTTTTTTTTTTTTTCGTTTTCCCGCTCATTTTCTTCTTCTGTTTCTTTCTCTGGTTTCTATAACCTTTTCGTTTCTTTCTCTCTGCCTTCGTTTCTTTTTCTTTCCTTCTCTCTCGTCATGCCCGGAGGGAGACGACCAGAGAGGGAGGCGAGTGACGTCAGCGCTCGAACCGGAGAGGAGGGGGGCGCGTAGCTCTCGGCTAGGGTCACTGGGAGGCGACTCCGGGCCGCCGGTCACCGGGAGGTGACTTAGGGCCGCTGGAGGTTGTGGGGCACCGGACGCATTACGAAGTTGGAGTTGCTGCCACGCTAGGTCGTTGGTCCGAGGCCTGCCGACTCATACCTGGTGAATGCAAAGGTGAGCTGCCGAACCCGGAGGCGAGCCAACGAACCCGCTGAAGCCGTTGGAATGAGGCGTGGGGCGCGAGAGTACAAGCAGTGGTGCAGGGGCATTTCGACGCGGCGGTGAGGATCTGGCTTTGACCCCCTGGCCCTTTGACTCTGACCGGGTCGGACACGTTCCTTTGTTTTCTCTCTGCTTTCTTTTCCTTCTTTCGTTCTTTCTTTCCCGCGTTTTTTCCTTCTTTTTTTCTGGGTTTTTTTTTTTTTTTTTTCTATTTCGGACAGAAACAGGTTCGATCCGTGCCGTGGCCGCTGGTGGTGTTGATTTTATGTGCCCGTCAACCGAGACCGCAGCCGGATGAGACAACCTGCTATCGGTGGCCAGAGGAAGCGACCCAGCGGTGCTTGGAGGAGCCAGCCTCGACGTCGTCGTGAATCCTGGTGCCGCCATTTTCCTCTATATCGGCCATGCCACCGTGAACAATCCTTGCCGAGGACCCGGCGGGGAGAGTTTCGGGTAGATACAAACTCGTGCTGAAAATTTGACCCGGAGACCATGAGCGGGTGACCCGCGGTGGTGGCCGATCTCCCGGCAAGGTTGACTGGCGCGAGGCGGTTTCAGCCTTACTGAGCCAGCGAGGTCTTCGAACAGGCTTACCCGGAGGCCTGTGCCTTTTAATTTGGTGTTGCCCATAGCAACTGTCCTGGTTGAACCGTTGGCCAAGAAAAGCCTTACTTTGATATGGCAACACCCCACCGTTGTGGAAGATTGGCAACATGGAGCTGCACGAGCCGGAGAGCAGATGTTTCTAGGTGCAGGAGTGAAGTACTCCGATCTTCAGGGTGCCCAGAGTAATTGTTTCGGCACTCACCTCATAAGAAAATATTCTTTATGCATGGCACCGTTGTCTCGAAGGTGCAAGAATTGGGGTGCGTCCTGCTCCTTCCTTCTCAATTTATTGATGTTCTGTATTTCATGCAATCCTGTCAACCTTCTCTCATTTCCTTCTCCACGGGCACCAATATGCTCTGTGTGGTGAAGAGGCAGATTCAAAATTGCCTTCCCCAATGAATTTATACCAAAAAGGTTGCTAAATCTGCCAACTAATTGATATGGCTATTGCAATTGATATAACGAGACACGTGCATGTGGGGCTTTACTGAAATGAGAAAGACACGTGCCCAACTATATATTTTGCATGCACATCCTGTACGGGGTGAGCAGTGGGGAAGACACGTAGTAAGATAGTCACTGCCTTGTGTGAACACGCGGGAAAACTGGAATCTTATCATGCTTGTCTAAAACAAATCGACGTGTGCAGTGCAGGCAGTATTTGCATAAGGTGGAGCGAACAATTATGAGTTTGAAAACTTAGCCTTGACTTGCCGAAGTTGGATTTGCTGCTCGGAGCAGTGTAATTGTTTGAGCTGCATAACGATCAGAGAAGAATGGCATAGATGAGTGGGTGTCCAAAGGAAATATCTTGGGTACCTGGAGAAAATTCTCCTTCCTTCCCTTTCTGCTGTTTTCTTTCTCCTTCTTGTTTCGTTCTTTGCTCACTGGTTGTTTTTTTCTTTGCCGTTCCTCTCTTCCTCTCTCGTCCGCCCGGGGAGGAGGAGATGACAAACACCGGAGGAGGAGACGAGCTCTCCCGGTCCAGAGGAGAAGACGACCCGCACCGCACCGGGTGGGACGACCCGCATCGCACCGGAGGAGACGACCTGCTATCGGAGCCCAAAGGAGGCGACCCATCGGTGCCCGGAGGAGCCGGCCTCAACGTCGTTGTGAGTCCCTGGTGGCGTGTAGGCCGTGGAAGTTCACTAGGTGGCCGGCCGGATGGGCAGAGCGAAGCGGGGGGGGGGATCGTGCGGGCTTCGTGCTCTCCGGGCCGAAAATGTTTCCGGGTCGGGCTTGCTAATCGGGTTAACCTGGGCTGGGCCTCCTGCCTCCTGCTGGCAGCAGCTACTTGGTTTTTTTTTTCCTGGTCGGGCTGCCTGCCGATGGTACAATCAAATGATAAATTGAATGATTGATCTCTACCCGCTGGTAGAGCAACGCAACTTTTAGTAAATCTTCCCACAGACGGCGCCAATTGTTTCTGTTCAAACCCATAGGCCTGACAGAAGCACAATAATAAAGATAGAACATGAACACAAGGATATATATAGTGGTTCACCGTGTCATCGGAGGGCACGGCTACGTCCACTTGGAATATAGTATGATCGGCCAATAAGCCATCGGGTGGTGGTTACATGCCAAGAGTAGCAAGTATCCAATTAATCTAACTTTAAGGGGGAAGCCCTCTATTTATAAGGAAGGAGGCTTCCCACCTCTACTACATCTCCAATGTGGGATGCAAATATACTATTACATATTTCCCTACTCTGGAGGCTACTTCAGGTGTCCGGTGGCACGCCCTCTGGGTGCGGCACCGGTGATCTCTGACATTGGGAATGTAGCCGGGGTGACGGTCTATCCGAGGCACACCGGAAGTAGGGCATATCAGGACGGTTGCACGGTCCACGAGGTCGCTGAATACGTTTGGCGGTGCACCATATATACCTCCAACATGTACTATAAGTGACTTTCCTGGATTAGGGATGCTTGCGGGCTCAACGGTGAAAGGGTACAAAGCATGTCCAATTTGTCTAGATGATTTGACAGCAGAGTATATTTGTGGGAGAATTGTTTATGAAGGGCATCGGAAATGGCTCGACGAGAATATCTCGATGCGATCCAGTTTGGCATTTAACGGGAAGCCAGAGTGGGGAAAAAGACCAGCTCATAAGGACGGAGATGAACTTTTGGAGGAAATTAGGTCACACAGTTACGCCACTCTTAGCCAGTATCCGGATTTTCATGTCCCCTACTCAGCACACAATAAACAATGTTGGACCCATGAGAGCGTATTTTGGCCTCTTCACTATTGGTCATCGTTGGTACACAGGTACTGTTTAGATGTCATGCACATTGAAAAAAATGTGGGTGACAATATCCTTGCCACCATTCTTGCAATTGAAGGGAAGACCAAGGATGGTCCATGGGCAAGAGCTTTGGAGAAGAGGAAAATCCGCAAAAGTCAACATCAATCGGAAGCTGAAAAGAAGACGGGAAAGGTTCCTCATGCACCCTTTTTAGTTAAAGAGGAAAATCGTTAAGAAGTATTCGAATGGTTTCGCTCTGCTAGGTATCCACTTGGTTATGCGGGAAGTTTGAGAAATAAGGTCAAACTAACCGATAAAAAGTTCTATGGATTGAAGACGCATGATTGCCATGTCCTGCTTCAACGTCTTTTTCTGGTGGTTATCCGAGGATTTTTGTCAAATAACGTCGTGAAGCCATTGATAGCATTGTCAAATTGGTTTCGGAAATTATGTGCTAGGGAGTTGAAGAAGGCAGATGTTCAACAGATGGAAGTTGAGATAGTGATGATTCTCTGCAATTTGGAGTTGATTTTTCCTCCACATTTCTTCACCTCTATGGTTCATCTCATGGTTCACCTTCCCGAACAAGTTATGCATATAGGCCCAGTACATTTTACATGGATGTATCCGATGGAAATGTATATGCACTAACCAAATATGTTTATTTTTGTTAAAACTAAATTTACACTAACTGTATATATGCACTAATTATGGATACCGTCTTATAGGCAATCAGGTGATTATAAACAGTCAATGAGTAATACACGTTACCCGGAGGGGAGTATTGCAGAAAGGTACATATCATGGGAGTCGGTGACGTACTGTAAGTCTTATATGCAATTGGAAGATGTTGAACAGCCCAATCCCCCAATATGGAATATTAGTTGTGTTTCGCAGTTAGTTCAGCCGTGTATTATGGATACCACCAGAAATATTAGGTTAACAGAGGAGCAAACGGTTTAGGCTCACTGGCAAATTTTGACGGATACAGAAGAAACCCAATATTACATGGACACTCATTTGCACATGTACATAGCGAAATATGGTGACAATTATGACGAGCGCCTCATAAGGAGGAGTTTCCGTCGATGGTTCTTAAGATATGTACGAAAATTTAATTTTAATAGTATAACACTAACACCATGTATATTTCAGGCAAATAACATGCATGATGCTCAAAACCTTAATTTTAATCGGGCAATATGGTCATTGGCTCGAGGTCCACAATTCACCCGGATTTATAAGGCGTGCTATGTGAACGGTATCAAGTATGTCTCATTCGATAGAGATCAAAGGCTCTTGACTCAAAATAGCGGGGTGATGTTAAGTAGGGCTGGGCGCGGGCCGGGCCGAGCCCAAAATTCCCAAAGCCCGACCCCCTCGGTCCGAGCCGAGCCGAGCTTTTTCCAAGTTAAGGACCGGCCCGAGCCCGAGCCGGGTTTTCGGGCTTTTTCGGGCTCAAAAATATTGTATTCCTCGCCTTCCCTTCAGCACTCATTCCTCTGTGTTTCAGTACAAACACCGGATTCAATTATCTTCTGCAAAAATTCGCACAAAATTGATGAGAAAATTGAGTAGGCCAAGTGCCAAAAGCGTAGATCAGCACCGGCGAGACCGCTTGTCTGAAACTGAAATAGGTGAAAGATAAGGCAACCAACTGTGGCTCCTCCCTGCTTTCTGGCTTCCTTCTTTTCTTCGCCTCCCCCGTTGCGAGTAGCAGCCACCGACGAGGGAGGGATCGGTGAGGAGGAGAGAGGAGGGGACCTGGAGCGGCTGGAGGGTGGCGCGTGACTGCTCTGGGTGGGGGGGAGCGACCGTGCAGGAGGGGAGGGAGCGGCTGTGCGGGTGCCGGGGGGAGCAGACAACGACTGTGAGCGGTGCTGGTGGGGGGAGATAGCTATGCGGGGCGCGGGTTGGGGGTGCGGGTGGGGGCGATGCGCGCGCGGGGGGCGGTGCTCTGGTGAGATGGCTGGAGAGATGGCTGGAGAGTGGAGACCGATAGAGAGAGAGGAGAGAGGGGGGCTCTGGTGTTGGAGACCAATCGAGAGAGAGAGGGGGGGGGGGGGGGGGGTTGGTGTTGAAGACCGATCGAGAGAGAGAGAGAAGAGGGGGCTCTGGTTGAATCAACCTTTTTTGAGATTGAGATCTCTTATCTCCTTCCTCTGAGCAGATAGGCACTAAGTCTGGGTTTGAGTTCGGGCCGGGCCGAGCTTTCGGTCCCAAAAAAAATAGGGCCCGAGCTCGGACCGAAGTTCATCTTTTCGGGCCGGTCCTTCAACGGGCCGGTCTTTTAAAAATCTGGGCTCGGCTCGGACCGCATTTTTTTCGGGTTTTCGGGCTGGGCTTTCGGTCCCACGGGCCCAAACGCCCAGCCCTAATGTTAAGTACGAATGTTGGAAACCTGTCCCAACACTTCTATGGCCATCTTCACTATGTAGTCGAGGTATGTTATCCAGACAATATGTCGGTCGTGTTGTTCAAAGGTATATGGCACAACACCACTGACGATCTGGATGCCGAAGAAATTGACACCGTCTAGGTAGATCATGGTCTGATATCAATGGATACAAACACTAGTTACTATGAAAATTCACCATTTTGTCTTGCTATCAAGACAAAACAAGTGTTCTACTTGGACGATCCTGTGGCGGGTGGTACTTGGAAGGTGGTGCAAGAAATGTCACACCGAAATGTATACAATGCCGAAGTACTGGCAACAGAAGATAAAATGCCTCCTTCAGGGAATCAAATCTCAGAGCCTTACCAAGAGAACACACTAAGTTAAATGCAATTTTACCATATTGATGCATCTAATCTCCAACTGGATTTAGAAGTACACGAAGAGAATGAAGAATCAAGCGGTGATGACCTCGATGAGTTCGATGAGGAAGAGGAAGAGGAAGACTACTAGTTATTATTGTATATGTTGTAATATGATGATGATGATATATATATATATATTTCTTGTTGTAATTTTGAACAATATTTACAATATTCTAATTTAATAAAAGCATATCCATCTAAACATAACTAATCTGTAAAGTTCAAGTGAAGTGACGAATATTGTCCAATCTTTGTCGCTTTAACATTTCAAGTGGCAAAGTTTGAACACTTTTCGTCGCTTCAAGTGATCTGAAGCGACGAAGTTGGACCTCACTAGGTTACCCTGTGAGTTTTAACTTAGTCGCTTTAATATTTGAAGCGACGAATATTGATATTGTCGTCGCTAACTTAAATACGAAGTGACGAGTGTTTCCAAAGTTCGTCGCTTCAAATAGATGATTATGTGAACCGGGACTTGCCGCGCTTTAGAAGAAGCTATTTGTTACCGAGCCATATTATTAGGAATAACGAAAGCATCTCTAAATACTCAAAGTTTCATATCCGAAGCAAGTTTTCAAGAAACTGCTCGAGTTTTAGCAAAAGCTGCCCTACGGGGTCGTATCGATTGGTTGAAAGATCTGAAAGAGAACGTTGTTCTAGGAGGGATGATACCCGTTGGGAAATATTTACCATCCGAAAAGAGGAAAAAAGCGGGGTCGTTGTCTAAAGAAATGCTTTGATAAAGGGCAGATGTATAGAACCTTTCAACGAAATAGTGCTTTTTCAACTCTCTCAAAATGGAATATATTCCAAACATAAATTACTACCAGATCGGACAGAATAGCCGACGAAAAAAATTTCGTCTACTATTCAAAATTTTTGTCGGGTATTCCTTCTACCGACGAAACTTTCGTCGGCTATTATTCATCGATAAAACGGCGTTGGTAATAACGAAACCCGACGACAATAACGAAATCGTCGGCCATTTTCACATATGCCCGACGAAATAACGAAATCGTCGGCCATTATCACCGACGAAAATACATTTCGTCGACCAAACCTTGTCATAATGCCCGACGAAATTCGTCGGATATTTTCACATATGGCCGACGATATCGTAAAATATAGCCAACGATCTCTTCTCTTTCGTCGGTTATTTGTTCTGAAATATAGCCGACGACATGAAGATTTCGTCGGAATATATTAATATTTTAAGAGGCATTAATTAGTTATAGCCGACGAAACCGTCACTATTTAACATAGACTACTGACGAAATAATGTAATTTTCGTCGGTTATAACAGTTATAGCCGACGAAATTTGTTAAAAATCATCGGCTATAGCAGTTATAGCTGACGAAATAATGTCAATATCGTCGGCTGTTCTTACATTTTGGGGAAAAAAAATTAAATTAATTTCTAAATTACCATTCCAAGCAACCTGCAATTCACAATGACAACAAGAAACACGTTTTTCATTAATTATTTAATTTGTTCCATCCCTAAACCCTAAACCCTAATCCTGGCCACCATCCTGCTGTCCATCATGCTCGTCATCCTGTTGAATGAACTCGGGAGCTCTCGGCATTCGAGATTCATCTAACGGCTCAAACGGGGGCGGGGGTTCAAGGCCTTGTTGTTGTGCCACGAACATAGCATACCACCAGTTTTGTTGGCCGGCGTAGTTCTGTCGCCGAATTCTCTCGCATTCAGCATGCCAACGCTCCATTTCCATCTGATACTGCTGTGTTCTGCGTTGTTGCTCCTGTGATCTCTGGAACTGGGCCGCCAATCTTGCATTTTCTTCTGCCAATCTCTGCATTTCCCCCTTCATCTGTTGGGTGTCCCCGCCTCCCCTCTTTTGAGCTCCCTTAGTGGTCTTCAGGACCCCTATTCCAGAACTTCCCAAACCCCGACAGTAGTAGTCGTTTGACCGTTTTGGGAAGGCTGCGTCGAATATCCTCGCTGCAGTTTGGACATTCGATCGGTCGACTTGGCTCAGGGCTTCTTGCAGATCTTCCTCTGAAATGTTCGGTTGTGTCTCCCGAACTACTGCCTGCAACACTTCTTCTTCGGCCCGGTTCACCCTCTCCTAATTGAACGGGAAAAAAAAATAATTAATATTCTAACAAATATATAATTAAGTAAAATTAATAATTAAAATTTTTAAATCGTAATCAACGACTTACAAGCTCTTCTGTCGCTAATGGATAAGCCTTCTTGAACGTCTCTACGTACGGGTTGCTTAAAGGATGATCTCTAAGCGTCTCCTTCCGATATTGTGAAAATGGCCTAGAACCACCATGATGGGGGGTTGTGTTACGGCGGCGGTTCGCAGAGTTTATCCGAGACCGTTCCTTCAAACAAATAATAAAATATTAGAAAAATGCATAAAAAAATTAGTATAATAATTATAAAATAATTAAACTAATAATTAAAATATTCACAAAATAAACATTTATAGTTAAGTTTAGTATTTACCTGCATAACTGGGTTGTTGAAGTATACTATCTTCAACCAACGCCACTCGTACTCCCTGAACATGAACTCTCTTGGAGTACCCACACGACCATATTTGTCGTTTTCGGTAAAGTGGGTACGTAGCTCGTTCTTCCACTCTTTGAACCTACGGAAAAAACAAAAGTGCATTAGAAATATTATTAATAACATAAAATATTTCAAATTATAAGATGAGGAATTCCCAACGTACCTCGAGTTCTGCATCGCGTACGCCCAAGCCTGCTTGTGTTCGGCAATCTCGAAGTATGGCTGAAAGATAATATTTTATTAGTTTTAAAATTATAACAATACCGAAAATTATTAAATATTACGATAAAGAAATTAAGTTTTTTAAATTACTCACCGACGCCGCGTTGTTGACCTCCCTCTTGATCTCTTCCGGCACATCAGCCCACCGTGTCCACAACGTAGGGACTCTATCCCTAATTAGTGCTCCCACGCAACCCGCGTAATCGCGGCGTTTTTTCCCCTTAACATCCTGATTAGGGGGTTCGTTGATCTGGATCCTCCCGCTGGTCTCAACACTTTTCCTGAGCGTATCAAAACATATGACACTTCTCGTATTCCTTCTTGAACTGCTAGCGGCGGTCCCTAACACATAAACGACGATTGGTTAATAAAATTAAATATTAGTGCGTTAATTTTAATAAAACATTTAATTAATAAAATCAAATGTTACCTGAACTCGATGACCCTTTTGTCGACTTTCCTTTTAATCTCGCCGAAATCAGGAGCTCGAGTCTCTCAAATGGCTCATAATGGTATGCCTCCGCAACACTCACGTACTGAGGCGTAGCAGGCCATATGGGCACACCACGCTCGTCGACCTCGGGTATGGCAGGAATGTTGTATGGCACGTATAGCTGATTAGGGAGAGTAGGCCCCTCAGTAGAGTCAGCAGCAGACGGCGCAGGACTCGTCATCGGCTCCCGATGAACCTCAGGCATACGGACCTGATGAACGTCTGGAGTTATGTCCTCCTCAAATAGCTGCGTACTACATCTCGGAGGATATGGCCTGAGAGGGGGACATGAACTGCTCGCCGGCCGCCCCGCCGATAAAAGGGTCTGGTGCCGGTTGCTCACACTCCTCCGCGGCTGGGATGAATCGATCATCTGAGGCTGGCTGGTGGTCTTCTCAGGCTGGCTAGGGGTTCTCTCGGAGTCTCCGGATCCGCCAAAACTTCTAGAACCCCTAGATCTGGAACGATGGCCTCCGAATAGCTGTCTAAATGCATCGGCCATCTGGAAACAAATAAATTAATACATTAATTAATATTAAATTATATTACATTAAATAACAAATTCTAATTGATATAATAACCAATAATACTAATATATTTTAAAACATACTAACAAATTAATATTTATAATTTAACTAATTTTAAATAATACTAACCATTAACATAAATATAACCATTCATATAGAAACATAACTATATTTCATCATTAACATATATATACATACAAATAACCATTTATATATTAACATAAATATAACCATTTATATAATTAGGCTACCAATTTATATATATAATTAATTTAACAATTTATATATAACAATTAAAATATACATTAACATATATATATATATATATATATACACAAATATGTGTATATATTAACAATTTATATAATTAATCTACAAATTTATATATATAATTAATCTAACAATTTATATATATAACCAATATATATATCCATTTAACACACACTTAAATATCTAAATTATATACCTAAATTATACAATTAAAATAAATTGCAAAAAAAAAAAAAAATTACCTAGAGGAGGAGGAGGCCGGAGGAGGAGGAGAAAGGAAAAAGTCGGGCTGACTGCGGCTTTCAGCTTTTATAGCAGAGAGAATAGCCGACGATTTAAAAGATTTCGTCGGCTATACTTTGAATGTCGTCGGCTATACTTTGGAAGATCAACAGCCGTCGGATCTGAGCCATCCAACGGCGGACAATAAAAAGGCGCGGATCGCAAGAGTTTAGCCGACGAAATATAATTTTCGTCGACTAAACTATAGGTCAAACCACTAAGTCAAACCTCTAAACGCTTACAAACGGAAATTAGTCTAGTTAAACGACGTTTTTTGGCCTGACCTTCAACAAATAATAGTTTCAAATCGATGAGATGCAACTAATCGTATAAAAATTTTACAAAATTGATTTAACGAACGTCAGGCTACCCATAGGAAAACGAAAGTAAAAAACAGTTAACCGCAACATTCGGCACACAGATTTTATCAGAACCTTGTCATTTTTCAACCGTAGACGTATTTCATTATTTCGGTCATATCTTATTTCACAACATTTTTGCATTTGAAGAGTCTACGTATAGTAACTATTTGAAACTATACATTCACTTAAACACTTAGTAAACAAGTTAAGGAACATTAGTGCATATGTTCTGATTTTGAATCTAAAAGTTTAGAAAATCTATTCCAACAGTCAGATATCACCGTTAAGATTACATACATGTATGGGAAAAAATCCAACTTCAGCTGACAACGTTAAAGACTCGATCGGAATGGTCAACCGGGTAAGTCAAACCTCTAAACGCTTACAAACGGAAATTAGTCTAGTTAAACGACGTTTTTTGGCCTGACCTTCAACAAATAATAGTTTCAAATCGATGAGATGCAACTAATCGTATAAAAATTTTACAAAATTGATTTAACGAACGTCGCCTACCCATAGGAAAACGAAAGTAAAAAACAGTTAACCGTAACATTCGGCACACATATTATATCAGAACCTTGTCAATTTTCAATCGTAGACGTATTTCATTATTTCGGTCATATCTTATTTCACAACATTTTTACATTTGAAGAGTCTACGTATAGTAACTATTTGAAACTATACATTCACTTAAACACTTGGTAAACAAGTTAAGGAACATTAGTGCATATGTTCTGATTTTGAATCTAAAAGTTTAGAAAATCTATTCCAACCGTCAGATATCACCGTTAAGATTAAATACATGTATGGAAAAAAATCCAACTTCAGCTGACAACGTTAAAGGCTTGATCGGAACGGTCAACCGGGTAAGTCAAACCTCTAAACGCTTAGAAATGGTAATTGGACTGTCTAAAAGACGTTTTTTGGCCTGACCTTCAACAAATAATAGTTTCAAATCGATGAGATGCAACTAATCGTATAAAAATTTTCCTCAAAATATTTACCGAAGGTAACGCTACCATTAGGGAAACGAAGGAATAAAACCTTTGACCGCATCTTTCGACACTCAGATTTTAGCGGAATCTTGTCATTTTTCAACCGTAAACGTATTTTATCATTTTGGTCATATCTTATCTCACGACTTTTTTCTGTTTGAAGGATGAAGCAATGCTTTATCGCTAGTGATAGAAAATGGAATATGGTCATTTTTTATTTTTTTTGTTTTAATTCATAGCCGACGAGAGATATACTCGTGGGCTATTCTTTTGTCGTTTTCTGTCTAAAATAAAATATGTATTTTTCAATATAGTTATGGCCGACGAGAAAATGTCAATTTCGTCGGCCAAAATTTCAAAAGTTTTCGTCGGCTAATGTTTCAGAGAAAGGCCGACGAAAATCCAAATCATCGACTGAAATATGAATATAGCCGACGTTTTTTATTTATACCAACGAAAAAACAGTATCGTCGGCTATGGTTAAACTATGGCCGACGATTTTGTTTTTCCACCGACGAAAAATAAAATCGTCGGCTATTCGTTGGAATTACCGACGAAAATTTTAATTCGTCGGCCGTGTTTTTTTAATTTCGTCGGGAAAAACCTTTTTTCTAGTAGTGTATGCCATGGTTCCTTACTTCGACATGATACAAATATCTAAATTTGATATTTTTAGATACTTTTTCAGACCTATTGCCGATACTAAGTAGCAGCCAAAATTTTTTATCCATTTTTCATGATATTATGCATGGATCAGATATATCATGGCGAATTCTTCAGAAAAAATTGTGTCTTCCACAATGGAATATGATAAGTGATATTTCGAGTAAGTGTTTACATAATCTTCTTCTGTTCGAAGAAATGATTCATCGAAATAATGAGTCACCATTGATATCGACACATCTGAGATCGCCAAATGTTCGGGAGTTCCTCTATTCAATCCTTTTCCTTCTTCTTATTGTTCGATACGTCGTTCGTACACATCTTCTCTTTTTTTCTCGAGCCTATAGTGAGTTACAGACAGAGTTCGAAAGGTTCAAATCTTTGATGATTCCATCATACATGATTGAGTTGCGAAAACTTCAGGATAGGTATCCTCCATCTAAATTGAATTCTTTCTGGTTAAAGAATCTCTTTCTAGTTGTTGGGGAACAATTAAGAGATTCTCTAGAAGAAATATGGGGTTCCGCTTCTGGATTCCTCATTTGCGCGAATCTCTCTTTTTCTTCCTCTGCATACGCAAAACCCATAAAGCTCTTCACAAAAAACCCTAAAATCGAAACCCCTAATCACTCTCCTTCGATTTCAAGAAATCCACCAAACCCCCAAACCCGAAATTCCTAACCCTAACCCCTTCCATTCATCAATGGCACCAGGTTCTAGTGCCCAGAAGAGGAAGAAGGAGCTCGAGGCCAGAAGGGAGAGGAAGGCGGCCGAAGCTGCAGCTAGAGCGGCAAATGCGACAACGACACCAGAGGCGGCGAATGCGACGACGAGACCAGAGGCGGGTAATTTGGTACCAGTCCCGTCGTTGGAAGATACCACCCCTTCGGGGTTGGGGCTGCTGGAAGGGGAGCTGGCGGTGGCACCACCAGTGGCGTTGGAGCTGCCGCTGTGGAAGGGCACAACGATGACGGTTGTTGACAGTAGCCACAGAGGGGCTACAGCAGGCCCACAGACTCGCAGCTAGTGTACCAGGGGCCGGCCCGAGGCCCAGGACCGGATCACCAGCACCCGGCCTCGGGGTCTAGCAGTCTATCCTGCCACCAGGGGCCCGGGGACCGGGGGCGCCTGCCTGCCAAAGAGGTCACCAGAGCTGCCCTTTGGTGTGCAAACAGAAGGGAACCAGTCCCACATCGAAGGGTAAGGCCAGACCTCACTCCTGGCCACCTATATAAGGGTCCCAACTACCCTCATTAATAGTTAACTGATCCTTCCTACCACTTATATACGTGCTTAAGTTATATCTATTCCAACTATACTAACTTAGGCATCGAAGAGGAGAAGACCGGCCCGCCCGGTATTCCCCTTAGTAAGCAGGTTTACAGGAGATCACGTGAGGATTCATCTGTCTCTACCAGGCCCCAGGGTTTGTGCAGAAACAATTGGCATCGTCTGTGGGAAGTTTGGACAAGAAACCACGTAAGCACTATCAATGGCAGAGAATTCGGAAGCAAGACAGGAAAGGAATACCACCGAGGAGCAGCGTGTTGCACCAGTGCAAACGATTGTCTCCATCCCGGACGTTATGCGAGAGCAGCGCGGCGACTAGGGCGATCAGGAAGGCTGGAGCTGTGGGAGGCCGACCGGCACGCCGGGGCCACACCACGACAGCTCGCGCGGGAAAGGCCCGGCGGAGGACGACAGGCCTGTGCACCGGAGCTTTTCTTTGACGTTCTCGGATGATCCGAGTGATGAGAGGAGAGCCCGCGCTGTGACAGTGACCGGGACACCACGTACAGCCCCGACCAGAGCAGTATGGCGGGAGAGATACGGGCAATGGCCACAGAGGTCAGTCGCCTGTGTGAGGAGGGCGACCGGGATAGAGCCAAGTCCAACGCCCGGTATGGAGAAATGGAGGCAGTGAACGCTGCCCTGGTAGCCGCCCTGGAGAGAGGACAACAGCGCAACGAAGCTATGACCAGGGCACCGGCACCCCCACCAAGCCAGTCTCGACGGTTTGAGGCGGGGCAGTCATCAGGCAGGAGGCTCAGTGATCCCGAGCGAGCGGAGTCACCGGCCGGCACGGCACCGCCCAAGAGCTCGCCGACGCCCCTTCAGCCACACGCTTCGTTCGAAGATGAAGCCGTGACCCCGACTGCACGGGCATTGCAGATGCTCGCCGACACTGTGTTGGATTTGAAGGCCCAAATGGAGGCCAACGAGAGAAGAGCGGCACGGCCGATGGAAGACGCATGGTTCAACGAGCGCACTCTGTCTGGAGAAGCGCTCAGCTGGTTCTATGAGCTTTCGGCAAATTCAATCGAGGCCTTCGAACAGTTGGCCGACCGGTTTGTAGGCCGCTTCATCCTCCGGGTCGAGGGAGCCCGCACATCGACCATCCTCTTCAACTGCATGCAAGCGTCCGGCGAGGAATTGAGGACTTTCGTCAACCGTTGGCAAACGGCGACGGCCGGGGTTCGGAACCTTGACAAAGGTATCGCCGAGATGACGTTCAAGCAAGGGCTCCGACCGGGAAAATTTTCCTACGCCGTACGGGTGAAACTCCCGCAGGGGTATGACGAGTTGATGGCAATGGCCATCCGGCACGCCCAGGCCGATCACGAGACGTACGGGCAGCACCTGCTGAAGAGGAAGCGGGAAGAGCAGCAGGAAGACCACCCCCGGGAGGAGTACCCCCCACCCCGCCAAGAAGACAAGACCAGCCAGCGGACCGAGAACTGAGCCGCCCGACCGAGCCGACCCAACATAAATTGGGGGCAACGGCAGCAGAGGCCCTATCATGATAGACCCCAGAACAAGCACAAGCCGGCGCAGTTCCGACAAGAACGCCCCCTGGCAATCATGCCAGCACAACCGACCGGTCAAGAGGTCTTCACCGCTCTCACCTCTTCATACGAGGACATTTTGCTCGAGAATGGGAACATCATTCCCCCACCGCCCAGGAGAAAGTACCCGAAGGGGAAGCTTACCACGGCGCAAACGGGCAAGTACTGCTCCTATCATGATGAGGCTACTCATCGAACGAGCCAGTGCTGTGCTCTCAAGACAACGGTGGAGGGTTTGATTAGTAACGGCCAGCTCCAACGGTATATAGGGGAAAGGAGAGCAGATCCCGACCGGGAGCAAGACCGGGGCTGGTAGACTCGCCAAGCCTCCAAGCGGTTAGTCTGGCATATCACCGGTTCAACCGCTGTAACATCACAAGATGTATATGCAAACTACTTTCAAGAAAAATTCCACCGGTTCCATCAATTCAAGTATATTCATAGTCAAGGGATAACACAAGCAGAAGCCGTTCCGGCAAGTTTACAAAAAAGAGCAAGGACAAAATCCTAAGGAGCTACGCCTCCCCCCTCAGCGGGCAATCCGCCAGCCTCTCCGGATGAAGCAGCCGCGCCTTCAGCAATCTGAGGTCTACCCTCCCCTTCCGGTTGCTCTTCCGCCGACTGCTCATGGATATCCGACTGCTCATGGATATCCTCATCAGCGGCCTTCGACATCCGGGAGGTATCCAGGTACCCCTTCTGCTCCCATTCCGTGTACGCATCCACAATGCCCGATTCCCTGGCCTTCTCCAGGATCTGAAGGAACTGATCGCTCTCATGGTATTTGAGAACAACCCGCTCATAGAGTTCCGGGTCCTCTTCCCCGGCCGCAGCGGCAGAGGCGGCGCGCACAGCAGCAGCTCCCACCTGGAGCTCGTCCACCCTGGCCTCCAGTTCGGCCTTCTCCTCCTCAGCCAGCTCCTTCTCCCTCTCCAGGCTCCGGACCTGCTCCTCCAGCTTGGCCACCTGCTTCTTGGCCCTCTCCTCCAATCTGGCCTTCTCCCGCTCCAGTCGGGACCTCTCTGCTTCCAGCCGCTCTCGGGCTCCTGTCAGCTCGGCCACCTGCCTCTTCAGCTCCTCGCTCGGATCGGGCTGGTACAGATTGTACAGCAGCTGCATAACAACAGAGAGCCAATTAAGCAAGCAACAAAGGAAATGAGTTACGAGCGGTACAATGGCACCGGGCAATTCTTACCTGCAGGACCGACTCCTTGAACTTTTGGCGCTTACCACCCGCCAAGGCTCCGGTGACCTCAGATCTGTCCAGACCAAGGCCGGCCAGGTCTGCCGCCAGCTGCCGGGCGAGTGCACTCTCCGGGCTGCCCCTCTGTGCCTCCGCAGGCACGGGGCTACTCTGCCGAGCAGCGGCAGCCTTCTCTCCAGCGGAACTCGATGCACCGCTGGTTACCTTGAGCCGTTTGGCCAGATTCTCACCGGACGACCCGCCGGTCAGCGTCACCAGCGTGAAGGGAGGAACGTCCATGATCCTCCGCCTCTTCTCACCCTGGCCGTTCGGCGAAGAAGATCGTGCGCCTAATCGGCTGACCTGGGTGACGAGCGGGACTGACCCCGGCCGGTACGGAATCCGGCTCACTCCACCGAGAATCTTTAGTGGCCCCCCGGTAGTCTTGCCCTTACCGGGTCCCGCCTTGGGCACAGCAGGGTGGCTCTTCACACGCGCCAGGACATAGCCGTCGTCCTCAACATCCATGGCCCTCGGCTCGGGATGAACCGTAAACTGACCGGACTCCTCGTCCACCGAGGTCCGCGAAACGGCCTCGCCTTTCTCCTTCAGCCTCGCGAGAAGGTCTTCACCGTCCATGGATAGGGTGGTGTCGGGTTTGATGACCGCCCGGGAAGATGCACCTGTAGGACGAGCAAAGATCAGTATTTAAAAGTTAGCAAAAGTGTCACCGCTAGCACTTGCTACGCACCGGGATCTCGCCCGAGACAGCAATAGTCCAACACTTCCCGCCGGATGAAGTTGTAAGAGCTCCGTTCGAGATCGTCCCAACATCCGAGTATGGTCGTGATCCTCTCCTGCTCCAACTCGGATATCTCGAACGATTGATCCCCAGGGGGCTGGAAGGTACCAGGAACCCGGTACATCTTACTCCTCTTCTGCCACTTCCCGCCCGCCATCACCACCTTCTTCCTCCAGTTGTTATCCACCCAAGAAGGCATATTGGTGATGATAGGTTGAAAGCACCGGGCGTTGAAGGACAGACAACCCCGGGACCCTCGCTTCTTCGAGTATGATAACCTGTACAGTGCCCGAAATTCGTTTACCGTTGGCATACTCATCCTGGACAACTCGTACAGGCAGCCGAGGCTCAGCAATCGCCTCCACTGGAGCCCTGGGAGCTGCGCGGGAGACACTTGCAGTGCACTGAGCATGTACTGCACGAAGTCTGGCAGCGGGAGCGAAAAACCGTGGCGAAACTGGTCTAGATGCACGGCAACCTAACCTGCCTCCGGGTTACAGGCTGACTCTCCGGGATTCAGTGGCCGTAGCGCCACCTCATCCGGAATACTCCACGTCTCCCGGAATGCAGCAATCTCTCCAGGGTTCATGCTACCCTCCGGCTCATCGCACACCACGGCATCTTTCCCTCTCCCGATGGTGTAGCTCACAGGCGGAGCACCAGCAAGGCGCACCCCGTGCGGTATTTCCTCAGATCCTGAGGACCCGGAAGACGAAGCCCCGCTCCGGGAGTGGTCAGCGGCTTCAGACACCGGGGATTCCGAACCGAGCCAGTCCTCCAGTCTCTCCTCATCGTCCACGACGGGACGCCTGACGGCCGATTCGGAAGCCCCATCAGAACTTGCAGAAGACATTTTTAACCTAAGGGGAAGAAAAAACAAAACCCTAGCGCTGGTCAGCAACAGGCTAGAACAGCGCCCTCTGCGGCCCCTCCCCAAGTTTACCGCAGACACTCCGCTTAAAACAACTCAGTCGGCGACAAAGATCCCCTCCCCCCGCCGCAAAAACACCGAAAAGAAAAACAAGAACAACACCAGGCAAAGAAAGCAAGAACTTACCGATTAGTATGCTCAACCGAGGAAAGTCCGCCCTGCGAAAGCAGCGAGCAATGGTAGGAAAAGAGTAAAAGAGCACTTGAGGCAACGGATGTCGCGGGGCACCTCCACAGAGCTTTTGCCGGATTTCTCTCTTTCTCTTAGTCTCTTTGAGCAAGGAGTAAAACAGAATGAAGAAGGCAGAGGAGACCTTTTTATAGAGAGGGCCGGTGCCCTAGGCGCTTGTAATTCCCCCAAAACACGCAATCAGAGCAACTCAAACGCCCGCGAATCCAGACCTTCCATCTCAGACCGCTCCCTACTAGCACGTGTCCCAGCATCAGTAAACTGCCCACGCCATCATAACTGATGGGACTGATGGACTTCCTCCTTAAATGCATGTCAGCCACTTGTCCCGCTTACTGGCGACAGGTAAGGGAGTTAGGAGCGGGAACCGTGGTGTCAGACCCCCCCACTTCCCCAGGCTCCACGGCTGCATGGCATCTTCACTGCAAGTCACCGGTTATGATCTTTCAACCGGCTTGAAGACATCTCACCGGTTATGATCATCCAACCGGCTCGAGAGCATTGTTCCGGGTATGAGCTATCCATCCGGTACCATGGCAGTTCACGGTTAGGTATCATTCAACCGGCTGCATGGCATCTTCACTGCAAGTCACCAGTTATGATCTTTCAACTGGCTTGAAGACATCTCACCGTTTATGATCATCCAACCGGCTCGAGAGCATTGTTCCGGGTATGAGCTATCCATCCGGTACCATTGCAGTTCACGGTTAGGTATCATTCAACCGGCTGCATGGCATCTTCACTGCAAGTCACCGGTTACGATCTTTCAACCAGCTTGAAGACATCTCACCGGTTATGATCATCCAACCGGCTCGAGAGCATTGTTCCGGGTATGAGCTATCCATCCGGTACCATGGCAGTTCACGGTTAGGTATCATTCAACCGGCTGCATGGCATCTTCACTGCAAGTCACCGGTTATGATCTTTCAACCGGCTTGAAGACATCTCACCGGTTATGATCTTTCAACCGGCTTGAAGACATCTCACCGGTTATGATCATCCAACCGGCTCGAGAGCATTGTTCCGGGTATGAGCTATCAATCTGGTACCATGGCAGTTCACGGTTAGGTATCATTCAACCGGCTGCATGGCATCTTCACTGCAAGTCACCGGTTATGATCTTTCAACCGGCTTGAAGACCTCTCACCGGTTATGATCATCCAACCGGCTCGAGAGCATTGTTCCGGGTATGAGCCATCCATCCGGTACCATGGCAGTTCACGGTTAGGTATCATTCAACCGGCTGCATGGCATCTCACCGGTTAGGTAACATTCAACCGACTCGAGACCATCTCACCGGTTATGATCATCCAACCGGCTCGAGAGCATTTTTCCGGGTACGAGATCCACCCGACCCCATGGCATTTCACTGGGGGACTCGTCTCGATATGGCAGAACGCCCGGTCGAGGTCCACCCGGCTCCATGGCATGACCCCGGTCATGAGAACATTCGACCGACATGGGCTTTATACACCCGGGTGAGTTTACATCTAACACATGTACTCTTGTCTAGCAGGATAAAAACCCTGCATCGCACTGAACTGCCATCAATGTGGGGCTCCACGGCGAGACTTGTCACCTCAACGCCACCCCATTTCCTCAACGCGTATTCCAACACAAGCTGAGAAGAACTAGCAAGTGTTGACCGGTGCCTCAGCAGACCGCAACACCGAGTCCACCTCCCCGCAGCCTAGCAATATGGACTCGTCTCGATATAGCAGAACGCCCGATCGAGGTCCCATACTCCGACTCGCACCGATTTGGCAGAACGCCCTGTCGAGGTCGCAGCCTAGCAATATGGACTCGTCCCGATATGGCAGAACGCCCGGTCGAGGTCCCATACTCCAACTCGTACCGATTTGGCAGAACGCCCGGTCGAGGTCTAGTGCACAAGTTCACTTGGGGGACTCGTCTCGATATGGCAGAACGCCCGGTCGAGATCCCATGCTCTCCGGCTCGCTCTGATATGGCAGAACGCGGGGTCCAGGTTCCATGCACAAATCTATTGCATGGCGGATTTCAACGCCCCATTATCATTCCATGCACACATCTATTGCATGGCGGATTTCAACGCCCCATAATCATTCCATGCACACATCTATTGCATGGCGGATTTCAACGCCCCACTGTCATCTCCATGCTCATAGCACTACAACACTTGAGCACAGTACTACTTATATTGCAAACATACTCATAAGCTGTTGCACATCATCGGTAACAGGTACTCACCCCGGTCACGCCTAATCTTCAACGCGGACTTGGGAGACTGGGCACCGTTGGGTTGGTAACCCTGCGGGTCTGCGGGACAAGGGCAAGACAGTTTAAGTCCCCATTCAAGATTGCACTTGACTGGGAACTTGGGGGACTTGTTGACAGTAGCCACAGAGGGGCTACAGCAGGCCCACAGACCTGCAGCTAGTGTACCAGGGGCCGGCCCGAGGCCCAGGACCGGATCACCAGCACCCGGCCTCGGGGTCCAGCAGTTTATCCTGCCACCAGGGGCCCGGGGACCGGGGGCTCCTGCCTGCCAAAGAGGTCACCAGAGCTGCCCTTTGGTGTGCAAACAGAAGGGAACCAGTCCCACATCGAAGGGTAAGGCCATACCTCACTCCTGGCCACCTATATAAGGGTTCCAACTACCCTCATTAATAGGTAACTGATATTTCCTACCGCTTATATACGTGCTTAAGTTATATCTATTCAAACTATACTAACTTAGGCATCGGAGAGGAGAAGACCGGCCCGCCCGGTATTCCCCTTAGTAAGCAGGTTTACAGGAGATCACGTGAGGATTCATCTGTCTCTACCAGGCCCCAGGGTTTGTGCAGAAACAACGGTCCTCCAATAAGTATTAGGACCAAGAGGCGTCTTCCGGCGCCGGGTAATTTCTTATGTTTTATTTCATTACATGATTGGTGTGTTGCCATTGATGAGCTTTGAATTATTGGATCGGATTTTGTGGAATGGTGAATTGCTTTTGGGTTCATGTTGGTGGTCTGGTTCACTATACTGCTCACTGAGCATTGAGTTAGGAATTTTGACTTGTTACTGCTTGTTTATGATTTTGTGGAATACAAACTGAATGGTTTCCTTGTTACTGCTTGTTTATGACTTGTTCACTATACCGGTAATCTATTGAGAATTAGATGCTGTTTGTTTAGTTGCTCAGATTATGTGAGGAAGGAAGAACATGGAATGCTGCTTGTTTACTGCTTGTTTATGATGGCTGAATGTTATTGTGTTAGTATATTGGTTTATGAACTTGATCTATATTATTGATGGTATTAGAAATTGGAAACAGATTTATTATGAGACAACAGCCTTTTAGTCCTTTGCAGCTCCTTTCCGTGGAGTTTAAGGAAATTGAACATGTAGTAGAAGAATCCCGTTGTCACCACCATTGTCATTTCCTCTCAATATTAGCTTTAAGACTTTAGTGTCCCCCCTTTAGTATCCCTCCGAAACTAAAAGCACAGAGAACTCAATTAAGAGCCACCTTATCACAATTCCCACAACAAAGCTACTGCGAAATGTTAGTCTTGTTGTGAACATATCCTCACATATAATCAGTGAGTATCAAATGCAATCCCTGAAGCATTATTTCTTGTTTAGTCTTGTTGGGACTTGTTCAGTACAGTGTTCAGTTTGGGGGCAGCTGGTTTTTATGGTTTGGTTGATTTGGCTTGGGGCAGCTGCTTTTTATGAGAATTTGATTGATATGGCTTGGGAGCAGCTGCTTTTTTTTCTCATTTGATACCATTAGCTGCAAATTCAATTCCAAACTTAGCTTCTGTGCTTGTGTGCTTTTTATGAGAATTTGTTAGCTATGCATAGTCTTAATTTGGTTTGGTTTATATGGCAGAGGTGGTTGATATGACAACGGGGAAGAAGGTGAAGGGGCGGAACCCTCATCACGGGCACAAAAACTGCATATTTGAAGATGATGAACAACAACCAGCCTCTGAAGGTTGAGTACGCTGAAGAGCACAAGGGTCCCAAACAATTGAAGTGGAGGACTTTGATGTCCCGAGACATCGGGACCGCCGTCCGGAGCAAAGTTCCTTTACTTGCGCCTTCATTTACTGAGCTGGATGAGGAGCACCAAGATGCATTGACCACTTATATGCAGGTAAAACCACATTTTAGAATATTTTTGAAAAAATATTTTTCAGTCACATTATATTCATTTTATGATAATGAAAGGCTCGTTTGATGTTTTTGAATTGTTTTTTGCTAGATGTTCTATGACCTCCCTCCCACCAAGACAGGCATGTGGAAATACATCGACGAGACTGCTGCAAAGATTTACAAGGATTGGAAACACGACTGCCATACTTATTACGAGGAAGTATCAAAGGCGACGCTTGCAGAGTTCATCCACCGACCTGAGCAGTGGGAGAACCTCAAAGATCACTTTGAGGACGACGATTATAAGGTTAAGTTTTTAATTATCAGTTTTCGCATTTCATATAATAACTTCACACATTCTGATATGAAATATGTTAATTATATATTTGTACTTCTTTTTGCAGGTGGTGTGTGCCCGGAACGCCGCTAACCGCAACAAGGAAAAGGAAAAGGGGTATGCAATCAACCATCACTCCGACACCACTCCCTACAGCTACCGGGTCGCTGCAAAGGAGGAGAAAGGGCATCTAGCGCCTATACTCTAGACAGTCTGTGATGTTTATCAATCATCACATAATGCGCAAGAGCAAGTGGTGAGTGACATTATTTTAGATACAACGGTTTGGTTTTTAGCTTGTGATTTTGATTTTTTGGAATTAAAAACTATACTAACACAAACCTGTTGAATAATGTTTTTTGCAGGCAGCGGTGAAGAGGAAGATGGATGAGCTGTGTGCTAGTCGAGTGAGTGATGAAGAGGGCGGCAGTCACGTGACGGGCCCCGTTACCGTCGAAGAGCAGATGGCTGTAGTCGAGAAGGAGCTGGGTGGGAAGCCGGGAACGAGGGTCCGAGGTATATTTTTCTTATGGTTTATCTTTTACATTTTGTGTTTAGTTGTGTTTTAATTTTTACATATGAAATGGTTTTTAATTTGCCTGTGTGTTTTTCTTTAACCATTTTTGCAGGGCTAGGGGGTGCATTAAGACGCCAGCCAAAACCAAGAGGCGGTGCATGCATGCCCCGCAACGATGCGGTGGTTGAGGATTTAAGGAGGCAACTAGCAGACGTCATCCAGTGGTGCGAAGACGTCACCCAGCGGTGCAAAGCCTCAGAAGTCGAGAAAGAAGAGATGAAGCAGCGTATGACAAGGATGGAGGCTACCCTCAATGCTTTCATCTCGGCCCAAGGCAATCCTGGTAACAATGCCGCCGCAAATACTCCTCCGTATGTTGTCGATAAATCCTCCTGTGCTTCATTAGGTCTTCCCGCGGATGACCTTGATTAGGACAATATGACCTTTTTTTTTCCTTTTAATTTGATTATCGTACATTATTGTTCTTGAACATATTGTAGCTTTGTATGAAATTTACGTATTTATAAAATGTAGTGTGTTTTTGTTATGTTGGATATGTGTTATATGTGATTTGAATGCATGTTTTGTGTTATTTGGATGCTTTTGAAATTTGTTCAAACCAAATCAGAAATATGTTTTTCTTCTCTGTAACATAGCATGAAGCGACGAATATTGATCAATATTCGTCGCTTGAAAAGCTAAGCGACAATCAAAGTTCGTCGCTTCAATTTTATCATCCCATGGTTTCTTCCCTGTAACACTGCATAAAGCGACGAATACTGATCAATATTGGTTGCTTGAAAATCTAAGCAACGATCAAATTTCGTCGCTTCAGTTTTATCTAAGGGACGAATGTTGAACCAAAGTTTGTCGCTAGAAATACTAAGCGACGACCTAAACTTCGTCGCATCAAATTCCAAGGGACGACTCAAAATTCGTCGCTCACTGTTGAGTGACGAATTTTGGGTTCGTCGCTCACTGTTGAGCGACGAATTTTGGGTTCGTCGCTTAAAATATCGATGCGACGACGTTGGCGTCAATGTTCGTCGCTTGAAAGCAAAGCGACGAGACTGAAGCGACGACATCCAAGCGACGACTTGTTGTCGCTTAGGTATTGAAGCGACAACAAGTCGTCACTTGGGTTCTTTGCTGGACTAGTATGAGCTAATGAGCTACAGCATTATCTTTGGCTAGGGTAGCCTAGAAGTAACCATGTACAATTCACCATCCCCTTCAAGTGAAATAAAAGGTGCATCAAAGCTAAGCTTTCGCTAAAGCAGAATTGAATTGTCCCTAATAGCTAGCTAAAACGAAGAAGATAATCGAGTTTACAGATTCACAATACAATACAGGTTGTGGAGTACCCTATAGCTAAAGTATCAAAAACCATGACGTGAATTGGCGACACTTGTATGGATGTATATGCTGCACTGTCTGTGTACTAGACCTGAAGCTTGTTCCCTTATCCTTTACTATGCAGGTGTATGTTTTCTTTCAGCATGTTGATATATACATGATAGTGGAGCAGTGGTGTTGCAGAGAGCTCATTTGTCCTAAGTTAAGGTGTGTCTCAATCTCGTGTGGGCGGAGATTGGGATTGTTTAGCTCTGTCCATAGACATCAGCAAGAGGTGAGTCGTCTTTTGTTCTTGGCGTGCTCGACTGCTTTCATTCTTTATATCAAGTATTCGATCCTGCACCAAGCATTCAACCGTCTCATTATGTATCAACATTCATCTCAGAACCAGGTGGACTGCGGCAATGGTCAATGGGCAATGGATATATGAACTCCCTAGGCAACATTGCTTATTGTCAGGTGACGCTGGTGTCGGCAACTAACAGTGTGCATGCAAAAACCTATACCATTTCATTTATTCACTTTCTTTATGAATGCCAGACTAACCAACCAACCAAACAAAAAATATCCAATTCCGCTGCTGATCATGAAGGAATAGGGTCAGTGAAATCCGGGCGGCTCCTAGCAGATTAAAATACGTGACACGATTGAATAATCAATGTAACTCAGAATAATGGTATTTGTTTGTCGAAATTGTAACTGTTTAGTTTGTAAATTTTTGCATTGTTAAAGATTTGAAATTTCTGTTAAAGATTTGTTCAGTTCTGTTACAAAATGACAAAAACAAGTACATTTTTCACTCCATGACTCAGTATCGATGAAGTAAATAAAGCAACCATGTCTTACTAAACCCAACGACGTCGTAAACATAAGATACAAAGTACGTACATCAAGATTTTTCTCATTTGCTTCTCCATGCTACAAGATGCTTGTATATTGATGAAACAAAAGAACAACATGCAAATGCAGTAAGCAAGAACCAATGGTTTAGATTCGAAATCTAGACGGGCATCCTCATTACGAGCTGACCTTGTACATAACTGCAAAACAAATATGTATGTAAACAAATGGTCAAGGGCTTTCTGCTGAGAAGAACTTGATTGTACTATTAGCACATCATCATGTTTAAGTGCAGTGTGGAGCTGGAATGCGAGATCGATAAATTGAAATTACCTCTTTATGTAATAGTAACAAAAGTCTGCTAAGATGAATGTTTGAACCATTTCAGAAAGGAAGGCAGCCAAAATCCATAAATAACCACTCCCAGTAATGAATAGATATCTGCCTTTAGTGTCGTAGATCTGCATGGAATTCATGTAGTATTGCCTTTAGTTCCAATATATTCTAAATTGACGCACAAAGCTCTAAGTTAGCTAACCAGTCATCACTAACCATAATGATCCAATGAGCACAAGCAAAGAATCTTGAAATACCCAATGCAAATACATAATGGGAGGTAAATGGCTCGATCATCTGCAAAATGTGCGAAGCATGATCAGTCAAAAACAGATTACTCTGGTTAGTACTTAATTAGTTGTGGTGATAATAGTTTTTTTTTTTTCTTCCCTAATTACCTTTGCATTCTGCATCAAACGAAGTTGTGGCAGTACTGAAACAGCTTCTAGATACCCAGAAAATGCCCAAAGAATTGAACCGATGCGACCACGCAGTGTGTATGGGTGGAAAAGCAGGGCAAGGATAGCTGCGGGCACTAGCTGCAATTCAAATTGATCAATAGGGGTATATATGTGTTTGATCAACGGTAAGCACATGTTCTGAAGCGATAGCTTGAGAAATAGTTCTGTATCAAGCAGAGTAAACCATTTAATATAGAGTGTTTTTCATAATAGGGGTATTAAGCTCGAATTCTTTTGAATTCCATTCGCAGTTTATATTAACATTCACGGACGTATACTGTTTCGGAAGAGTGATTTCATATCTAGTGATAAAAAAAGGATTCAAATACCATGGTGAATTCTAAATGAATCATTGTATACAGACATTTCAAATCCAAATCAATGATACCATAGGTGAATTCCAATAGCCATAGTATATAGTCATTTCAAGTATATAAGGTGAAAGTGTAAAACACGTTATATGCATGTCAAGTCTCCTGCAGTCTTGTTTCACTAGATTTCTTCATCCCAATGAATCCTAACATACCAAAATTCTTTTGCTAAGAAATAACCGTATGCCAGCTTTTTATGTTAGATGCTGTCTCATCACCTGAAAATTCTAAGGTCTACTGGAGGCTGTCTGAAACAGACCGGAAGGTGCCTAATTATTGTTGCTGGAATTTGATTAATTTGTTCAAATGATTTCCACATATATTTAACCAAGTATATGTGTACTGACGAAGCAACATTTGGAATATGATTTGCAAATGCATTTAAAGGGTGAAAAGTAAAAACATTAGACACTTTAACAAACAGCATCAGCAAATTAAAGAGATTTACCACAAAATATAAGCGAAAGTTGTCGAGTTCCTTTATATAGGTTGACTTCAGTTTGAACCGTATCATATAAATGAGCCAAGCTGTTGCAATGAGAGTAGCAAAATCTAGCACAGTGTGTATATCAGCAGCCTCTATAAAGGCACTGGCAACCAATCTTACTGTTATAAAGCCAGCTGTGAGTTCTTGAGCCTTTAGGGAAAGACCTGAGTTGACAATAGAATCCTCTGTTAAGATAAACTCTTTACCACTATACATACATGCATGTCTAAGACTAGAACCACTAGATCGGATATGCCAGTAACCAAATTCTAATGACATCCATGCATGTTTACCAGGAATGCTAAACATATTCAATTTTGGATACTGTTAGGCTTATCAATTTCTTCTATTCACTTTTGTGACCAAATGTTAGGCCATGTGTCGTTTACATAACATATGCTGGCTTCATGGAGTATTTATTTAATTAATTGACATGTTGTGACATGTTGTTTTGGTAAATATATTTCGTCAAGAGAGAACATTTAGCGCACTAAAGGGCATTTGCACCAGTAAGACTGGACGGTCAGATTATCCCATCTCTATAACAACTGAATATAAATAGGACGAGTTGAAGTTTAATGTACTGTTCTTAACAAAAATAAAAATTGATGATATGATAATGGATACATATTCATGCACAATTATAAAATCACCAGCCAAACCAGAACCCATGTATCCGGAGATATAATGTACCCAAATGCATATTCATGTGGAAAGAAAAGGCTATGATTCCTATGATCATGTTATTAACAGTACTACCCTCTTCACTCCAAAAAATCTCCATAAACTTATAACAATCAATCACAGTAATAAGACTGATCTGACAAAACCCCAAAATTGTGAACGATGAAGAAACATATATATACCAGAACAGGTCTTTTGGGTTGTGAGCTTGTATATGAGAACGATGATCCCCAGAAAATGAATGGACTCAGAGGCAATGAAGAAATGATGGTGATTCTTGACCCAAAGTTTCAATGCCACCAAACCACACAAGGCAAGAAAGGCTCCAAGAAAGATGTTGACTTTCATTGACTGCCTCCTCACCCATTGAAACAGAACGTTCACTGAAGCGTTCCTCCTCCTCCCCATCCTATCAGCTCTGCACCTGATCGATGCTCTGGAGAGAAAAAATGAAAGGCAGAGAGCAAGATTGGAATGGGAGAAGTAATCTGTGTTCTGTTCTGTTTTTGATTTTGTGCTGCGTTTGGAGATTAAAGAGAGCAGGAGCGTTTCGAAGGGCAATTGGGCATGCAATTGGTAGCGTACGATGTGGCATTTACATTGTTGGCAATGAGAGGACCAATGGGGAATGGACACGTGGGAATTTGATTTTAGGACAGTGAATTTGGATTCCCCGGAGTTAGTGTCTTCCCTTTTCTGTGGTTGCCGGAGTTAGTGTCAATCCTTGGTTTTGACCTTGCGTTCGTCTCCTCATTAATTGTTTTTATTTTGGCCAACCAATATAAAGATGGAGGTATTGACCCTGTGTTCGTCTCGACATATTAAAAAATTTGTTAGATTTCTCATACCGTTACACACTCTATTGTTGTCTATGATATTGTAACCAAAGTGACATCAAAATAGACCAAATTATTACACATTTCAGAACATAAAGGTAGCAGAAATCCTTCTTCAATACTACTCTAAAGACTACAGGCACTGAGAAGTACATTGGTTACACACTAGTGATAGTTTTTTTTTTTTTTTTTTTTTTTTTTTTTGAGAAATAAAGTATTATAGAAAATAAACCAAAATTACAAACCAAGTGAGATCAGTAGTAGACATGAAATCCTCACACTCATCCCTACCTAAAACCAACGATTACAGTGAAAGAAGAAACCTAAAATGTTTCAACTATAACCTAACCCATTCCAGAAGTCTTAATACCTCCGCACGGCCAACCTCAAGAAGAAAACCGCTCCATCTAGCACTATATACCAAAACCAAAAGTATATATGCAAAGACAACGCTCCGTATTATATTGACAACAAGAATTAACCGACTTTAAAATAGTCCCTGGAAACGACACCATAACTATGGCACACCCCGTGGCACAACCTACAACACCACCATACCTACCCAAAACCCACGCTCAAAAGAGAAGGGACAACAAACCACCGCTCCCACACTTACTAAAACCCTAAACCCTCGCTCATAAGGAGGGACGACAACTAAACTAAAAAAACACAAGAAAAGAACAAAAACAAAACCCTAACCCAGGCCCAAGAGGAGCCCAGGCCTAACCAACCATTGAACTTCAAGAAGCAGGTCCCCAAAGAACCCGGCCCATAAGGATTCCACCGGCTGAGTGTAGTCCCGTCGCCCTGCCACCAAACGCCGGCCGCCACCAGCACGGCTCCGTTGACCGCAGCAACCACGGGTTAGGGTAATGACATAATGTAATAAATTTCTCATACATTATTGCACGCAAGGCAACCATATATATAAAATCTTATCTGCGTGTTTGGATTATTGCTGAATAAAAGTCCAATCTTTTTTGTTTGAATGTTGGATATCAATTCAGTCATGTATCTACCATTCCAATTGTCTTTACTTCAAGATCAGTGTCCACAGTCAACACTAGAGATCCTAGAATTTGAGGCAGTAATCACAATCACTATTTGAGGCAAATAATTCTTTTAAAGCATAATAGCATAAACTAATCCCATTTGTTATACAATTCAGAAGCCAAACGTGGGGTTAGGACAACTTCTAGTTCAGTTGCCCTCGGCAAAGTAACCCCTAATCCTTCACTCATATCCACTGCCTTGTCCAATGGTGTTGCCAATTCAAACCCTTGAATCAACCTCGCAATGGTCAAATGCATAACCTGAAATGCCAAAGTGATACCTGGGCAAATTCTTCTCCCAGCCCCAAAAGGAATAAACTCAAAATTTCGACCTGAAGCGTCTACGCTTGCTTGGATTGTAAGAAATCTTTCCGGGGAAAACACTTCAGGGTCTGGCCACGAACTTGGGTTCCTATGAAGCTTCCACAGATTCACAAACAAATGAGTGCCCTTTGGGATGTGAAAGCCGCCGACTTTGCAGTCCTCCATTGCTTCATGTGGAATTGAGAGTGGAACTGGTGGGTATAGACGCAGTGTTTCTTTGACAATGGCTTGGAGGTAAACCAGGTTTTTTATGTCAGTGCCTTCCACCCATCTGTGCCTGCCAACTGTTCGATCTAACTCTTCTTGGGCTAGCTTTAAGGTACGTCTGTTGTTTAATAGCAAAGAGAGGATCCAGGTCAAGCTGACTGATGTGGTTTCTGAACCAGCTAGGACGAGAGTCTGCAACATTATGTTAATTTGATATTTGAAATATATATTTGCAAATCATATTAGTTTTTCTTTTCGGTTGAATGCAAATCATATTAGCTAGGTACACTAAGTATGTCGTGAATCAGAAGATAACTCCTAAACAAAATAAGTTCATGCATTGAGTACATGTAAATCTTTAGTGATACTAATGTGGTTAACTCATTGTTCTTTTCTGTGAAGTGCTTAAGAATCCATATATATATCTACTGTGTTCACTTTGAAAAACTAGTAGTTCTGTATATGATACAGAGTTATTGTTCGAATTAAACGAAATTTGATCTACTCAGCTAGCCACAATGATTCTTTTTTTGTTATATTGAGATATCTTCACTAGGGAGTAGGGACTATATATATTGCAAATAAATTCAAAGAACATACCAATGCTGTTGATTTGATGATAGTATCTCTGGTATGACCAAGCACAGAACTGTCCTCAATCTCAGATAGCAAGACATCAATGAAATCCTGCTCCTGGCTGCTTGAGTCACTCTTCTGCTTCTTTGTTTTATGTTCTTCAACCCAACTTGTCATCACATAGTCTAACTGGCTCGCTAAATTCTTCATAGTTTTCAATTGCCCCATGAAATCCAACCACTCTGGAAACCCAATTACATCAGAAACAACTGGATTGCCGGCTGCATACATAAAATCCTTAATAATCTTCCCAATCCTCTTTTTCTCTACATCAATTTCTCTTCCAAAATACATCTTCCCAGCTATAATTCTAGTCAACATATTGAGTGTTAAGTGCTCAATCCTCTCACTGATCACCACCTTGCTTGGATCATCATGTGCTTTGTTTTTCCAGACTGAATGCAACTCTTTAACTAAAGCATCAACCTCAGATATGTGTACGTGTATCAGAGTCTCTAGCCTACTACTAGAGAGCAATTTCATCACGACCAACTTTCTTATGTCGCGCCAATATTTTCCATATGGTGAGATCGCGAATCCTGCAAAGTTGTAACCAAGGTACTTCCCCATTGCAGAAGTCGGTCTTGTGGCGAAAGCTATGTCGTTTGTGCTGAAACATTCCTTGACAGCTTCATAGCTGTTGATCACCAGGGTACGGTTCTTGCCGAGCCATATGGTAAAGACTGGACCATACTTGTCAGCCATGGTTGCTAAGGTTCGACAAAGTGGGTTCTGGCCACCCAGTTGATGAAGGTGACCAATAATTGGCAGGGCACCATGGGGTGTTGGTGGCATGAGGGCGCCCTTCATTTTGTGATTCTGAAATCTCACCCTCCATAGACACAAGAAAACCAGGACTAGAAGTCCAGTAATGGCTAGCAGATGAGAAAGAAACTCCATCGATCAGATCTGGCTCAACATAATTTCTTCCTCTTTCTTTTACAACTTGAGGACAGAGTGTCAGAGTCTATCCAATAATCTGGTCTGTTGATATTTTTAATCATTGATAAGGAAAATTGAATGAACCGTATGCATTATTGGACCCCCTATTCAACATTCGGGGATGTTGAACGTTCACTTCACATAAATGACTATCGTTTCAGCTTACGGAACAATACAAATTCAGGTTTGAACGACGTGGACGTGAATAGGCGGATAGCCATAGAAATGGGAGGTAGGACGGTATAGAGGTAAGATTGTATTATTGTAGACTTGTAGCCCAGGATTGTGATTGATTGATATATATAGTCTCACGTTTTCTTCATTTTACCGAATGAAATGTGGTTCTACTCTGTATTGATAGACGATTTTTTTTTTTTGACCATGTCAAAAGGTGTCCCAAACGCTTTCTAGGCCCAAGGACTAATTCCTCGGGGGAGGTCATCCTACGGGAGCATTGCAGTCCCTCCCTGGCCACTTTGTTTTCATGGAGGATCGAACTCCCAACCTGGAGTGGTTACCAGTATGGGGTGTCCGACCACTACACTATCTTTAATGGTTTATATATTGATAGGCGATAGTGTCCAAACGTTGGGAATGTTTTGTTTTCACTTTTCAGGGTTTTAATAATAATCTTTACCATGTATGGACTTGTTAAGTTTCCCCCAGTTGAGTCAAATTAAGCCGCATGCTCTACTCTTTCTGGTGTTGAAGTTTCAGCCTAACTATCATACTCCCTATAGAACTCAAAAACTTTGATTTGTCATAAGGTACTAGCGGAGTCCTAAAAGTAACATTCGCCGATTCCTGGTCGATATCGTTTATGGTTGAGACTAGGATGGAATATGATCGTTTTCGAACCCTAATTTTCATTTTTAATTGTGATTCACGAAATAGTTTAGAGATTACTTTTGGTAATTCAGAATTTCAGACACATGACACAAAGGGAAAAAAATTTATTGTTACTTCAAATGCTTTTCTACTTGGAATTTTTGTTCTTTAATTTGCTTTGAATCCTTGTAACCATTGGATTGAGTAAGGATGATGCAAGCAACTTATAAGTTATGTACATTGTCAACCTTACTCAATCCAATAGTTATTACGATCCAAGCAAATTTAAGCACAAAAAATCCAAATAGAGAAACCGGATCTCTCATCTTAACAAAGAGCTACTTAAAGCCATCTCCAACCCATCTAAGTTAAGAGCTAAAAGGCTCCCATTTAACACTTTCCATCTCCAACCCCCTTAAGTTAAGGGCTAAAAGACATTAGGGTTGGGCTAAAAGGCATTGTTAAGGGATATTTTTAACCCTTAATAATGCATTTTAGCCCTTTAAGTAGGTGTTTGATTATTTAATGAGACTCATTATTTTATTAACTTTTACCTCTTTAATTCTTTATTGATTTATATATACAATTAATGAATATCTTAGATTAGAAGCGAGTAGGTTAGTTGGGATGAGGGTGTCGAGTAATCCCCTCAAGAAGATACATTGATTAATACGTGAGAAGATGCGGATGAGGGTGTTGAGTGACATTCGGGGGAAAAGTATTCTTCTCGAAGAACAACCTGATGAGGAGCAATTTTCTTGAGGAGATATAGCGACTAGTACATGAAGAGATGTGGATGAGGGTGTCGAGTTGTTGACGGTAGCCACAGATGGGCTACCCAGGCCCACAGACCCGCAGCCGCACCACCCGGGCCCGGTCCATAGTCCGGGGCAGGATCGTTAACGCCCGGACCCGGGGCCCAGCAGCCTATCTTATGGCCAGGGGCCCGGGAGCAGGGGGACGCCAGCCTGCTGAACAAAGCACCAAAGCTGCCCCAATATATGAACAGAAGGGGATCTGTCCCACATCGAAGAGTGAGACCAAACCTCACGCTCAACAACCTATATAAGGGCCTCAACTACCCTCATTAATAGGTAACCAACTCTCCGACTACTTATTATTCCCACTTAAGTTATCCATTTATCCCAACGATACTAACTTAGGCATCGGAGAGGAGAAGACCAGCCCGCCCGGTATTTCCCTTAGTTAGCAGGACTTGCAGGATGGAATCACACCAAGATCCACCAGTCTCTGTCAGGCCTACGGGTTACAACAGAAATAATTGGCGCCGTCTGTGGGAAGATTTTTAAAAAGTTACATTGCATTACCAGCGGGTAGAAGAGCGGGTTCAAAATAAAAAAAACATGCCAGAAAGTTTAGAAGCGGGGCGAAAAAAGAAATGTAGAAGAGGATCAGCGGATCCTACCAGAGCAAGTACTCAGCGCTACCCCGGTCGCAATACGGGAGCAACCCACCGGCCTAGATGGCCAGACCGACGGTAGCTATCAGGGACCGAGCAACACACCAGGGGCATGCAACGGTAGCACGCGCGGGAAAGGCTCGGCGGAAGGCAACCAACTAACGCACCGGGGCCCTTCGCTGACATTCTCGGACGACCCGAGCGACGAGGAAGATAGTCTAGCCGGCAACAGCGACCAGGACACCGCATATAGCCCCGACCGGCACGATATGGCGGGGGAGGTAGAGGTGATGAGAGCAGAAGTCGATCGCCTGCGCGCAGAGAGCGACCGGGATAGAGCAGAGTCAAACTCCCGGTATCAGGAAATGGAGACGGTGAATGCCACCTTGGTGGCTGCCCTGGAAAGAGGATATCAGCGCAACGCCGCTTTGGCAAGGGCACATGTATCCACAACGAGGCAACCCTTGCGCCCCGAAGCTGGACAATCATCGAGGGGAAGGTCCACCCACCCCAAGGAGGTGGAGTCCCCGGGCGACGTAGCACTACCGAAGAGCACGCCGGCCCCCCGACAACTACACTCTTCATTTGAGGATGAAGCCATGACCCCGACCGCACGGGCACTACAAGTACTGTCCGACTCCGTGTCAGATATGAAGGCCCAAATGGAGGCAAACGAGAGAAGGGCAGCGCGACCACTGGAAGGTGCGCGATTCAGCGAACGTAATGGACCCTTTTCGCACCGGGTTTTGGAATCTGGGAGATCCGGTAACCAAAAGTCCCTGAAACTGACGTACTCAGGAGCCGGCTGCCCATACAAACACTTGGATAGCTTCCGGTCCCAAACGTGCGCCAAGGGCTACTCCGACGCTGTGTGCTGCAACATCTTCCAGGAAACCTTGTCCGGAGAGGCACTCAGCTGGTTCTACGAGCTGCCGGCAAACTCCGTTGAGGCATTTGAGCAGCTGGCCGATCGGTTTGTCGGCCGCTTCATTCTACGGGTCGAAGGAGCCCGGACATCGACGGTTCTCTTCAACTGCAGGCAGGCAGAGGGCGAGGAGCTAAGGACGTTCGTTAACCGCTGGCAAATGGCGACTGCCGGGGTTAGGAACCTAGACAAGAGGATCGCCGAGATGGCGTTCAAGCAGGGTCTCTGGCCAGGGAAATTTTCTTATGCCGTGCGGGTAGAGCTCCCGCAGGGGTACGATGAGCTGATGGCGATGGCCATCAGGTACGCTCAGACGGACCACGAAACCTATGGGCATCACCTGCACAAGAGGAAGCGGGAGGAGCCCCTTCCGATCCACCAAGAAAACAGGACCAGACAGCGGGGCCAGGACCAAGGTGCCCAACCCAACAAACTGGCTAGAAACTGGGGGAACCAACCGCAGCAGAAAGCCTTTCCTGACAAGCCCCAGGGCGGGCACATGCCCGCGCATTACTGACAAGAACGCCCCCTGGCGATCATGCCAGCGGAACGTCAAGAAGTCTTCACCACTCTAACCTCTTCGTACGAGGACATTCTGTACGAGAACGGGAACATCATTCCCCCACCGCTAAAGAGGAAGCACCCAAAGGGGAACCTCACCCCGGCGTAAACAGGCAAATACTGCTCCTACCACGCTGAGGCTACCCATCGGACAAACAATTGCATCGCCCTCAAAACAGCGGTGGAAGGGTTAGTTAGCAGCGGTACCAAGGAGAAAGGCAGACAGATACCGCCCGGAACCGAGACCAAGGTTGAAAAGCATGGCAGGGCCCGGCGATAGATCAAGTGGCACAAGAAATTTTGAGCCCAAGGCTAAGTACTAATTTTTCCAACACAGTTAGCTTGGCATACCAACGGTTCAGCCGGTGTAACATTATAAGATATATATTCCAACTGTTTTGAACGAAATCCAAGGCAAACCACCGGTACTACAAAAATCCAAAGGCAGGCAACATAAAAGCTCGTGAGCGAAAAATCCATTTCAGTAATTTACCAAGCTGGTGTAAAAAAATATATATATATAATCTGCCTAAGGAGCCGTGGCCTCCTCCCCAGCTGGCTCAGCCTGTCCACCGGCTTCCTTCGGTAAAACAACCGCATCCTCCCCGGCGGGCTCGGATTGCTGAGGTTTGCCCTCCTCTTCCGGCTGCTCCTCCTCCCGCGGCTGCCCATCAATATCATCATCGGCCTGCGCCTGGGGCATTTGCGAGGTATTCAGGTACCCCTTCTTTTCCCACTCCACGTAGGCATCGGTGGTACCCGCCTCCCTAGCCTTCTCCAGAAGGGCAAGAAACTGCTCACTATCGTGATATTTCTTGATAACCTGCTAGAAAAGCTTCGGGTCCTCTTCTCCAGCCGCAGCGACGGTGTCAGCACGCGCAGCGGCAACTTCCAACTGGAGCTCATCCACCTTGGCCTCCAGCTCGGCCCTCTCCTCCTTAGCCCGCTCCTTCTCCTCCTCGAGGCTCCGGACCTGGCCCTCTAGTTTGGCCACCTGCCTCCTGGTCCTCTCCTCCAATATGGCCTTCTCCAGCTCAAGCCTGGACGTCTCAGCCTCCAAGCACTCCCGGGCGCCGGCCAGAACGGCCACCTGCTTCTTCAGCTCCGGCAGCTCCTCACTCGGGTTCGGCTGGTACAGGTTGTACAACAGCTGCAGAATTATAGGCCACCGATTAAAAAAAAAAAAAAACAAACAACAAAAAAAAAAAAGTTGTTCGACCGGTGCCGTAGCACCAAACTATTCTTACCCGGAGGACCAACTCCTTGCTCTTCTGACGATTCTCCCCCGACAGGGCTCCAGCGGCCCCAGGCCTATCCAGATGCAGGCCGGTCACGTCTTCCAGCAGGTTCCGGAAGAACGAGCTTTCCGGACCTCCCCTCCTCGATTCTTCCATCGGAGCGGGACTACTCTGCGGAGCGGCAGAACTTGAAACCGCAGCGGCTCTATCCCTAGCGGGACTCGTCCCACCACTGGTCAACTTAAGTCGTTTAACCAAGTTCTCACCAGACGACCGACCAGTCAGCGTCACCAGTTTGGAAGGCGGGACGTCCATGATCCTCCTCCACTTCTCACCCAGGTCGACTGGTGAAGAAGATTGTGTGCCAGGCAAGGAGACCATGGTGACAAGTGGGACCAATCCCACTCGATGTGGAATCCTATCCGTTCCACCAGGAACCTTTGGTGGCCCGTCATCGGTTTTTCCCTTCCCAGGCCCCGCTGAGGATCCCGCGGCATGAGTCTTCACACGCCTTAAAACGTAGTCCTCATCCGCAACATCCACGGCCACCGGCTCGGCGTGGTTGCTAAGCCGGCCAGTCTCCCGATCCACCGTGGTCCGCGAGACGACCTCCCCTTTCTCCTTCAGCCTCGAGACAAGATCCTCACCATCCATGGATAGCGTGTTAGCGGGTTTGATGACCGTCCGGGAAGATGCACTTGCAGAACACCAAACAAAGAGTTAGACGTAGTATAAACTCGGTCAGCGGGAACTTCACTACTAAAATCCCCACTACGCACTGAGATCCCGCCCCAGGCTGTAGTACTCCAACACTTCCCGCCGTATGAAGTTGTAGGAGCTTCGCTCAAGCCCAGACCAGCGCCCGAATATCGTGGCAATCCTATCCCGCTCCAACTCAGACAGTACGTATGATTGGTCACCAAGAGGCTGGAAAGCACCAGGAACCCTATACGTCCTCCTCCTCTTCTGCCACCTCGCCCCTGCCATCACCACATTCTTCCTCCAGCTCTTGTCCAGCCAAGAAGGCAGGTGGGTGATAATAGGCTTAAAGTGTCGGGCGCCAAAGGTGATGCAACCCCGACACCCTTTCTTTTTCGAGAAAGACAGTTTGTACAATGCCCGGAACTCGTTCACCGTCGGCATACTCATCCCGGACAGCTCGTACAGACAATCAAGGCTCAGCAGCTGCCTCCACTGGTTTTCGGGAAGCTGCGCGGGAGACACGTGCAGAGTGATGAGCATGTACTGCACGAAGTCTGGCAGCGGGAGGGAGAACCCGTGACGGAACTGGTCTCCATGAACAGCAACCCAACCCTTCTCCAGGTTACAAGCCGATTCTCCGGGATTCAGCGGCCGTAATTTAACCTCATCCGGGATACTCCACATTTCGCGGAAGGCGGCAACCTCTGCGGGACTCATGGAACCCTCCGGTTCGTCACACAACACAGCCCCTTCCCCATCCCCAATCGTGTAAACTGCGGGCGTGGTACCAGGAAAGGGTACCCTATGGGGGATGTCCTCGTGCCCCAGAGACCCGGACGGCGAGGCCTCGCCCCGGGAGCGGGCGACGGCTTTTGACTCCGAGGAAACCGACGCAAGCCAATCCTCCAACCTTTCCTCATCGTCCGTCACAGGTCGTCTGGCGGCCGATTCAGAAGTTCCATCAGAGCCCCCAGAATCCATGTAACCTAAGGGGAGGAAAACAAAACCCCACCATCGGTCAGCGACAACCTAAAACAGTGCCCACTGCGGCTGCTCCCCAAATCTGCCGCAGATTCCCCGCACCAAACAACTCATCCGTTGCGATAGGGATCCCCCGAGAAAAGAACCAACAAAGAAAAAACGGAAACAAAGGATGCGAAACTTACCGATTACTATGCACAACCGAGGAAAGTCAATCCTGGGAAAACACCGAGCAATCGTATGTAAGAGCAAGCACGCCTGAAGAACAGATCGCGCGAGAATACCTTCACAGAACTGTCTCCGGATTCCTCTCCAGCGTTTTCTTCTTCTCTCTCAAACAAGAGCAAAAAAAAACAGAGTAAACAATTAAGACAAGGAAGACCTTTATATAGACAGGTCCAGTACCCTAGGCACCCCTGTAATCCCCCCAAAATACTCAATCGGGGCAAGTCAAACGCCTGCGAATCCGGGCCTTCCATCTCAGACCGCTTCCTACTGACACGTGTCCCAGTATCAGTAAAATCCCCACGCCATCATAACAGATGGGACTGATGGGCTTTCTCCTTCAATGCATGTCAGCCACTTGCCTCGCCTACAAACGGCAGTTGAAGGAGATGGGGGTGAGAACCGAGGTGTCCAGCTCCCCACGACTTCCCCAAGCGCCAACCTCAATTCAAGGAAAACCATCCCATCAGGTCACTGTCGTTGCCATCAGCATTCCAACGGGTAATATACATTCCATCGGTTATGTGGCATTCCAACGGGTAATATACATTCCACCGGTTCACAGGCATCCCATCGGGTAATATACATTCCATCGGTTATGTGGCATTCCACCGGTTCACAGGCATTCCAACGGGTAATATTCATTCCACCGGTTCATATACATTCCAACGGTTCCACCTGGCATTACATCGGTTCAGTGGCATTCCATCGGTTTAGTTACTTTCGTTCGCGTCTACGGGCACGGATAAGCCAGCAACAACTCAAGGCTTCAAAACATCGGGCTTTATAAACCCGGGAGAATTGTTTCTCTAACACAGGACAAATCTTCCCGCAGGATAGAAACCCTGCACATACGTCACGCCTGTACGAACAAGGGCTGTGACACGATCAGTGGTACACCCAACAACAACCGGGTCACTGGCTGGGAGAATTATTCCTCTAACACAGGCCAAATCTTCCCGCAAGCTAGAAACCCTGCATCACACAAAGCTGTGAAAAATATGGGGGACAAATGGCCGGGCCACCCCACTGGGAGAATTTTTTCTCTTAACACAGGACAAATCTCCCCGCAGGCTAGAAACCCTGCACATAACCTCACGCCTATAACGTTCCGCCTGAGAAGAACTAGCGGATGTTGACCGGTGCTTTAACACTGCCGCAACATCCCACAGCTAGATCTGTTGTCTCGCACCCAACAGTTCTCCCCGCAGGCTCGCAACCCTGCACATTACCCCACGCTTATTCCAACAACAAGCTGGGATGAATCAGCGGGTGCTGACAGGTGCTATAACATGGCCGCAACACCCCACCGGGAAATTAACCTCTAACACAGGAAATATTCCCCGGCTTGTACCACCGTTGGTAGCGATTTTCACTGGGGGACTCGATCCGACATGGCAGTTCACTGGCCGGTTCCTCCCGGAGCATTTCATACCTGACTCATTCCGACCTGACAGTTCACCGGTCGAGTCCTTGCGGAACATGGCATGGCGGATTTCAACACCACATTATCAGCCCATGCACTCATCCGGGTTCACCCCACTCCATATGCATGGCATGGCGGATTTCAACGCCACGTTATCATCCCATGCACTCATCCGGGTTCGATCACCCCATCCCATATGCATGGCATGGCGGATTTCCACGCCACATTATCATCCCATGCACTCGTCTGGGTTCACCCCGTTCCATATGCAGGGCACGACGGAACTCAAGCACCACACCATCATCACAACTCATACTCATAACTGTTGCACATCATCATGAACAGGCACTCGCATCACCACGCACCATCATAACAGGCTTTCTGCTCGAACGCCCGGCCAAGCCCAATCTTCAACGCGGACTTGGGGGACTAGGGCACCGTTGGGTCGGTAACCCTGCGGGTCTGCGGGCCTGCAGAGCAAAACATATTTAAGTCCCCATTCAAGATTGCACTTGATCGGGAACTTGGGAGACTTGTTAACGGTAGCCACAGAAGGGCTACCCAGACCCACAGACCCGCAGCCGCACCACCCGGCCCCGGTTCCTGGCCCGGGGCACGATCGTTAACGTCGGGACCCGGGGCCCAGCAGCCTACCTTATGGCCAGGGGCCCGGGAGCCGGGGGCGCCAGCCTGCTGAACAGACCACCAAAGCTGCCCCAATATATGAACAGAAGGGAATCAGTCCCACATCGAAGAGTGAGACCATACTTCACGCTCGACAACCTATATAAGGGCCTCAACTACCCTCATTAATAGGTAACCAACTCTCCTACTACTTATTATTCCCGCTTAAGTTATCCATCTATCCCAACGGTACTAACTTAGGCATTGGAGAGGGGAAGACCGGCCCGTCCGGTATTCCCCTTAGTTAGTAGGACTTGCAGGAAGGAATGACACCAAGATCCACCAGTCTCTGTCAGGCCTACGGGTTACAACAGAAACACGAGTGATATCTGATTGAGGAGTATTCTTCTCAAGGAACGTCCAGATGATGAGTAAATTTCTCAAAGGATAATCCCGTATAAGGATCGATATACCATCAAGACAAATATGGGTTGAGCGACCTTGAAGACAATCTAATAGAGGAAAACTCTCATTGACCTTCGATGTTCCAACCAGGGTTTAAAATCTCTGCGATATATCCGATATCTCTACCGATATCTTTTTTTTTTCGGCCGACCGATATATATTTCTGAGATAAATATCTTATCTTTTCCCGTATCTCTGATATTTAAGATATTTGCGATATATCTCCGATATTTTAACGAAATATCTGTAAAATTTTCTAATAATTTTTTTTTCTCGAGATTTGAGAATGTTTAAGAGAAGAGTAATTGAATAAATAATCAGTGATCACCTCGAGGGATATAAAAAAAATGAGTACTCCGGATTCTCCTGAAAGAATATCCGGATGAGAGAAGTGACAGACAGTCTTGATAAATATTGGTGAGGAGTGTTCTCCTCGAGGAATATGTAAGAAAGTAAGAAAAAAGTAATCACCTCGATTGCTCAAATAAGTAATCGCCTCGAGTTCTCGAATAAGTAATCGCCTCAATTGCTCGAAGAAGTAATCGCCTCGAGTTCTCGAATAAGTAATCGCCTCGAGTGCTCGAATAAGTAATCTCATCGAGTTCTCGAAAAAGTAATCGTCTCATGGACTCATAATTAGTAATCGCTTCAAGTTCTCGAAAAAGTAATCTCTTCGAGTTCTCGAATTAGTAATCACATCGAGTTATGGAATAAGTAATTGCCTCGAGTGTTCGAGGAAAAAATAAGGCTTGTTTTAGTTCGACAATATTACTTGGTTCCACAAAACAATAAAAACATATGCAAAAGTAGTGATGAATGATCAATCAACAACTTGTTCTCATATAATTAATTCTTGATGGAAGTCATAGAACAGAAGAACCATGATCAATAATCGATAGTGGACGCAACTTACGCAATGAATATTGAATGAATGTAGTAACTAGTAAGAAGAGGCTAAGAATGCAAAACGTAGGCTTGTTTTTTACCCGACAAAAACAAAGCTGTGTATTATCATTGAATTCATTCAGCAACATGTTTGAAGACGACTACATCGATCTTCTTCATATTGCTAGTAAACCAATGGAAAATGGCATTGATCCACTTCAAGATTGGATTATGCATGCACACCTCGATGATGAAGATGTTAACCCTTGTCCACAAGTTGTAGAAACTACAACTGACAGCGGAATTAATGTGAATAAGGTATTATATGAAGATGTTGGAAACCGAGGAGATAATTCTGACAGTGATGCTGCATTGGGGGGAACTGCAACTTCGGATAGTTCAGATGATGATGGTGGTTGGAAGCGAAAAAAGTGGTGGAGATACAAGGTTCCAATATGGACAATCTTCTGTGGGTGGAGACATAAATCAGTTTACATATGAAAGTAATTTTTATCATGTCACCCAAGATGAAGACCACGGATCTAGAGAAGCTCGTCATGGTGTGCAAAAACAGAATCAGCATGACAGCATGACTAGATATGCAATTGATGATCAAAGTACCCCATCAGATGTTGCTTCAGTTGCTTTAAGTTTTTATTCTATCAGTTTAGGCACAGAGCATAGTGGGATGTCAAATGAATCGCATGAAGGCAACAATCAATTTGGTTATAATATTTTTAAATATGGTCAATATGGAGAAGTGCATGATCAATCATATAGTTGGATTCATCCTTACTATCCCGTTATAGGAGATACCGTCGGCAGTTCCAAAGAGATATATGATTATCATATTAATCACTACAATTGATACTATATGAGTCAAATGTTTTGGTCAGATTATTGTACTTTCGTGGATCAGCGTGGGGAATTTGAAGCACCTAGAGTCTCTTTCTGGTACTAAATGAAGCTATTATTTGTATGTATTTATGATTTTATGTGTAAAATAAATAAATTTCATATTTAAATTAAAAAAAATTCTTTTGGAATATCTCCGATATCTCTTTTTTTCGGCCGACCGATATCTCTACCGATATCGACATTTTAAACTTCCAACTACCTAAAATAAATGTGAAACAATAATAATTGTAAATTTAAATAAATAATTTAAAAAAATTATCAAATTTTTTTATTATCATAAATCTAATTACAAATTAGAAATAATAATCAAATATAAAAACAAAACACTTAAACATACATAACATATTCAATCTCTCGTAGTCCCTTACACGTTTCTTAAAAAATATATATATATATATATATATATATATATATATATATATATATTCAAACTCTTAAAATATAATTTAACTATAATTTAGCTCCGACGGGTTGGAGACGGTCAATGTCATATCTATGAATAATACTGATTTGCAGGACTAAACTTTAATTGGAGAGTTAATTTTAGTTTTTTTGGGTTGGAGATGACACTCCAAAATGCTAAATCAAAGTTGGCATCAAAGTTTCAATGGTAATTGATTCATATATAACTCGTTTGGTAACATTTTCTAGTTGGTGTTGGTCTCTATATGCTCTTTCATAGTTAATGAAGTTCTTATTTGATATTTATTCAGCGGTAACACAAGAATATGCAAGCCGCGAATGCATACAAAGATTTATAGAGTGATAATGTTCACACATATGGACTCTACATTATTTATGAAGGAAATTATATCATAGTACAATGATCACAGAGCTTACGAGCTCCATACCAAACCTTGTTCAGTTGTTATTCGAGAGCATACTAATTGGGATGTGTTACCCTCGAGTATATAATTCAGACGCCAAGCGTGGGGTTAGGACAAGTTCTAGTTCAGTTGCTCTTGGCAAGGTAACCCCTAATCCTTCAGTCATATCCACTGCCTAGTCCAATGGTGTTGCGAGTTCAAACCCTTGAATCAACCTCGCAACGGTCAAATGCATAACCTGAAATGAAAAAGTGACACCGGGGCAAATTCTTCTCCCAGCCCCAAAAGGAATAAACTCAAAATGTTGACCTGAAGCTTCTACGCTTGCTTGCCTTGTAAGAAATCTTTCTAGGGAAAACACTTCAGGGTCTGGCCACAAACTTGGGTTCCTGTGAAGCTTCCACAGATTCACAAACAATTGGGTGCCCCTTGGGATGTGAAAGCCGCCTACTTTGCAGTCCTCCGTCGCTTCATGTGGAAGTGAGAGTGGAGCTGGTGGGTATAGACGCAGTGTTTCTTTGACAATGGCTTGAAGGTAAACCAGGCTTTTGATGTCAGTGTCTTCCACCCATCTGTGCCTTCCAACTGTTCGATCTAATTCTTCTTGGGCTAGCTTCAAGGTACGTTTGTTGTTTAATAGTAAAGAGAGGATCCATATCAAGCTGGTTGATGTTGTTTCTGAACCAGCTAGGACTAGAACCTGCAACATTAAGATAATAAGATATTCGTAACATAAATTTGCAGATCATATTAGGCTAGCTATCAGCTAGGTACACTGATAACTTCTAAACAAAATAAGTTCATAGAAAAGAAAATGAGGCATCCGAATGAGTTTAACAGATAAAAAGATTCTCTGTTTTGTCTTTTAATCAATTGTCGTCCACCACATAGGGTTCGAGTGATCTGCCCATTTTCTTTAATTCTTCAAAGTTAGACTTCTAATGAAAAGTAAAGGGATTGAGCTCCTCTAAATTACTACCCTGTGAATTTCATCAAATCTACTTCCAGTTGTTCAACAAAGACGGAGACTTTGATTTCTCAATTTCTCATGCAATTACCTTGGTATTGAGTACATGTACATCTTTAGTGATACTGATACGTGGTTAACTATCAAATAATACTCGGGAAATAATTGTGTTATGTACTTTGATCCATTAGCAGTCGATGGATTTTATGATTTGTATTTTGGTTTTACTAGAAACTTGCTTTTAAGGTAGGAAAATGATTTGTAGCCTCATTGAGGCCTACAATTGGGGTCATCAATCTTAGGTGGCATGTTATGACACCTACACACATCACTAATTAAAAAAATTAAATAATTACCAATAGATACAATTCTCAGCCTATAATTACCCATAGCAAGATTGCTTTTTAAAATTACCACTAACAGGTTTCCATTCACTACTAACAGAATCTGTTAATCCATAAATTACGAAATTACCATTTTTTATGACATGACTGCAGGTCATTAGTATTGCGCATTTCTGATGGTCAGTAGAATTACACATTTTTGAGAATCAGTATACTACTGAGCGCCAATAGCATTAACGGATCAGTAGTTACATCTAGGCTATGGGGATATTTGATGTTACCACACTGTTGTAAATAATTTTAATGTTAATCATATTGAGGGTCAATATACTACTGAGCGCCAGTATGTAATTATATATCTACATTCAGTGTAATAATGCTACTGACCATAAAAAATCACATAGTGCTATTGACCTTAAAAAATCACGTAATGCTGTTGACCCTCAAAATCGCGTAATGCTACTGACCCTCAACAATGTCGTAAAAAAAGTAAAAGAGCAATTTCGTAATTACCATTTAACGGATTATGTTAGTTAAATGGATGGAAACATGTTAGTAGTAATTTTAAAAAACAGACTTGCTATTGGTAATTATGAGCTCAAAAATGTAGTTATTGGTAAAAAAAACCCTAAAAAAATTCATGCCATGTCAATTAGGGCTGAGCCCAAAATTCCCAAAGCCCGACACCCTCGGTCCGAGCCGAGCCGAGCCGAGCTTTTTCCAAGATGAGGACCGGCCCGAACCCGACCAAGTCAGGCCGAGCCGGGCTTTCGGGCTTTTTCAGGCCCAAAAACACCTGTTATGCTTTCGTCGCCCTCGCCGAAACTAAAACCCCACCCAGCTCCCAACCACCCTCGCCCGCCTCCTCACCTTACGTCATCACCCTCGCCGACTCATCCTGCGGCTACAACGACTTTTGCTTCTTCCCCGACGCCCTCCACCTCCCCCAAACCCAAAACGCCTCCGTTTCGGATCAACCACGTGTTGCCGACCTCTGGATGACCAAGAAGTTCCGCAAAGCAGTTAATTACTACTCCGCGATCTCCCAAGACCTCATCGCCGAGGGCTTCCTCGCCCCCAATTCGAAGGCCCTATGCATCGGGACCAGCGCCGGAGAAGATGTCCTGGCGCTTGAAAAAAACAACTTCGTTAATTCGATCGTTATCTCAATCTCGGACACAGCTTGATATGAGCATAAAATGCTATGTTAATTATCAATGTTATAACTCTACACATTACTTAGTTATTTTTCTTATTATATAGTATTTAATTTTGTTTTATTGTTTTAGGTGTATTTTGAAGCAAAGGAGAAAATATAGGAGAAAATATGCATTAAAAGCTAAATTCAGAATTCTGCCTTCGCAGGTCAGCCAACTTCGACAGAAGCCTGAGGCCAGCTCAGAATGAACTAAATTATGAGCTATATATCAATCGAAAGCTACAGATGTCTACTTTCCAGAACATTTTGGGGTTGGTCAATACCTATTTTGTAGGGGACGTTATGAACGATTTAGTACTCGAAGGTCAATCTGACGCGAATCTGATATCATATCAAATAAGGAGAGTTTGATCATAAATCTTCTTTGGGCGAATTTTCTGTGCAATTCAAGACACCAAAATCATCAAGGAGACGTCTTAGAAGAATTTTACAAGATTATGGCGTGCTTTTATGCACCAATTATAAGGGACCTCATGCAACTAGGGTTGTGTATTCTCTAGCTCTGTATATATAGCATCTGAAAACATGTAAAGGGAGAGACGACACCTACATCTTCTATCTTCTATCTTTTCTTCTTTAGAATGTGTAATTAAATTATTTTAGTTAGGGGCTGCCCATGAACCCTGTTTATGCAAAGCTCTTGCTCATTCTCAAGTAGCAATAACACATAAATACATAGATAAACAAACAACACATAAACGGCATATATAACAGTCTAATGTCGAGTACATAAATACGGAAGCTGCCTTAAAACCACAAAAATAGTTGGGCAACTAGCATCCTTGTCCTAGTCACACTTGGAACAATGAAACTAGTTGCGCAACCATAGTAATATCCAAAGGCGCTTTCCACCATAGCAAAATAACCAACCATTATGAGCTGTGTTGTCCGACTACCTCCACAGCTCACCCTAAACAATCAGTTTTCACATCCTACTCACAGACAAGGCTTTTAGGAACATGGCCCTACTCTTTATGGTGGTGGGAACTTCAAAGGGAGACGGCAGCCCTTCATCCTCACAGAATTCCAACTCTTCCCATTGAAACCCCACATACGGTAAGTCCAAATTCCTAGCTTGTGAAGCGGCTATCTCTACAGAAGTTGCACGAGCCTCTCTCAGTGTTAAGATGCTTCTGTCATTGGCAGGGGCAGTGAGACACATAAACAACACCCTTGCTCGGAGGTCGTGTGAGTTGTACTGTAACATGAACAACAAAATCAAATGCGCTTTTCCATCAAACAGGTTTAACTAGGAAGACATTGTTGGATAAAATTTTTAAGAATGAAGCTATTAACATAGGTGTCTCACCCCCTCATCCCACTTGGTGCCATAGTTTTTCATGTTCAATATTAGGATAACCCCACAATCATCACCATTCTTCTATTTAGGGGCATTCTTAACTTCCGAGTAAGCAAATTTCCCAAACTCTAAACCCCCACCTGTACCACTCAAGTTGGTTCCAAACAAGCAATGATCGAGATGGCGTAGCTGCATGCCAATGATATAAAATGAAGTTAAAATCACAAGTATTACTCTCATAGAATTATATGTTACGTGGACATTCTACTATACGACAACATATTTTGCTATGTACCGAGGTCACTTACTGTTGTGACGGGGATTTCCCATCTTTTGTTTGAATTACCACCATAACCCAAACTGTCCCACACCTCAGCCACCCGCTTCTCCACATCTATTACCAGGTTGAACCAATGCCCAACACCAGCGTCATCGTGCAACGGGATATGTATCTACAGTTAGGAAAAACACAATGCATCCATCAGGTCATGCCTCATACACAGTGATGACTTGTTTTTGTGAATATCAAATGTATCCTTTCACTTACCCTCTTGCATCTGTCCAGAGATCCATTAAAGCGATCCATATTGCAAATTGTTCTAGTAAAATCCACCCACTCCTTAAATGACTGGCCAGGTATACATCCATTTGCCCTCTCCTGTTTTACATATCACAATGGTGTTATCCAGCTATGTATGTTAGTCATCAACTCACTCTCACAACGATTACATACACCAACTGTGATGGAGACAAAATATCAGATAATAGCAACTCACCGAGAAGTATGTTGGCAAGTACCAGTCTCCCGAGCTTTGATTGTTCAAATGTGTTACAATGAAATTGATTACCTGCAACATACGTTTACGTTGTAATATTAGGCCTCAACACATCAAACAAATCCCCCATATTGTCATGATTCATGACAATATTAGCAGTCCACATACTTCGAAAAATTGACATGTTTAATTATGTAACGATGACAGTATTTACGGAACTATATTAGTCACTATATACTCACAAAACTGGAAACAAGTTTCCCTGGAGCCAGGCACATCAGTTCATTACGGTACGACAATTCACTCTTGTCCTCTGTTGCGGCCAGAATGGTCCTGCCAGCGGACGAAGTCAAAGTACGTTAACGGTTTAGAGGGACAGAAATCCAAAAGCCAATATTGTTACCTGGCAATGTATACAAATTCAATTAACTCACCTGCCCTCTTCCACTGTCAGTTTCTTCCCCATTAAGAATGTATAATTAATAAGACAAACTTCATCTTCTGTCAGAGGAGTTCGGAGAAGATAAGGTCCACCTACGTCAGGGTTATAGCACGAATCATATCCCCCAAGTTTGCGCTCAAAAACACTCGTGAGCTCATTACGATCATACTCACAAATCTTGTGGAGGAAAAGTGCCCTTGTAGTTGTGGACTGCACTTCTCTGGCACCTAACTTGTTTTCCACTTCAGTTCTCCGGCTTGTCCCGGTAAGTGGTTCCCCCGGGCTACTTGAGGTGGCGGACAATGCCCTCTTCGCTGGTCCATGTTCATCGAGACAATTCCCGATACCATCGCCCTTTATCGGGCTCCAAACTGGCACTCTCCGTGACTCGGCCCCCATACGCCTACTCTTTGCTAACTTCCCCATTTTTAGCTTCACCATATCTGCAGTCCTTCCTGAACCGTGATGCCTCGGCAGCTATTCTTTCAATCCGCATGATCAACCCATCAACGTCCGGCTACATTCTCCCCATGCAATGCCTCATTTTCCAAATGTCGTGCTTCAATTGCATGAGGTCGGTTTTGATGTCGAATATATCTTCATGCACACCTTTTCTAATACCAATCCCGAACTCTCCGTCGTGTGGACCTGCCTTCACAGCCATCCGGCCGCGCTTCCCTCCGGTCTTGAAAAGACACAAAGGGCTTTTCAAGCCACCGAAATCCATGACCTTTGTAATCCACTCCCTAATCTCAAAGTCCCTCCAAAAAGTCAGCGGCAACACCGTATTGTCAATGTGGAACTCTGTTTCCCCAACAATGTCAAAGTACAGACATTGCATGAATAGCACACAACCCCCCACTTCCTTTTGACCGAGTTCCCGCTAGAGGCCGATGGCCCGAATCAATTGGCGCACACAGAATGTAGCCCAGTTTTTTCGATCAATTTAGCCGGTCTCCAAAAGAGGAAGGATCATCGAACAATCAACCTGGTCATCTGTACATGGGTTCAGTATCAGAGTAAGTGCGAGCATGGCAAATGCAATCACGAAGGTCTCGTCAGCCTCCTTACGGTTCCTCACAACATTCTTTAGCAAGTTCAACTGAAGTCTCCCCTCCCTATCGCACATTTCGAATATCAATAGCCATATGCTGCGGCGTCCAGGTCCTCACCCAGCTCAAAGTCTGTTCCCCCGTCTTTCAATCCCATAAGTCGGGTAAACACAGATCCATCTACTTTAATTAACTGGCCATGAATGTTAACTGTACATTCGACGGTGTCTGTGTTATTCACCATCATCCTCCAAACTGGATCGTTCGTCCCGGGGCCCCCAATTCAGAGCAGAGAACCGAAACCCATGTTAATCACGGCCGCCACCTTGTCAGCTGACAGCCCCTCCGGTCTCGCAAAACTCAAGTGGGTTCGATTTAGTGACCAACTCGCCCGGAGGATTGGTCCCACATGCATACCCCGAACGACCCCCTCCACCTGGTGACACAAAGCTACGTTCTCCACCCATCTGAAATAAATTTAAGCACACGTTAGACCTATTGGGCTCGTAAAATGGGCTTAACAGTATGGCATGAAAAAAAAAATTAGAGATTCATTTACAGAACTGGGCCACAACTACACGGATCTGCTCCTTTAATACACAGATATGTCCCCTCTGTACATAGATTTGGCTCTTCCCTTCACAGATCTGGCCCAAACCATCACATGTCCGGCCCATAATATCAATATCAACATATCCACATAATCATCGTACCCAGAAATATACTTTGGGTAACAGGTCCCACTAAACTGAAGTATGTGAATCATACATCAGTGATACCTTCCGACCAACAAACTTTGACTGTAAAAGAGTAAACAACTGAAACAGATCTGGAACAGACCATATCTGAAACCCTAAAACTAAAACCCCAACCACTTAAAAGTCGACCTTGCAGAAGAACAACACAGTTGCAGAAGAGTTGCACTGTAATGCCATCACCAAAATGTAAATCCCACATCTACCACTGAATCATGACCATATATGCAACATACTCTTCCATTTAATATAACTATAATTAATAGACCTTTTAAGTGAGATAAAAACACCAACAAGCAGTTAATACGAGTAGAAGAATAAGGCAACAGACTGAAACATAATGAACCAACAACAACTAACAACTTTCCAAGCAAAACCGCAAGTGAAACAAGAGTGTGTGAGAGAAGTTTTTTGGAAATGGTAGGAGAAAGTTAAGTGCACCAACATCAATGACATATTGAGAATAACAATGCTTGACTACTACTGCCACTTTTGAAGTATAGACAAAACCTTACTTTTCAACACCACCGGAACTTAGTAGCTCACTGACTTTCCAGAAACTTTCTGTAGCAAGACGATGGTTGTTTTCAAATCTGCTCGCCGATTTGGTTGGGGATGACACTTCTCTTATTACTAATTTACTTTCCAACTGAATAAAGAAGAACAGAGCTACAGCTGTGGGTGTATGTTCGGTTGTAAAAGCAAGTCACTACCACAGTTTGCCCGGTGAATATTGACCCACGTCAGATTATTAGGGTTTAGGAGCCGAATTCCTGTGCATCGGTTACCTGCCATTTTTCCCCAAAAATTTCGATAGGGTCTTTATGTCATTTTCCCCCAAATCAGTAAAACCCTAATCTGGACCCAGTTTTCAAGAACAAAACGGAAATCGATGAACTAAAACCTATTTATTCATAACTTTCCAACCCTAAACCCTAAACCCTAAACACTACACGAAACCACTACACTCTAAAATAATATTGCCCTATCACCATAGTCTCTGATACTCTTTGTAAATCCCTACGTCCCTCACCTAATTTGTTTGGTACGTCATTGATCGACCGTGTCTTCAACCGTAAACTATAAATCACAAATTCTAAATTCAAATCCGGTTGGTTAACCTCATCATTTCAAACTCTAAACTCTAAATCCCAGACCGGTAAACTGTCAATTATAAATCATAAACACTAAACTTTAAAATTTTCATGTCCACTTACCATAAAATGTACAACAGTATGTAAATCTGTACATCCGTCACACAATGTTGGATCATGGATATTGATCAAATGTGTCTTAAACCGTATAATCACACAAGCGATCCATATCACATGTGATGATGTACTAACACTTCATTATGTCAGACTATAGACCTCTATCGCATTTTCAAATAATTATCCATTACAAGACTGAATATCACAATGCATATCACAAAAAACTTCATTATTTTCAAATACTTTAGGTTCGTCTCAATAATAAGTCACACCCTGTTTGCCGATCCAATTGGCTATCCACAGTAAATCCTACTTATATGGACTCGGATCCTCTGCGATACTCCTTTAGGAGCTCAGCTGATCCAACAGCCCACCTACCCCCCTGCAAGGCCTCTCCATCGTCGGATGGAGCTCAGGTCAGCTCAGGCAAAAAAAAAAAGACTGGAGAGGATCCGGGTCCTACTTATATAGGCAATACTATTGCTATGAATTCACTAATCAACAATAATCAACCCCACAACAACAACTACAATGAGGTCATGTAATCATAAACATCACAAACTGAACTAGCCGACATGTTTCCCTTATTACTAATTACATCACCACTCCGATTTTGATCAGTGAGGAATTTATGTCCCTTCCTCCTAAAAAACCAAATCAGTAAAACCCTAATGATCTATGATCAGGTAAATCTTAAAACCCTAGTATCATTTCTGGTAACTATATACTTACCATCGGCACCATCGCCATCGACCGTACAACCACATAACCCCTTTTGGAATAATGATATTAAAATGGGTAAGCCCCCTTATTATGAAGTGACGTGACCGATGTTGAAAGGATGTCTGTAGTGATTGGAAGGCTAGGTGGCAGTTGAAAGGATGTCAGACTGTAGTGTCTGTGTACTGCAAAAGCAGGCTGCAAACCGAACGATTTCCAATTACACACAATTTCCTACAATTAAACTTATAATTAAACTATTTAAACCAATAACTAAACGTTACATACCTAATACCAATTACCAATTGACGAACCAAATTGGTAGTACTAATCTACTATTCATATAATATTGGCAACTGCCTCCCTCTTACACTACGGTTGTAAAAGCCAATATGACTGCCAATCAACTATTTACACTTCAGATTTGAATATTGTAAATATCCAACGGTTCTAATCAAATAACATTTGTCAGTACTGTGGAGCCCAGTAAATTGGTCATACTAATCGACCGACCAATTGTTAGTCACTGAATTGGTATGACTGGTGGGTCCCATTAATTGGTATGACTAATAATTAACCGCTGCATTCCCCTAAATTCAGTTTTCAGTCAATTGGTCACGCGATAACTGTAATTGTTGTATATGCTCTATACCACAAATCCTAAACATTAAATCATAAACTGAAAACGTTTATATCGATAACCCATAACTCATAACATGAAATCGAAACCCTAAACAATGGACCGAAAACTGTAAACCGTAAATGCAAAACGGTAACATTCTTTGGTTGATTACTCATAAACTGTACTAAATATCTACATCCGTCACACTCCGTTGTTGTTTGGGATATTGATCGAATATCACATGTGATGATCTAACACTTCATTATGATAGACTATAGACCTCTATCACACTTTAAAATAATTATATTATGTAACCGCGCATGATGTTGTATACCACAACGCTATAATACGTAAACACTATATTACCTAAACCCTATATTACCAAGCATTATCTACTAATACTTGAATTGGGTGCTAATCATAACAAGATCGACCCATCGAGCCAACATCAAACATGCCTCATCAAATGTAGCCATCAAAATCTATCCACCTATTATTACTTACACTATTTTAACCATAAATTTGTATGTCACATTTTCGTGCAACGCTATCTAACCTCAGATTGCCCATTGTATACCAATGAGCCATGTTCCGATAACCACCCCAATGTGAGGCCACTATTTATTCATCATTCTTTCATAATATCCTTCACCCTAAAGCGTAAAGCCTAAACTTTTAACTCTAAACCTTAAACCCAATATACTTACCATTGGCACCATCATTACCCTAAACCCCAAACCCTAAATCCTAAACCGTCAACCCTAAACCCCAAACCTTAAACCCTAAACACTAAACCCTAAACCCTAAACGCCAAACCCTAAACACTAAACCGTAGATCTAAACCTAAACTCAAATCCAAACCCCCATCACTGTCAATCGGTCAAAGACATTAGTAGTAAGTGGTAACATTACAAGTGACGTGTGCAACCTTCCGGTAACTCTTCAACAAGGATAATAACTTTCCGGATGGTACACTGATCACTCTCCATAGAGTGGAGCACGGGAGGTTTGTATTTAGAGCACAATAGACATTAAGTGTATTAATTATGGAACTAAAGTGTTTTTAGTCAACTATGTCGTAAGGGAAATCGGTTTGTTGAATTCATTCCTTTGTTAAAATCGCAAGCAGATGTGTTTATTAATTTGGTTACAAGCAAAATGTTATGGCAACCTAAATTGGTCAGCATAAACCCCATTGGTGATTGATGCATGTGCTAAGGTATGGGATAGTGGATGTGGACTATAGTGGCTCTTAATAATAAACCCTAAATCCTAAACCGTAAATCCTAAACAATAATCCCTAATCGGTCAAAATGATCCGGTAACATTACAAGACTTATTAACATTTCCGGTAACCCTATGCATGGCATTGGCACCAACATGATCGTAAAGCCTTACCCCTTAACTCCAAATTGTAAACCCATGTAGTCCTAAACCCCAAACCCTAAACTCCAAAATGTAAACCCATGTAGTCCTTGACCCTAAACGCTAAACCCTAAATCCAAACCCCAAACTTGTTTACCTACCGACACGATGCATTCACTATGAAATGCGGGGTATATATCCATTTGCACATTACTAGTGCTTCTGCAACCTTCATGTAACTCTTTACTTACCATTGCCACAATGATGTCGAACCCCTTGTCCATAATGTTTTTAAAATGGGTTGGGCGACCCCACCGAAATGACATCACAGTTTAGTGATGTGAAGGGTAGGTGATTGAAATGTCATCACTGCCCATGCTAGGGTTTCTTCAATGATCGAGGGTGTCATAATTGAAATGTTTTGAAAATGGGTTCGGCGACCTGATCCCTATTGAAAGGACGTCAAACTGTAGTGGTGAAGGTGTGGCTAGGTGATTGAGTAATCCACATGGGAAATGATGTGTACCGAAAAATCAACACTGCAAACCGAGAGATATGTGTGTGACTGAATCACCTTGTGGATTGTGATTGAGAGTTACACGCAATTGCCCTCTGCATCAGGAAAAGGTAAACCCTAAACCCTAAGAATCAACCTCCATTCTCGCCCATGGATATGGTCACATGTGTCAGAACCCTATCCTCTACATAAACCCTAAACACTATTGAAACCCTAAACCCTAAACACTATTGAAACCCTAAACTCTAAACCATACACTGTAAACCCTAAAGAGTGTCATTACAAAAGTAAACCATAAACTCCACACTATGTAAAGGTAAATCATGTTGACAGTAGGCACAGAGGGGCTACCCAGACCCCCAGACCTGCTGGTAGGAGTCCCGAGCCCGGTCCAGGGCCTGGGGGCGGATCATGAACACCCGAACCTGCGGCCCAGCACTCTATCCTGTGGCTAGGGGCCAGCCCGCCAAACAAGGGACCAGAGCAGCCCCATAATATATGCAGAAGGGGGCTAGTCCCACATCGAAGAGTGTGGCTAGTACTCACATTCGGCTGCCTATATATGAGCCTCAACTACCATCAGTAATTAGGTAATTAATTCTCCAACTACTCATTCCCGCTCAAGTTATCCATTTATCCCAATTGTACTGGTTTAGGCATCGGAGAGGTCAAGACCGGCCCGCCCGGTACTCCCTTAGTTAGTAGGATTTGCAGGAGGGTGTCGCACCAAGATTGAAAGGTCCCTGTATCACACCTAGATCCACCAGTCTCTATGAGTCTACGGATTCAGACATAAACAAATCCTAAAATGTAGAACATTAAACTCTAAACCCTGAATCTAAACATATTCTAACTATAATGTCCAGTTTATATTACGTGTTGTTCATGCTCGAGATAATATATGGGAAGCGATTGACGATTATGTTATATGTTAAAATTTGATATCTGATGAATGATCCATGTTCGATCTATCTGATGAGAACTATAATGTTCGGATGTTATCATTATCCAATTGAATATAACTGTTAATTCGTTGTTGTAGAAAATCCCGACCGATTTTCGAGCGAGTCAGTTTTCAGACGAAGAGGATCATACTGTCCGACTCTCCCTGAATGGGTTACGTGGGATACATTACTATGTCCACCTCAGAACTCAGGGAGACGACAGGTGGATGGGTGAGGAGTGGACCCGTTTCCTCAAATGTATCCATGACCGCGAAGTGAAGATGGTCTTGCTTGTTCGGCTGGTCGCTCCATTGGTGTTTAAAGTCGAACGGTTCGGATTTGATGGTTGTGTCATGCTGGGGAATCCGAGAATGCAACCGCACTCTAATTTGGACCCAGATGCAGAATTTGAACTGAGGCACCTTTCCGTTGTCTCCGACGTGTGGGGTCCTTGTGGAACGCTGGTAAGAATTGTCACCACGTAACCTCCTTTACTAATGGCGATTAAGTAGTTATGGGTCAACGATTAACACTTGTACATGAATCTGAGGTAGACACGTAGTTAAATTGCGCAGTGATCTAGCTAATCTTGACAGTCTTGTGTTTTTTAGCCGACCATCCGAGGGCGTTTGGCCTACATGCTGGACAGGGGGGGCGTTGCTCCATATCTCAGCCTTTTCCTTGATGCCATGTACTGGGCATCAAGGAAAAGGCTGAGATACTGGCCCGTCCGGATTACCCGTCGAAGAGGAGGAACATGGACCTTTACGGATGGTTGGGACAAGTTTGCCATGGACAATCGGCTCGGAGACCGCCGATTCTGCGTCTTTAAGCATAAGGGCAACTCAGAGTTCTCTGTTAGGGTGTTTCATCTGACGAATGGCAATATAGTCATGAAGGACTCCGAGATTCCCAGGACACCTCCCGGACAGGTAGAACAGGAGCACCAAGGTACATCGGAAGAACATATGCATGATGTTCCCGTGGAGGATGATGTTGTTCTTCAACCCGTGGTTGCTAACTATCAAGACTATGAATCTTACACAGTCTGAATTCAAGCCAGTAGTGGTGTAAGTTGATTCTATGTTCTTCCTTGATCTGTAACTGTTAGTTCGTACGACATTTGGAAATTCATGGTATACCTGATCTGATAGTAAATGTTTACTATTATATGCTTGCTTTATGTACATTGGACAATGAAACTAGTTCCATAATAAAGTGATTTGGTGGGATGTTAGTATAGGCATTTCGAGTTGCCGAAGCTAGAAAGCTTTTTCCTAGACGTGCTCAGATGTGGGTGATGGTGCAGCGGTCAGATGGAAGAATTTGGGATATGAAGGCAGTGCCCAGCAACACCACTCACGTTTTCGGTTTGGGATATTCTGACTTCAGGAAAGATAATAACTTTGCGAATGGTACACTCATCACTCTCCATAGGGTGGAGCCGAATCGGTTTGTATTTACAGCACTATAGACCTAAACCTTACTTATCATGGAACTACTACTTGTTTTTTCTAACGTATGTAAGTTTGTATTTGAAACAATCAGCACTATGTCATATAACTAATCGGGTTGTTAAATGTTTTGTTGGGATTCTAAGGCGTTGTGGTTATTAATTTAGTTAGATGCAAATTGTTGTGAGTTATTGTGGTCATTTATTTGGTTATTAGGTTGGTTATTTCCTTTATTTGGAGGTAATTGTTCATATTGGTGATTATAGCAAATTGTTGTTTTCATATGGTCACCCGCAAGTTATCCGAAGTCATGATGGAATTTCCTAATCATGGTCCACATATATGGGAACTCAAATTCTTGTGTGGGAAATCAAATTCACCCTTGAATGGTTGAAAGTGATGTTTTAGACATGCGATCTAATGGTTTCTA